>JAOVVA010000041.1:11975089-11980089 GCA_028565275.1 Leiocassis micropogon
GGGGGGGGGGGGGGGGGGGGGGGGCGAGGTGTAGAAGATGTGATAAAGACGGAGCGATGTCCAAAGACATCTGGAGTTTACTGACCAGTGACTTTGACAGTATAGTTGCCGATCAGCGTGTTGTCGTGTTTGTCTCTGCAGGAGTAGACACCCGAGTCATCGTACGAGACGTTCTTGATGTGCAGCGTGTTGGACCTCAGCTGCGTACGGTTGCCAGGGGGGACAATGTCGCCGTCTTTCTGCCACCTGACAGACAGGCCGTTGGGTGGGTTACACTGAAGGTCCAACGAGTCCCCCATGGCCACCACATAGTCCTCTAGAAACACCTCCGTCTCCAGTTCCAACTCTGCCTCGGTCAAACGCCAGTCTGAGACACGTGCAGAGAGAGACAGAGACAGCGTGTCAGAGGGACAATTCAGGATTCAGGTATTGCTTTTACTTTTGGGGCCAAAGAGCAAAAAAGAAGCAAAACTTCAAAGAGTCGAACCTAAACATACAAAGCAGATCACATTTCTGTCTCTACTAGATCTGTGTCCATCTCATCAATGAAGGTCAGTGCATGCAATAAAGAAATAGACTCTTGTGAGTATGACTATGCATTTGTGAGTGTGTTTGTATGTGTGTGCATATGTGTGTGTGTGTGTGTGTGTGTGTGTGTATGTGAGATTGTAAAGAGAATATTGGCATGTTCACAGATGACCCTCAGACTAGACTAAGCTGAGTAGAATACAGAATCAGTAACATGAATTCTAGATACCTGTAGCACTCACGCGCACACACACACGCGCGCACACACACACACACACAAACAGTAGAAGAGTCGAAAATGAAAAGGATTAAAAGATCAAAAATAATAAGCCACAGAGATTTTGTGCTTTTATGACTTTTCATGTTTCCTTGACACTTCATGCATTATTCTGAAGTTAATTCTTAATCTTGTGTTCCCTTAATATGCGTTTTTTCTTCGAAATACCATTATGTGATAAAAAAAATAATAAAGATAAGCAGTACATAAAATAAATATGATGTTATATTTATAATCCATAATTTATAACATGATACACACTCATGCGCCTACAAGCTTTGCATTTAGATAGCGACACATCAAACATAAAAAGGTTATTATAATATTAGAAGACCATCCAGGTGTGTGCTGTTCTCATTCTTTATGCAGTACTAATATTCGTTCACTTCTTTTATCTTTCTGCTTTCAAGAGAACAACGCTACACTACCTACTACCGTCCACACGGCCATTCATTTCTTTTTTTTTTCTCCGGCAATGCATTCATTGAAAAATGTTCCTTTACAGGTATGTAGATGTTTGGGGAGCATAAATAGCCATTATGTGTGGCAAGGGACAGTAAATAAATATAATAAACGGCTACTGTGTGTCCAGTGCTGCAGGAGGAGGAGGAGGAGGAGGAGGAGGTCCGGAGTAGAGAAAGGGGCCAGTGTGAGTGTGTTTTACAGGCCTGATATAGGAACCTCCTGAGAGCTGTAGCTCAGACGTGCTGTTGCCTTTTATAACGTCTTACCACAACTACCTTACACACACACACACACACTCCCTCTCTGTGTATGTGTGAGTACAATGTTTCTTTGATCAGCCAATGATGAATTTTTAAAGAACTATTCTTAGATACCCAGAGATTTGAAGCAGTGAATTAGAGTCAAATGCTTTGTGTAAATGTAGGCATTTAAAAACTGCTCTTGTAGCTTTAATGAAAAATGCACACACACACACACACACATACTGGGTGCGAATATGTGTGTAATCGAATTCAAATTCAAATTCTTTCCTAAAGCAGATTGCATTTTTAAAGTGGAAGCGTACAAATACACACACACTCACACACACACTGGTGGACACACACTGAGCCCTACATGCTCCTACAGTATCTCTTCATTCATCCCTAATCGTCTGTGTGTTTTGTGTCCATGTGGGGGTATGTAGGCACCTATGTGTTTTTGCATCTACAAAATCTAGGGGAGATGGTGCGCAAACATTCACAGAGAATGGATGGAAAGTCTCGAGAGCGTACGCCACTTTGGACCGGGGGAACGAGAGAGAGAGAGAGAGAGTGTGTGTGAAAGTGGGAAACAGACAGAGAGACCTGGGGGTCCGGATCACTGTTCCACACTCACACTGCGTGAAAGGGAGGTGGGAGGAGAATGGCTTTCGGCTTGTTGCCTCTTTTCTTCTACCCTGTTGAGGCGTGTGTGTGTGTGTGTGTGTGTGTGTGTGTGTGTGTGTATGTTTGTGTGTATATGTGTGTGTGTGAGGCCATGTAGCGCTGTACACCCCATAGAAAAGTTTAAGATGGTTGCAGCATCTAAAGCCCTCCACACAACCCACACACACACACACACACACAATCCTGCCTCACTGCACTAATTAGTAACGGAAACTGCAGCATTCAACTTCTCAGTCTGTACTGTTTGCCAAAACCTTTAAAAACACACCCCAAACACCTCGGCTCTCAGATAATTCATCTCTTTCAGACTAGCTCTTTTTTCTAACACACACACACACACACACACACACACACACACACACACACACGTTCTAATCAAGGACTGTGGTGTCTTAATTGTCATTCCACAGAGAAAATGGCCTAGTTTCAGGCCTCCATGCACTGTACAGTGCTAACGCTCACAACACACACATGACCATGTGCTGATCATAGCTGTGTGTATTGTAGTCTATTGTAGAATGCTCAGCTCCAAAGTAATGTCTAGTTACTATTTAGCTCACTTTTTAATTAGAATAGTTTTTTTTATTTTCAGAATTTTTTGTTGAAAGACTGTACAATTAAAAACAAATGCTAGTTGAGTTTATATTTGATTTGGGATGAATAAAGAGCATAAGTGTGTGTAGGGAAGCACAGTGGCACAGTGGTTAGCACTGTCCAGGGTTAGGGGTTCGAATCTCATGCCTGCTCTGTGTGCTTAGTGGGTTTCCTACAGGTGCTCCGGTTTCCTCCAACAGTCCAAAGACACGCGGTGTAAAGTTATAAGCGCTGACCTTAACCTTTACCTTTTGATTCTAATGAAATAAAGCAATAAGTTATATATTAGTGGGAGAGCAATTTGGTTTTACTAAATTAATTAAAAACTGACCTAAAGCAAGAGTCAACATTAAAATTCAACATTAAAAGTCCAATTTTTATTTACACACACATTCATATACATTTTATAGAAATTACAAACCTGCATAAGTCGACGAATACAAGAGCGTATTAAATGTCTGGTGACAGATAAACGGATTATTTTGAAATCTGGGCTAAAGTCGATTATTTTAAATCTGAACAATCAACTTAAATAAACATCGTAAACCAATTCAATTATCAATACTCATATGCTTTATAAGCTCTATATTTACTGTTTATAGTATTTGAATTACACAGGTCAAGCAACCATAGTAATTGGTTAATATCATATTAGTAATAAGTTAATACAACAGATTGTATTTTGTTGGTGTATAGTTTATTAACAGTACACTGATGATGATGATGATGATGATGCACATAATGTGCCCTCTTGGTGTCTACGGCACATAAAGGAATCGTTTATCGTTCATCAGTATGACGGATGATTCCTTATATTCATAACAAACATACTGCTTACATGTGCTTAATGGGAGCGTATCGCTCCCTCTGAGACGAAAAGCGCTAATGAGAATCATTACGATGTAATTTACAGGAGTGTCGATGCAATTTTATGTGCAACTCAATGATATAATCTGATTTAGGTTTTATGCAAGCAGGTCAATCTTAAGTCTTCTTAAGTCTCAAACGCTTCTCCAGTGTTACATTTTTTTATTTGCATCTACTGCACCTGAAGCGTATGTGTAATTACCGGAGGAAATGATTTCTACAATTCAGCAGAAAAGTGCTTATCGCACCTCTAATGTAGGTAACAGGCCGCTGTTATGCAACACGCCTTTGTACCACAATTTTTTGGCTTAGCAGTAGCTCATTTATACAGACACTAAAATGGTGCATTTGGATAAAAATGAAACATTGTTGAAGGTTACAGTTTTCATATTCCATACCTTAATATTGTTTTGTACCTTAAACTCCATCTGTTTGACTTCTGATTAGGTGCAAACTACTGTGCAAAGGTCTTGAGCCACCCCTGACTTCTTCATATCCTTCCTTTTAAAGAGCCAGACTTTCTTGAATTTTTAATGCAGTCTTGAGAAACAGTTCTTCAGACTTCCTGAAGGACATTTTTATCTCTCTCATTTTCAGACTAGTCTCTGCACCTGACCAGTTTCAGAGGTTCCCTCACCTGACCTACGAATCATTCAAGCATAAAACACATCCAACCTTATGTGAATGAACCAGTGAGAAACAGGTGCAGATGATGACAGATGATCAGGTTGAAGGTTATTATACTGGTGATGCTCAATGCTGAGTGGTTGGAACAGATGAGAGGGGAAACGAGATTGCTGCTGCGGTCGTTACATAAACCATGTTCTGGCACTTTGAGTTTGTAAAATGTTTGTTCGCATTTCTTTGACTTAATCCACATAATTTAATGGAATGTAATTTAATATAAATATGAGGGGTGGCTCAAGACTTTTGTACAGTACTTTACGTTAATTAACCGGTTGCAGAAATAGTTAAATATGAGATCAAAAGAACAAAATATGTATTTTCATTGAGACAGCTGACTACTTTCACAGGAGGTCAAAACTATCCTTAGGTGTCACTAGAATATAGCCAATGCAGTTTAAAATAATAATAATAAAAAAAATTAACCCTCAGAGAATATGTACAGGAAGTACTGTTGTTGCTGCTGTTGCAAGACTTTCCTCCTTGGCTGGACCTCACAGGAACAAGTAGGTGGACTGGGAAAGGTAGAAACAGTGTTATAGAAATTTGTAACAGGAGATAAAAAAAAGAGAAGTTTACGAGAGATGGGGGAAAAAATCGATTCAATAATGTATTGCGATTCTTTTGTACGGTAATACGAGCATCGCTACACTGACAGA
>JAOVVA010000041.1:11985089-11997945 GCA_028565275.1 Leiocassis micropogon
AAAGAGAAATATACATGAAAAACATGCTCATACCAGGCTCAAACAGGCGAGGCCTGCGTCCTGCGCTGAGATGCTAGGCTGCCTGGCACAGATAAATATTTGTGCATCAATGCAGCTGTAACTATTTAGTGGTAATAACCGAAGCATTCAAAATATGTATACAAAAATTTAACTGCATAAGTCTGGGCTCTAAATTTTCTGTGATGGCTGAAGCTTTCATGTTTTTAAAAAAGGCAGGCAGCCTAAAACCAAACCCTGTCACATGCTAGTCACATTCTGCATTGGGAAGGAAAAAAAATAGAGGAAAGAAAAGATACAACAGTGATGCAGCTCTGAGCCGACCAAGTCTCTTATTTAACACAACGCTTAAACAACAAGGAAAAAAAAACGATGGACCGGGAAAGAGAGTGTACTGTATGTAATCCTCTACCTACTCACTCTTTCCTGTAGTGTAGTGTAATGTAGTGTAGTGTAGTGTAGTGTGTGTACACATGCGTGTGAGCTGCACACTGTATTACGGACATTATAATCCATTTTCGCAGAACTCATTTTACAAAATCAAAGCGAGAAAGTGGTCACGAATGACTCCAATTTAAAAAATAAAAATAAAGAGAGAAAGAGAGAAAAAAAAGCCACATTTGCACAAATGACAAAGACCTCTTTCATGAAGCGGACCTACGGCTGTTCGCTTTTAAAAGGAAACATACCTGTCATCGGGTCGTTTAAGTGTGTCTACAGACACATACACGTGAGCGTACATGCTACTGAACACCAAGAAGACAGAAGACTGTGGACCCGGCCCTTCCGGAATGAGAATGTGAACAGAGGCTGATTAAAACCAGGATGAGCCAGAAACAGACTGACAGTGAGGGGAAGAAATGGGTTTAATCAGAGACTGGTCCAGAGTGCTGCAAAGTTCACTGTCTGAGTTCCTCCCTGAGAGACACGCATCGATTTTTCAGTCTGATCCAAGTTTGCACTTGCTCCTTTAGCTCCTGTCGCAGTTAGTAAATAAGAATTAATAAAGGCATCTTTTTTTTTTTCCCAGGCCCAGATTTTCCCACTCGCATCGCAGCACAGTTAGTACAGTCTAGTACGCAGAATGAACTTGAGCTCTGGATTATTTACGCCACACAGAGATAAAAGAAGTAAAAAAGACAACAAATGATTTTATGAAAAACTTTACGCATCAAAATATTGCGATTATTTGTTTTCTTATTTTCAAACTGAACTGTACCCATCTTAAAGCATGCCTATTAATACTGCAAATATAAATCACGATATAGAGCAGTGCAGTCATGTCATCGCAAAACGCTGGATTTTATAGCAGGTAATATGTGCATATTCAGGAGTTTATTTGGAGTTGGTCAATAATTTTGGTATTTACTCAATATTGATTTTTTTTCCATTATATGTTTTGTTAAACTAGATAAATACTGAATATATTTAAATACCAAATGATACATATCGCAGTTTGAAACGCAATTGCAGTAATCACGATGTGACTTTTTGAACAAATCGTGCAGCCCTCATGTCTATAAGTGTGAAAAGATTGTTGCCAGTTTTTCGGTCAATATGGATGGACTGTCCCAAAGATAAAACAGCTAGGCATCTTGAAATGCTCCTTTTTACTGTTAACAGAATAATAGTTCCGTTTAAAGACAAAGATAAAACATCAGAGGAGTCACGATCTGGTCGACCTGGGGCTTCTGAAAGACATCACTTAAGAATAATCCTCTCATTCTATGGCTAAGTGAGCTGTCGGTTTTAAAGCTATTAAAGGAAAGTCAGCAAAGTATTGATTATGTATCAATGGCAAAACCTTACTTGCTTGAAAATATAACATATTTTTAGCACAAAATTTTGGGATGTCTGTTTGCTCCCTGCATGTCTGTACAGATAGTCTAATGGAATAACCCTGTGTCTCGGTCTTAGGAAATGCATCAAAATGTAGTCAAGTAAGAGCCTACATTAGCACTGAGGACAATCTCATCCACACGTCCCCATAGGGAGTTCTTTCCATGAAGGGAACTGTAGCCACTATTTGTCCATCTTCATGAAACAGAATCAACACTGATTATATCGACCATGAAATTGAATAAAGGCATGTTTTACCCATTGCATTCATCTGGGAAAAAGGCTGGTATTGGCTGTGAGCGAGGGTAGATGGAGTTGAGCACTGCGAGCTCGCAGGTGGCTAATGATCCCCGCTGGCGCCCCGTTAACACCCCGCAAGACGTTCGACGCAATATAATGCGCAAAATTGGTTTCAGATGTCCGTTCCTTAATGGGCGCAAATGGACACAGAGAGGCTCGAGTCTCTGCCGTCAACCAAATCCAGGCCACATAAGGAGCTTCTGGGTGACCTCTGAGGAAACATCCGGAATCTAGTTTTACCAAGCAGTACAAGGTGTTCCAGAATGTTCATACATATGTGAAATGAAAGAATTGTTCATTATAAATAATATTTCCAACATTCTCATACCTGAAGCAGTTAAGCAATGTGTTTATGACATATGTGTATGGATACATATGCTCTATATGTATTACGTTTATATATATTTTATTATAGAAATTTATTAACATGTTATTAAATGCGTCAGAACAGCTGCACATGGCACAATCACACTGTCATACTAGAGAGCAGCAGTAGATCAGCAGTGTAAAATAAACCACTATAAGCCCTGTTATTGTTTAGTACAGCGCGCATGGACACTCTCTCGTCATAATGACGTTCGGTTCTCATCCATGAAATGCCCCTAGAACTCCTCTGTTCCACCATTCAACAGTCTACATAAGGAGTGACTAGCATGTGCGCGTGTGAATGACTGGAGAGAGCCGCGCGCTCAGGCGCGAGACCTCCGTCACCTCGGAGCGCGTAGAGCGCGCGGCACCTGACCCGCCGGAACCCGAGCCGCCTCGCTTTACCCGCCGCGTCCCATGAAGCACTGCTGCCCGGCAAGCCTGCACGTCTACCCTATACACCACCACGCGCACCGTGTAGAAGCATTCTGCAGCCGAGAGCATAGTGGCATCGCAGGAATATCCAGAGCGCGCACGAAGTGCCACAATACACTGCTTCGACCGCGGAAATAATCCTAATCATAATAATTTAAAAAATTGGATTGGATTATAATTGGATATCTTTAGTGTCTTTTGGATCTGATTAGATTAAACTTTAACTTGAACGAGGAAACTGAAGGAAGAAAGCAGGCACTGTCACTTCGTCACAGCAAGGAACATGAAGTGTGACATCATCAGATACAAAATATTATTATTGTGAATAATAATAATTATAATTATAATGACACCTATCAATATCATCTCCAATAACAAGTAAACATAATAGAACGAATAAAACATAATCACCCGAAAATCACCCGTGCTGTCAGTAATCCTCAGGTATTACAAAATCACAATAAATTGCCCAGCTGCTTCTTGAGAAGGTGCGTATAGTCCATATGAGTTCTCCAACATTCACTGACGTTCAGCTCTTCCTTAAGGGCCAATCCAGATAAACTTCAGCCCCTCTCTGTCTCTCTCTGAGTTGAGACACAAGCCTGAGTTACCCAGTCCAGCTCGTCGCTCTGCCCGGCGGGGTATCAGCGCGCGGAGGTGCAGTCAGCTCCTCTCTCTGCTCGGGCGCTCCTCTGTGTGAAACTGCTGGACTCACGAACTCCCGCTAAACAGTTTGGAGCTCCGGACTCCGGAGGAGGAGGAGGGGGGTAAATAAAAAAAATTAGCCCGGATCAGATTTCAAACCGCGGCCCCGCTGTGAGTGCTGCGCTCGCCGCCTGTCGCTCTCCTCCTACTGAGAGAGAGAGGGAAAGTGTGTGTGTGTGTGTGTGTGTCTGCGCGGGGGGTGGAGCTACGCAAGGCCACACCCATTCCAGCCAGAACACTCCATCAGGAGCTCACTTCACCGTGCGCCCCCTGTCTAATGAGCCGAGACCGTCACACACTCCAACACCCCCCCAACACACACACAGCACGCACACGCACGCATGCACACGGGTTTCATTCAGAAACCGTGAAGTACTTCATGGAAAGCTGTTTAATATAGTCTGGGATCAAATCAAGCTCACGTACAAAAGAGACAAGATCACAGCCTGTGCTGATGGTCATTGTTGAGCATTAAAGCGAGCTATATTTATAGATTATAGATGCATAGATGCATAAAAGATGCATGAACCCAGCTCATTCCATCATCCATCGCAGATTCCATTTACTTTCCTTGCTCTTGAAAATTGCAGTCGAATGAGCAAAATAATTAGTAGGTGGTAGCGCTGAGCACTGTGGCCAGACCTCCAGGGTCAGTGGTTCGATTCTCGCCTCCTGTCTATGGTCACCATTGGCATTCACGGTCCATAATTGGACTACAGAGGTTCCATAGATGGATGGATGGATCCACACCTTAAGTGACATCTACAGTAACTGGACCATGCTGCATCTGTGGAATATCTGACTAGTTTTCTTTGTTTACTTCACTGTTATTGTTTATTTCATAAAATTCAATAGAGGTGGTGAATACACAAGTTATGCAGTAATGTGGAATTTCAACCCAGAATAATGATTTTCTTCAGTGATCTGGGGACAAAGTAATATGGGTAGATATTAGGGTTTATTTTAAGAGTGGTAGCTACATCCCTGGAGGCCTATCGTTCACCTCTTATGCATATGGCTCATTTAACCTGCTTTTTCTAATAGCTTTATAAATACATACACACAGCTTTAGCTGTAGACACTAATGGTTAGACACCTGACAGCCAGCATATACAGCATGTTTTGAAACTAGTTACACTGTTTACATAGATTGAGCTTGAAATAATATTTTAACTGAAACAATAAACTTTTCATTAGCTCAAGCTGCTACAATGCAAAATAATTGTATTTTATAATGACTTTGACTAAAGCAAAATCACCCAGCAATCTAAGTGTGGGTTTGAGTGCAAGTGCACTGCTAAGTGTGACTATGTGTTAAATTTCCTTGTACCTGGATCATAAAGTCGTCACGCTTCTCTTGAAGGCTGATTAGTGGCGAGTGCTGATGAGAGCTGTAATTCTGTAGAATAAACACTAAACAAAGACTTAATTACTGCTGGAGCTGTAAACTTGTTTGTACTGGCAACTTTATGAGATCATAAAGGGGCAAAATTATGTTGTAATTACAGGGACCCCTATGAGTGAGTCTGTGCAAAAAGAGAATGTGTGTGTCCTTCTGTATCTGTCCATCTGTGTTTGCTCTAAGGCCTGTTGGCTCCCTAGTGTTATAATCAGTGTACAAACATGACAGCCCAAAGTGACAGACACAGATTCACATCAGCACCTTCATGACTGATGCATTCTTACACACTGTTAAATGTGATCCATCATATCAATCAGGCATTGAGTGGCACAGGTTGGTTTTGTGCTTTTTCCAATAGTGTGCAGTAGGTGAAATGTATCAGATTTTCAGTATATTTCTGATCCTTTAACAGAATTGAGAATTTTTAATCCTAAACATTGCTTTACAGCACTTTAATAAACATTTTATTAAATCCAAGCTGATTACTCCAGTTGTGATAGAAAAGTGCATTTTTTGCTATAAATCCACTTGTAAAGTTATTTTTAGGGGTAGCGAGGAAATTCTTGTGTCAAAAAGAGGCTGAGGGTTCCCTCTTTTTTACTACGTCATGGAATTTTCATTTATTTATTCTAAAAATAAGGATTACGACAGATGTTCATATCTCAGGAACCGGACATAATACAGTGATATATAATATACTTATTGAACCAGGAATCTGAAAATATACATAATTGAAAGCACCCAACATCAAACTTAATACCTGATTTGATGTGATAGAACACAAATGCGGTCAGTAAAATACACAGTTTAAAAATATGCACCTAATGTACCTTTAAAGTGCAAATGAGCAATGCACTCATGCATACACTGACAGGATTAATGTAGTGCAGTTAGTGGTGACTGTTCACCTGTGTGTGGGCGCTTAACATTATTCTCACCCTGGTGGAACCATCAATTTGCATCCACGGAGAGTTAAAAACCAGTTAAACGCTTTCTACTAACTGGAACGAACATTGCAGTAGGTTATGAAGAATAAAATGAAGGAACTGATTTGGGAAGTGAGACAGAAGTTTAAAAAAATTGACAGAAAATGGCTCCTGGAGAAGGTGTGACTTCTGTGACTGTGTTGTGAAATGGAACATGTGCCAGGCTTTAGGCATGAGAGTCTGAGCAAGTTATGCAGAAGGCAGAGTGAGACATTCTAAATCCTGATAATTAGCAAACGGACTCCAACTCCAAAAATCACATTGTGACCACCCCCCAACCCCAAACCCTCCCCACAACTAACCCGGTATACTAATGGTACTGAACGCTGCCCCTCCTAGTTTCCATACCATAGACTGCAAGGTGGGGTCCGTTTCATTTATAAAATTGTAATGTCTCAATACTATCGCAATGAGTCATGAAAGATGATCAAACCAGTGATTTTCGTTTAGTGATTACCACACTACAATCTACAAAATCTACAGTTTGAACTGATCCCAAGTCCATAATGACCCGTTCCTTTCCGCTCCAGCTAAATCCCAGTAAATATGTGTTCAAACTGCTGTAGAATTAGTGAATTCACACCAATTACTCACTCACATCAAAGATATATTACATATAATACTAGAAGTGAGAAGATAGGTCGGAATATGTATGATAGTAATCTGAGTATGTGTGTGTGTGTGCGTGTGTGTGTGTGTGTGTTGGGGTGGGCGTTAAGCTCTTATCTGTGTGCATACTTTACCTGATAACCTCAGAAGCTGATAACAGTCTATTTGTTTTCTTTTACATCTCTCTCTCTCTCTCTCTCTCTCTCTCTCTCTCTCTCTCTCTCTCTCTCTGTGGTTATCATTAAAGGGGAAGCTCAACATCAACATCTTGCAGTTACAAAATAAAAAGCCAGCCATTTATTTTCTCTTTTTGCCTTGATAATCATTTCACAGCCAACAACGGATGCCAAAGGGTTTTGAAATGACCTCAGCTTCAACAGGATGAAAGTTCACTTAAATACAAAGAAGATTTGAAATGTCTTTTCAGTCACTCAATTTACCTTACCTGGCTTTTTTTTTTTATTTAATTCTTGCAACAACAAAATAATTACCAGAACATGATCATGTTATAACCTGCAGAAAACCGCTGTGGAGGGGGCTTTGAGCCAATCTGTGACTGTAACACCTGACAATCAACTGAGATTACTAAGATTAAAGTAAAAGTCAGCTACTTACAGAGACATCAGAATGGTGGGTGTTCACTCAGGTTTAGTGAAATTAAACCTCATATTACATTTAATATTTCTTCTAAGCCCTCACTGTACTGGTAAACCCAAGGAAAGGGATTTCATCAATGTAATTTCAAGAGATTTTTAGTTTATATTAATTACAAACTTACATACATGCTTGAAAGACCTCAATTTTTCTCTTTTTCATATCTACTTAAATACCATTTCATCTGCATTGGAAGTATTATTACTGTTGGAAAATCAGGATTTGTTTCTAAAACAACTACAAATCCCTGTTACCAGAGCTAATGGAATGGATATTTTTCCTGATTAAGATCTGACTCATAATGCTCTTTTCATCATTCTATGCACTCACTCAGACACACACCCAAATACATCTTTCGACTTGCCTTGTTTTTTTTTTCCTCAAACAAAATGCTTTAAAACAAAAAGGCCATTTATTTCTGTGGTTTAGCCAAATGCCCGCATAATGTTAAGACTGTCATGGATAAATATCTTCATGGTGATATTTGGTCTCATAAAAAGCTAAACAAACAGCATTCTGCAATTCTCTCTGATAACACAAAGTCAGCTGACGACATTTATTATGGAGGTTTTGTAAAAAGAAGAGGATCTCATATTAGCCGCTTCTCTCTAACCAGCAGAATGACGTAAGATTTCCCAGAATTGAGCCACTCTCATAAGCCCAAGTGCTCATAGCTAAATTCTATTCGTAAGCTTTTCTCGTTCCCTCTCTTTCACATTAATGAGAAGCTTTATGAAGAGAGGCGGAAAACATCAGGTCACCACTGACAACACATTTCTCATCATCCACACTGCACCACAGGGGCCAGAATCATTTCACTCAAACAGACTTGCCGCTTCCTTTGTGCGTGATTTTCTTGCTCATGTGCGTGTGTGTGTGTATGAGTTGAAATTTGTATGGTTCCGTCATTCCGTCCCATTTTCATTTGATTCATGCTAAAAATAATGCAAACGGTATGAAACGGTTATGGTATGGTATGGTTATGGTATGATACTTTATTGATTGCTAAGTTTTACCACAGCTTGATGGATGGAATTAGGTTTAAACCAACTAAAGTCAGGCTATGAGCAAGATCTTGTTTCCCTGTGTCTTTACGAGTATGAGACTCTGAACTAGTGGAGAGGCTGGTGGTGAAGCTATTGCTGATCCATATCCAAACACAGCAGCACTGGCCCCTGATCCAGGAGGCATTCATGGAATTCAGGTCCCCCCTCTCCACCCCAAAGTGCTTCTCCATCTTTCCCTAATCTCCTGCTTAGATGCCCAGAATTAACACCACATTCTGGCCTGATAAGAGTTTAATACATGCGTCAGATTCCCATAATGCCTGTGGTCAGCAGACAGGTTATACATCAGGGTTTAGCTGTCTACTGCTTTTAGCTTAAACGGCCTGGTCGGGCAAAAAAGATATTTATACAATTTTCCACTAGCTCAAAGTGTAATTGATCAGCCAAGACATATTTAGTGTCTCAGGTATGATTTTTTTTAAGTTTAGCAACAGAGTTACAAGGCACTTGCAGGCAAAAAGTGCATAAATGATTAAGTGTTTGCCTCAAAATGTTTGCCTGGTTAAATAATAATACCACATGTAGAGAGACATCTTCATTAAAATCATAATGGTGTAAGATTATTACAAAAGTCTACTTCTTCACCAAATTACTTTGAACTTTTCTGTTCTACTGTCAGATACGTCTTACCTGAATCTGACACTTGTCTGGACTGAAGCTATTTCCTCAAGATTAAAATTCAAAAAGATTTCACGACAGCTGCTACTTTTTTTTTTAAAGCTGTAAAATGTGCTTATGTCCATGTCTTCAAATCTACAACGCATAATCAGGGAAGAGTTACTTTATACTGTGCCATGACATGGATTTGAATTGGAGGGAAATATACACAGATCAGCCATAACATAACAACGCAAAACACTATACTCATTTTTGTGCCCCTGGGGCAGCTCTGCCTCCTTGGGGCATGACTCCACAAGACCTCTGGGACACCAGGCACCAGGACACTGGCAGTGAATCCTTTGTGTGCTGTGAGTTGCGGGGTAGGGTCTCCATGTCACTTTGCCTGCTGGACCCCGTGTGTGACAGGCTGTGGTGCACTGGGTTTTCTGGTGCCTTTCTGTTTTGGCCAGCATTGACTTTTTCTGGTAATTTGTGCTACATTTGTTTTTCTGTGGGATCAGACCAGAAGGGCTAGCCTTTGGTCCCCATAATCGTGTGTGAGCCCATGATACAAAATATAACACAATAGCATTTTTGTCAATTATATACCATAAACTGGTGACAGGATCATAGGCATGTGTGTGCCTTGAGTGCCCATGAACCCTGTCACCAGTTTATGGTATATAATTGACAAAAATGCTATTGTGTTAATATTTTGTAGCACTAATGTTATAGCTGGTTGGTTCATATGTATGTATCATATGCCAACTCGGATTTGTTAAACACCATCATGGCCCAACTGAAATAAGCCCAATTACATAATGACTAGCCAATCAGAATAGAAAGAATGAAACAACATTAAAGTGGAAATAAAAGCAGATGCAGCAAAGCATGATAGAGTGAAAGAGTGTGATATTATAAGAGGAATGTAAATTAAGGTGTAGCGGAGCAATGGCGGAGAGGTTAGCATTGCTGCATTACACAGCATTGAGATTCAAACCTCTGTGTTGAGTTTGCATGCCATCTTTGGTGGGTGTTCTCTGGGACTCCTGTTTCCTCTCACAGTCCAATGACATGCACAGTAGGCTGATTGGCATTTCCAAATTGCCCGTATTGTGTGAGTGTGCATATGTGTGAGTGTGTTCACTTGTACCCTGCGATAGATTGGGACTCAATTAAGGGTGTACCCAGTCTTGTACCCTGAGTTCCCTGGGATCTAGGACCTCCATGACATTTTTTGTCACACAGGATAAGCGGTATAGATAAAGAATGGATAGATGGATTCAGTCATGATGAGGTTGACCTTTTTCTTGCTGAACAAGTAAGGTATTTATTAATTCTGTTATTTGTTCGGGATGCTAGACTTGTATGATGACTTGTATCATTAGCCAGTTCTTCTCTCTAGTCAGCTAGTATAATTTTTATCAAGTCAATTAATCATTATGTTCACTCCTGCATTTAAAACATAGCTATATTGGGTGACAGTACAACTGCTGTGGCTTTTGTTCACATTTATTACATTTACATTTTTTAATTCTCTTTTGAATTGTTGTTCTGTTTTACTTAGTGTTGGCTAATGCTAATGTAATCAAGCTACTGCTTCTCTAGACGCCTGTCATTTGTGTGTTATTGAGTGACTTAAACAATCAGCAAAAACCATGAAGGTTATTCTCATAACACAGGTGTAAACCTGATGAGACATCAATTACAGCAGATAATACACTATATGGACAAAAGTATTTGGCCAAACCTGCAATCACGTCATATCCAAATAGATATACTTTAATAAGGAGTTGGTCCCCTTTCTGAGGGTATAACAGCTGTCACTCTTCTTGGAAGGCTGACCACAAGATTTTGGAATGTTTCTGCGGGAAGTCGTGCTCATCCAACATTTATGAGGTCAGACACTGATGTTGGACGAGAAGGCCTGGCTTGCAATCTCCGGTCGAGTTCATCCCAAAGGTGCTCTATAGTGTATAAATTTATAGAAGTTAGTGCTCTGTGCGGGCCAGTCAAGATCTTCCACACCAAGCTCATCAAACCATGTCATGATAGTTCTTATTTTGTGCACTGGGGATAGAAAAGAGTCTTCCCCAAACTGTTGCCACAAAGTTGGAAGCATAGCATTGTCCAGGATGTCTTGGCGTGCCTGAAGCATTAATATTGCCCTTCACTGGGCCTGATTGAAACTCCTAAATTCAATAATTAACAGGTTTGGCCAAATTCTTTTGTTTATATAGTGTACCATTAGAGTATAGACTGCAGCTTGGGAAGCACCTGTTGTCCTTATTAACATGATTGCTAAATAAAAAAATAGGATATGAACTGTGAGTAAAATGGCCTTTAGTCGTAATAAAGTGTGGGAGAAAGATAGAAAAAGATAAACTCTGTCCTGCTAAGTCAAAATAGCTCTTTGTATTACAAAAATGAATACTGGGGAACCTAAGAGACTCAAACCCATTTTTCTGACTAGCCTAGTTTAGCATAGCCAGACTTCGCACCAAGTTTTATGATCAAGTGGGATAAAGAATTGTGAGTCACTAGACCAAACAAAAAAAATTACCCTCAGCTGCTCACACAGCAAACACATGGGCACACACACACACACACACACACACACATAAAGACACGAACATAGGGAACAAACACAGGAGCCCTGTTGATACCCAGAGACGAGCGTTAGCGTTGTGTTTGCAGAAGGATTTGGGAGTAAATCTGCTTCTACATTCCTATTGAGATTCAAACTGAGCCGTGTGAAAGAGCCGGATTACTGCTCTGGCTCTAAAGACACCACTGTACACTCAGTGTGCGGCTTAAGAGCCCAACACAAACCGCTGCAGTGGAAAGGAGGGATTGAATTTGGCACTCTAAACGCCTTTACCCTGTGATGTATTCTGTTTTTATCGAGCCAGCAGTGTTATCTAATCACCAAAGCAAGAGACTGAGACAGATATCTTACTTAAATAGACAGAGCGTGTGCATGAGTGTGTGTGTTCGAGGGTTCGAGAGTGTGTATTTGTATTGGCACCTTGCCCCAGTAACAACAGAGTCCAGTAAGTGAAGGATTTATTGAATAAAGGTGTGGACTCCAAAAAATATTAGATTAGGAGCAAATTCATATAGATTCATAAAATTTGGAGAAATAATTGTAAAGACAAATTGATTTAAAACATATACACTGCCCTTGTATATTTTATATATGTATGTTCTAGTGTGCATGGGAAAAGCTGTGGAAGTTTTATGCGTTCTTCTCTGAAGGATTGCCAGTCTTATCCAGGAAGTCAATGATTAATTAATTTTTTTTTTTTTTAAAGCTCTCTGACGTTGTTCCAGTTCTGTCCGGGAGCTGGCTTTGAAATATTTTCGATTATCCCTGTACTAAGGACATCCATTTAATTGGCCCACAAAGCAGGCCAAATCTGTCCACGCGGTGCTGCTCTGTGCTCCAGGATGTGTACGATGAGCATGATGAAGGAGAGCAGCGTTACACCTCTAATGAAGGGCATTTTGTAGACAGCGCAACAGGAATATTATCCTTTAAAGGTGAACACACAAAAGAGACACCTGCGCAAATTGCTTTAAAATTTTATCGAGTCTCTAGATGCATGCGAAGGACAAAGCGATATATAAATAAATAAGAGACACAGGCACCCAGTGATATGATAAATGAGAAGCTCAGTTTGGAGGAGGGAAAGAGGAGGCTCCCATTGATCTGCTGTTTCCCGGTGAGCTGCTGCTGGCTGTTCGGCGCATATCAGCAGAGAGATTTATACTCACACACACACACACACACACACACACACACACACACACACACACACACACACACACACACACTCTCAGGATTCTGCTAAATTTCCAAAGCCATTCATTTC
>JAOVVA010000041.1:12031970-12044355 GCA_028565275.1 Leiocassis micropogon
CATTAATGTACACACAGCACCCGATATTGACAGAAAAACACATAATTGTTGACATTTTTGCAGATTTATTAAAAAAGGAAAACTTAAATATCACATTGCAAGGCGACAGTGCTAACCACTACACCACCATGCCGCCTCAAAAACAGTCAATATCACCTAAATATTTTCTTGTCCAAATGTATTAAGCTATCATAGAAAAACAGCTTTGCAAATAACTCCTTTTTTATTAACTAGGATTTAATGGATTCCCATTACAGATTCTTTTACATTACAGACATGGTGTTTTTGGTACCTAATTCGTACCAGTACAATGATGAAATGGTCTCTAGTGGTTATGACTAGTATTGCTATTGTTAGTATAAGTATTGTTATTTTTTTGTCATTCTCCCAAAAACGTATTGGAAAAATGTTTCATTCTAGTCTCTAAGAACTATTTTCTTTATCAATGAGTGTTTATTTGCCTATACTGGGATTGGAGAAAAAATATTAATGCTAAAGCACCCCATTATTCCGTTCATCGATCTTAATGCAGCTTAGCTTTAATGCAATCTTTATTTATTTAAAAAGTATACATTTCCAAAAATCTAATCTTTAAAAGCATGAGATTTAAAGAAAAGAGAAAAAAAAGAAAGAAAATAAGGACCAAAAAACATACTCATAACTGATCTAGTTACAACTGCAGTTTTTTCTGCATGTAATTAATTGGGGGTGTTCTTGCATTAATATTTTGAATAAGATCTGTGTAAATAACCATGAGTTCTACATCAGCTCTTTGCTTGTTTTTTTAACGACAGTCCAAAGTGCATTATAATTACAGATGGGAATATCAAATGTCCACTGAATCACCAATACACCACAGCCTGTTACCACAAGGTCACCATTGGAGAGGACCAGTCTCCTTTAGGACAGCTTTATTTCCAATTGAAAAAAAAACCACCAGACATGCCTGGAATTAACACCAGGTGACCTGTTAAACACGCTAAACTGTAAGGTCATTTACGTAATGATTTTCTCCATGGAAAGCACATACCATTACCAACACCATTGCTAGAAATCACAACACTAGGAATCAAAGGAAACCTTTCCGTGACTTTTTGTCAGCAGGAGACCATGAATGCTGTATATACTTTACACCAGACATATTAAATATGCAATGAATAATACTGGCAAAAGCCATGTTGCTAAGCATCTGGCCTAAATTTGATGGAGCACTGATTAACACTGATTAAAGCTGGTCCAAGGTCTAAGGATTCCACACATCCTTACATGCATTAATTACCTCTATTTGTCCTTCTGTATTGTTACTGTAATGGATTACTGACTAATGGATTAACATGGCTTCTTAGGCTAATCTTGTTAAATGGCACCCAAGCCCTGCTGCCAACAAAAATATGTGTGAAAT
Source organism: Leiocassis micropogon (assembly GCA_028565275.1). NCBI lineage: Eukaryota > Metazoa > Chordata > Actinopteri > Siluriformes > Bagridae > Leiocassis > Leiocassis micropogon. The sequence continues at coordinate 12,033,373 of JAOVVA010000041.1, forward strand.
TCTATTCATATTAGTGATTAGTCATACATGGTTTTTCATATACTTACATTCCATTAAACCACGACAAAGCTTATGAAGCTCAGGCTACAATGGAGAAATATTGCCTTTTCCAAAAAAAAAAAAGAAAAAAAGACGTTTATAATAGTGTCCACTCTCTGGCCATAACAACTAATTCTGATCGGAAACAAGTGTGTAATACTTTTTAATAATATCATAACATAGAGTGCTATGGTCTAACACCTTACTTGGGGACACATGTCCTCAAATAAAAAGACACAGTAATTTTAGGAGCATTGCCTAAACTATTTAAAGTATTTCAACTGGAAAGTTTCTGTTTAATGAGGTTGATAATTTAACTTTAGCCAAGTAAATGGAATATTTAGACACTGCATAGCACTTAGAGATAATTTGCTTTCTTTACCCATTTTGCTAATTTTCCTGTTAATGTCACAGAACAAGAATTAATTACCTCTTAAATATTATATAGGGCCAGGTGTTTGGCTCACTACCTTTTCTGCTTGTTAGTAAGCAATGTAATTAGCATTCTAATATTTTAATATACACTATAAAAAAGCTTTTGATTGTGGTGTGCAATGTGCTGGTCAATTCATGTGTCATGAGGAAATGATTCCTCATGCTTCCAAAACTACTCTTTCACAATTTGAGTCCTAGAATATCGCCATGCCATCAGGTAAGAAAAAAAAAACAAAGAAACACTGATGTGATAACCTGGTTATTCAGTACACTTATGCATTTTGCTGACTTAATTTTATTCCCACATAATGTTGCTGAGTCTAGACCTGACCAACTGAAGCTGTATGATGGGTGCATCGTTTCATGTCCTCCCCTTCTTCTACCCCGACACGCCCATCGCTCTAGAATAGGGTCAATCTGAACTCATCAGATCACATGAACTTTTTACTCCCTAGCAAACCGAAGCATTTTTTCTGACTACTCTCACCAAAAACTTACGGCTACAGTGGTTTATTCCTAATCCTGGATATTGTTGCATTGCGCAGGTGGAATTGCTCTTAATTTCACTATTAAACATAGCTCTTATTTCTACTGTCTATTTTTAAAACTGCAGCTTCACCAAGTATGATTCATGCTTTTCTTTTCCAAAAAGTTGACGGCTCAAGAATATCCTTCCAGATTTTATACACTACCCGTCAAAGGTTTGGACACACCTTCCAATTCCATAATCTTTCCTGGTTTTTATTTCTCTCTACATTGTAAAACATACAAAATATGCAATAATCTCCTTTGAACAGCTGATGTTGAGATGTGTCTGCTATTTATGCTCCTTAAAGCCTCTGTAAAGCCTTCATTACGGCTCTAATCTAAGGTGCCGTTAATTAGTGATTTTTGAGGCTGGTAACTCTAAATGAACTTCTCCTCTGCAGTAGAGGTAGGTTTTGGTCTTGCTTTTTTGGGAAGGTCACTATAAGGGCCAGTTTCATCATGGTACTGTACTTGCAAGAATGATTCCAGAAGTTATTGTAAATTAATTACCTTATAATTAGGGTCATTTCATAGTATTGAAATGTCCAGTATTGTTCTAGAATGTAGAAAATAAAACACCAAAGAAGAATTTAAATAGAAGGTGTGGTTTTAATGTTAACACTTTTAGTGTTATGGCTGATTGGTGTATGCTAGCACTTACTGTATTTCTGAATTAGTAATATATGCCTGGGTCATAGAGATATTAAATAGAGTACTGCTTGATGTGCCTGCTGTCCAGTATTCTTCATGTTTTGACGATCGACCAAGTGTGTATTAAAAACATAGCGATCTGTATAGCTTTCATGATTTTACCAAAATCCATATAGTCATAGTGTATAGCCATGTGTTAATGTCTAGCAATCTCGCTGATGTTCTCTGACTAAATAACCCCCCCTTGGACTTCCTCTTCTGATTTCACCCTGTCTCCATCTTGTACCGCCGTGGCTATAAGCAGTTTTGAAATATGGTGAGTGTTTTGAGATGGAAATTGTGTCAAAGGCACAGAGATGACAGGCGGAGTAAATGCTTTAACACAAAGCCACAAGGGCAGTTTCTCTCTCTCTCTCTCTCTCTCTCTCTCTCTCTCTCTCTCTCTCTCTCTCTCTTTCTCATGTAGGTTTTTTGCATGCCTTTACTGTGACTGTATAAAACTGCAGAATTATAATTAATTAGTGGTCGGAAAAAATAGCGACTGCTTGGCCTCGGGTAAATTATATAGTAGGCTTCCAGAAAGAGGGCCAGTTAGTAGAGAGAGGGTGGCTTTACCAACAATAGAATACACATATGTGTGTGTGCGCGTGTGTGGATGTGTATACACATATAGCATGCACAGATTTACATTTTCCACGTATCTCCACATAGACCACATGTAGGCTCACATGCCTGTGGTACTGGTTCATCCACACACACACACACACACACACACACACACACACACACACACACACACACACACACGCAAACAAGCCCATACGATAACATAACACAATCATTTCGATTATGCACGAGCATCGGATTTGAGCAGACTTACATCTTTGCTATTAATCAGAATGATGTTTTTATACGCTCAGCTCTCACAGTAATGTACTCTTGCAAGGTTAGTGCTGCTTTCTCACTGTGTTCACTAGTCCGTTTACTCTGTTGTTGCTTTTGTTCAGAGAAAAGGTTCCACCCCAGTTAAAATCAGCCCGGAGTGGAGAAAGGCCTTGAGAAAGCGTTACACCGACAAGATCGTTCTGCAGTCTCGCGCACTGGGCTCTGGGTCATGTTGTTTATTTTAACTGGAAACGTTTTTCTAACATTTTGATTAATGTGGTGCCCTGAGTGCTGTCGCACCCACATCATACAGATAAGTACACACACACACACACACACACACACACACACACACACACACACACACCAGACAGATAACTGCTTTCTCTCTCTCTCTCTCTGTCAGTGTGGAGCATTAAAGAGAGCTCTTTGAAAGTGAGAGCAGTTCTCTGGGTGTGCACACACACACACACACACACTCATGCACACACAACACACACACCACTGAAAGCTTTGATTTTCCACTCTGTGACTGCTGACCTCTAAATATTTACAGTAGTTGGCATAGGCACCAATCTCTGTGTGTGTGTGTGTGTGTGTGTGTGTGCTCTTACTGTGCTTTCAAGTGTGTAAGACTAAGAAATATAAATGCTTGGCTTTTTTTCAGTACATGTGAGTGAAAAGTGATACACTAAAACATTTCTGTCATGTGATGCCGGTAATGGGGTGCTTAATGTTTTTGTGCTAGTCACCGGAAGGTTGTGAGTTCTAATCCCAGGGCTTCCAGAGAGCACGTGAGAAACAACGTTGTCCCTCAAATACAATCAGGAATGCGATCGCCTCCTTTCACTTTAAGTAGCTTGAGATAAGTCGACAGTACTAAGCTCTGGTGCACGGAACAAAGTCTGCACAGGACGGTCGGTTTCAACAGCACCTGTGTTTCATTCTGTGCTTATAAACTTATCAGTTTCATTCTTGTGTGTGTGTGTGTGTGTGTGTATGTGTGTGTGTTTATACTCTTTTATACTATAATTTGGTAGGAACAAATCATTGGTTTAACTCTGAGTTGACATTTCCTTGGTCCCCACAAGGAAGAGTATTTTAATACTACAGCTTTTATTTGAAAAACTAAAAGAGCCAGAGTCTTTCCTTTTGGTGACCGAAGTTAAGGTTAGATTCAGGTGCAAGTATAATTGGCGTGAGCATTATGCCAATAATGGATGATCGTCATAAAACCAAGATGTGTGTATGTTTGTGTGTGTGTGTATGTGTATGTGTGTGTGTGGTTGCTTCTTGTTAAAGTCTAGTGAAGCATATGTAAAATGCAGCACAAGTATATTGTACCCAGTTTTTCAATACACACACACACACACACACACACACACACACATTTTATCAGTTCACACTCCCAAACATTTACACAAAAATACAGATTGTGGTAGTGGCTGTGTGTATGGGTGTGTTTTTTTTTTTTGCAAAATATTTTAGTGATTGTGCATGTATATGTCCAAAACTATGTGTGTGTGTGCATGAGTGGTTACATACAATAGTACCGCAAAGAATCTCTTTCCTCCTTCTAACCGCTCTGAGACCTCTCAGACAACATGGATTTTTTTTTACGCTTAACATTGATAGTCATGGGTTTGACCAGATGTGATGTCATGGTCAGTCCATGTTCAGCTGTTGTCCTGTGTGTGTGGCTAAAACTCGGTATGAACCCATTGTGTTAACATTCACTTGAGCCAGCTGGTGCATAATTTTTAATTTACTAGCAAAGAGACTCAAATCGATTACCGTTGTCTTATCCTGAGGAACAGCACTTTCACTAAAGTCCTTTGTGGGACACCAAGGCTCGCACTTTTCATTGAATTCCTTAATGACTAATTAAACAGAAAAGACCAATTCTTGTGACAGGAATTGTTTAGAAAGTCTATACCTAAAGCACTTAAAGCGCCAGAGTGCATAATGTGATGATGTGATGAAGATGCTCTCTAAACCTTAAGGCTTATGAATTGACATAAATAACAGTCCTAAAGCAAAACAAATCAATTAAGTAAATCTGATCAATTACTTTATGAAACGCATGCATTTAACACTTCTTCCGGTTTTGCTTGTGCCTACAAGACTTTTTTTATCTTATCAAAGATTCCTACCCAACCACTTTTGTTTGCTTCAAAGTTTCATCAATCTTAAATATACTTATTTGAGGAATGACTCAGTAACCATAACAGTAGCACAACAATGACAGCCATGCCATACAAAACTGTGGCTTGTGGTTGTGCTTAAAATGTGTTTAGAACACAACATCCATGGCCTATTTAATAATCCTGTTTAAAAAGATGGGACTATGGAATACACAGTCGGAGTGCAAAAACAGAGGAACTGCACACTCAACTTGGGTCATATTATACCGTAGGTGTACTGTAGGTTGTGTGTAGTCTGCATTGTGGAGCTCTGGAAAGAATTTAGGGGACCTTATACAGTATCAATGAGCCAGATGTTATTAGATAGTGCTGAGCTTATCTGAAAAGTTTAAAAATAAACATGCATTTCCCATTAGAGCTTTAGATTTAGGCATGCATTACAAATTACAGTGATTAACTGACTGTTATCACTGTAGCTTTTGTCATCTGTGTAGTGTGGCTATTCAAAGACCCTGTGTCAGTATGACTTTTGTGTTTCATATATTTAAAATATTTTTAAAGATTAACTCTTTAAGAAAATAGTCACATCACAGATAGCCATGTAACAAATATATACATTTTGTTCAACCCTCTTTAGCTTTAATTGTGGTATGTAATGTGGTGACCAGTTCATGTGTAAAACCGATTCCTTATGCTCCCAGATCCACTCTTTCACAGTTTGAACCCTAGAATATTGCTGTGCAGTATTCAGCGAGAAAAAAAATAAATAAAGCCACACACACTGATGTGATAACCGGTCATTCAATACACTCAGGTTATCAGCTGACTTTACTTTATTGCCAAATAACCGTGCTGAGTCTAGACCTTCCACTAAAGCAACCCCAGATCATAATGCTGCCTCCATAGGCGTGTACAGTGGGCACTATGCATGATGGGTGCATTGCTTCATGCACTTCCCTTTCTCTAATTCACCCATCCCTCTAGAATGGGGTCAATCTGAACACATGACCTTTTTCCATTGGTCCAAAGTTCAATATTTATGCTCCCTAGCAAATTGGAGGCTTTTCTCCAATTAGACTCACTGACATGTGATTTCCTTATGGCTGCACAGCTGTTTGGTCCCAATCCTGTAAGTTCTCATCACTTACTTGCACATTTAAATATAGCTGCGATTTCTGCTGTTAATTTTTTTTTTAAGTGACCTCTGCTATAGGGCATTCTTTATTTTTTTTCTCCCACAAAGTTGTCAGTTCAGCACTATTCTTCCAGGTTTTAATAATATGTTGGACAGTTCTTAATAAAAAATCCAGTCATTTCAACACTCTGTGTATTTAGTTTTATTCATATATGATGCACCATTTTTAAATCAAAGACATATATTTATATATTTAATGCTAGCCATATCTGCTAATGTGTTTACATTTATGCCATTAATAATTGCGGTGGCTGGGCAAGTGTTCAGTTATTTGGTTAATGAGATTGCTAGAATATTTTTTTATTAAACTGACATTTGTACTGAGTATTGCTTTTAACTGTCAGTAGTTTAGCAAAATGATACAAAATCATCAATCTATAATATGGCTGTGGGTTTAAAATGCGACTGTTTCTCTGTTTGTTTTCCCTGTGCCATGGTAAAACCTAGACAACATCCGCCTAACAAAAAGCCATGATCTGCAAACCATACTTAGTGTGGAATGTCCATCACAGTTTTACTGCTGTTATGGTCACTAAGTCATTCCTTAGTGGATTGTAAACATCATTAAAACCAGACTGAAAAACAAGAGTGGAACTGTAGAAATGGTACAAATTGTTTTTAATAAAATTGTTTTTATTTTTTTTTTACCTTTTATATCCCAAAAAAACAGAAATTGTCTTTCATCCACATAGCTAGCTTATGCATACAGTATGTATATGTACCACGGTGATATTCTGTATGTCTCATGGCCAGTATATGAGTCATTTTGGTCAAAATGCCCCAGAAATCTATGAAAGTGTCATAATTAGAACATTTTTAACACAAAAGAAAACTCAACAGCACTGACAAAAATTTTGGTGTGGTAGTTTGCTATGCACATGGTAACACTGTTTCCAGGAAATACTACAATAGATTTGGCTTACTATGGTTACTATAAAGTATGGGTCTGTTACCACAGTGGAAATCACAAACCTTATTCAAACCTATAGCGCACAATTATGGAAGGGATTTATTTATCATCAAGATTATTTACGTTTATTTTTGGCCAAGCAATCTGACTGGACAATAGGCTATCAACGTGTGGTGATAATAGATGGTAACAGCACTGGGATGTTTAACTATATTTATCACTCCACAGTACTGGGAAGAAGGGAGAGCAGCTATCTTGCCAAAATCCACATTCAAAACAATTCAAGGAAGCACTTTCAGCAAAAAACACATCTGATAATGTTCTCATCTTACAAAACACTTTGTCTCTTTAGTATTCTCTTCCAAGTCATTCTGAATTGCCTCTCGACCATTTGTGTTCATTTATTTAAAGATACAAATCTAACTAGCTTTTAATGCCAAGGCTGAATGCCAAATCCCCCTCTAACCCCCGTTCCAGGGCACTACTTTGTGTGTGGAACAACAGATTATAACTTGCTCCCGACCTAAAATGGAGCTGATATAATAAGTTCCTAAGGACTTTCCACCACATTCCTGGTTTATTCTCCTCACCTTTGGGTTACATATGACCAGTAAGGATTTAAAGCATTATTAACCCCTGTTAGTTACATTAACTGTCGGTCACCGGCTCTGCCAGTCGTGGTTAATTAGTTTTGCCAGTCATAGATGAATAATTGTTGGAGAAGCAAAATCACTGGTTAAATAAAGAAACAAAAGATAATCTACTGATAAAAATTGGTGTTTATGGAACTGTTGCATAAAAGCAATATCACACTTAAGGTTGTGCTATTAAACTGAATATCAGCAGGGCTGTGATGCCCTCAGCACGTTCTTCCCTGTGCCGATTGCATCACAGCCGTACACAACCTTGAGAGTGATATTGCTTAAGTATCACCCAACTGAGAATGGGTTCTCTTTTGAGTCTGGTTCCTCTCAAGGTTCTTGATAGAGCAGGGAAACACTAAAATGTTTAGGGGCAATACTATATAATACTATATATTAGTTGGAAAAGTTCCCATGTATTTTACATGCATTTAATCATCCAATCAAGTGTTATTGGTGAATTTTGACAATGGTGACAACATCTGTCCTGACCTTGTCACCCTATATAGAATACAGTAGTAAGCAATATAGCCATCCATGTTCTCTTTAAAGATGAATACGCCACTGGACTGCAGAGGGCAGATTAGGCTAATTGGTGTTCATAAATTGCCTGCAGTGTGTGTGTGTGTGTGTGTGTGTGTGTGTGTGTGTGTGTGTGTGTGTTCGTCCTGCGATGGATTGGCACCCTGTCTAGGGTGTACCCCACTCCCCTGCAACCATGTATACAGGATAAAGCAGTATAGACGGTGAGTGAGTGAATTTTAGAGAAACTGATTATCATTGATGTAATGATGCTCTTTGATATGAGACATTTATTTATCAATTATTGAAAAGTCCTAGTCAGTCCTTTGCTGGGACAGTGACTTAGTGATTTGTAATAGCTATAGAAATGTTATACTGATTCACTTTGCATCAGGCCTGATCATGGCAGTCCGATATGAATTCTATAAATATTTATCCAAGTCAAATTGTTTTTTGTTGTTGTTGTTTTGGATATGGCAGGGTTAGACTGGTCTTGATTCCAGTAGTTAAGGCAAATAACTGGTAGGCCAATCAAATTGTATTGTAGCTAACAGTAAATATCAATTATTTACAGAATAATTTCCTGTGTTCATGCTCTTGTTCAATAACTTATTTGCACTGCAGTTTCTGTATCAGCACACCTAAACACCTTTTTCATTTTTTGTTCATCTATAATGTTAATTAAACCTAATTTCTCAGTACTTTTTCCACCTCTTATTGAAAGTGACCTACATTTTTTGTCTGCCCCTTATATTATTATATTTTTTCCCCTGTTGTGTGCAGTCTGTTGCTGTGTGCCCACCATTCTGCACAACTCATACCTTGCTGGTGTTGCCTTTTGTGGTGTGTGCTGTTACGACAGGGTTAGATTGGTGTGCAGTAGCCAGTAACCATGGCAACAACACATGTCTTTTCTCCCAAATAAGCGATTCCAGCTAGCAGGGAGTTTTTGTCCTTCAACTCGAATGTCAGTCTTTTGAAGAACAGCAAAGACCCATCAAAACGTCACTCCCTGCTTCAATGGAGGCGTCATTGCATTCTTTCAGCCACCCTGCTCACACACCACCTGGCAACTCTGCCTGATGCCACACACTGATTCTTACTGTATCGGCCTGCTGTCTGTCCTCTTTGGAATGCTTATGTTTCTCCCTTCTCCCTTTCACATACAGGTCATTGCGGAGTGGGGGACAAAGAACACAGAATCAGTAGTGATTGAACATCTAAGGTTAGCATGTAGAGTAGAGTTAGCTCTCTTTCTATCTTTTTTTTCTGTCTGTCTTATTTTTGGGGGGAAGCCCTGTTATAGTGGGAATCAGAAGCTGGAAGCAGGTCAGAACTGTAATGCGTTATTAGGTTTTAAAGGATCAGTGAAACAAATGGTGCTGGAATACAAACTTTATAGTTGAACAGGGGATCTTAGAGGGTTATAAAAATACTGTGTTACAATGGAACACTTTGTACTATTAATATCAGGAAAATCATTATTGCTGATGGTTTAAGGTAAGCGTATGTATTTAACTAATGAATGGTTAAAACCTAAAAATATGCACATCAGACCTTCAGAGAGAAGCCAGAAAGTAATCACCCATACGAGCACACACTCTAAAGCACTCCAAAGGCACTATGGATTTAAATACTATACACAGTCTCTCTTTGTTTCAGGGTTTAATTAACTGTTGTCTTGGAATTGAAAATACATAAGAACCCAAACTGAGCTACATTTATACTGAGCAAATTTGTTGATACAATCAGTGCGTTTGTTCTTGGCTTCATTGCATCCAACGATTTCAAGAGTTGTGACCGAAATATCTGAGCTGAGTTGTTTGTGTTTTTCTCCGAAATGAGGGAGAACTTGAGTGAAAATGGCCGGCCTTCACCTTCAAGGTAGCTCGCTGACGCCACAGGGGAAGTTTGGTGTGTTTTTCTTCTTTTCCTTTTTTCCACTTTCGCTGAAACGTTTCTTTGACTCAGCCAGTGCTAGGAACAGGGCCTCAGTCAGAGTCAGCACGCCTCCACTGAGTCTCTAATACTGTGTGTATGTGCGTGTGCGTGTGTGGTGTGTTTTCGTTGGTCTCCTCCCCAGTTTAGTTTCACAGTACTCCCTTTTTCAAAATGGCAAGGAGTGCTCCGCCACACACACTCGTTACAAAACCCTCATTCTCCGCCACCACCCCCTCATACGCACACTCACAGACAGAGCATGACTTACGGTATATTACCTTTAAATTCCCTCCTTGAAGAAGTCTGAAGAATTCTATAAGTATTCTAGATGCGCTAATGGCTCATAAAAGTATTGATGAAAAAAAGGATTCATGTTTTCTAGGATTACTTCGTTGAAAAGTAGTATGAAAATGTCCCAGCTGCTGTCTCAGTCTGGCTCTGTCCCAATTTACAGCCTAATATAGACTTACTCATTTAATCAGCCACACCAGATCTATTTTAATAGGTGTGTGGGTTTGTTCTGGATGCCGACTCAAAAACTGGTTAACTTTTATTTATTTATTTATTTGTCTGGCATGTACAATTTTTCAATGCCAGGAAATGAAGGTAAATGAATTGTAATTAAAAATGTTTTAGGTTTTAAGACAGGAAATCCAATTTCATTCTAGGCCTAATGAAACGAATTTATTCTCATAAAGGAACTTATGGGTTACACGATTTTACACTCGTACGTAGTGCTGTAAATTAATTATCAAGCTAATGGAGCATCTTAATGGTAAGAGTGTCCCTTCATGGCTTAGAAGTGATAGGCTCTTAATAACGCACACACACACACACACGCACACACACACTCTAGCATATTATATTGGAGCTCATGCAGTGAATTGCTATTGATAATGAGGCAGATGTCTGTCTGCAGTCCCGACACAGCAGGGATGCGCACACACACTTTGTCTCTCTCACTTTCACTCCCTTGCTCCTTCCCTCCTTCTCTCATCCCCTCATTCAGCCTCGTTTCCCTGAAGTTTTAATTGCCCCTCTCCAGACAGAGAGAGGTGTGACCATACTGTGTGTGTGTGTGTGTGTGTGTGT
>JAOVVA010000041.1:12044455-12054698 GCA_028565275.1 Leiocassis micropogon
TTCCCTGAAGTTTTAATTGCCCCTCTCCAGACAGAGAGAGGTGTGACCATACTGTGTGTGTGTGTGTGTGTGTGTGTTGAAGGTCAGCCCTCATAGCCTTGGAGTAACAGAGTTGAGTCCGGGTCTCCCCTTTCTCACAACTCTCTCAACCAATCACGCTTCATCTCACCTTCTTTTACATCCTCACCAGCCAATCCGCGCGGCGCTTCTGATGCGTATAAAGCCAATCAGGCTGATTAATTTATTCAGACACCCCTCCTCTTTTCCCTCCACAGGAATGAGCGTCATTTTATATACCCCCATAGCCTTCTTGCTCTCTTTCTTGCTTTCTTGCTCTCTCCCCCCTCTTTCCATGTCTTTATTGCAAAGAATGCGGCTTATTCTTTTACAGGCTCTTTTAGTATGTAACCCCTCTCTCTCCTCTCTTCTCCCCTTCTTTCGCTCTTTCTTCCGTTCCTCTCCAAAGTAATTAGACAGAGGCATGTAAGGAGGAGAAATTCATTTCATTGAAAGAGACAGAACAAAAGACAGGCAGAGAGGGAGGGGGAGGGAATGGGGGGGCAAAGGACAAACTTATGCTGTTGAGTGTCATTGTGTGAGTCAGAACGTGGAGGAAATAAAAACGGGATTACTGATAAATAAACCCTCCTCTCTCACTCACACATACCAACAGACGCACAATCCCTGTCCCCCTCTCCCGCCTTTTTTTGTCTTCGTCTGCCCATTGCCGGAGGGTGAAGAGCCTGATATCATCGCTTCCTGTAGTAAACAGGTGGGAGAACGAACGAGGGGAAGAAAAGAGTGTAAGATAAAGAGCTAGAACAGGCCTGCCTATCTAAAGGCCTTTTTCTAGAGCACAGCACTTAGCCAAGGTTCAGTCTGACCTCCTGTCTGTGAGTCGTCCTGATCTCCTGACGTACCTCTCTGAGCAAGACCACGCTGTCTGTCCCTCTCACTGTCTTATATCAGCATGATTCCCCTGGATCTTTTCAAACACATTATACTTTTCTTCTATCAGTGTCTCCCTGCTTACTCCATCTCTACTCTCGCTCCTTCCATTACTCCTATCTCTGCTAAACAGCTTCCTTCCATTGCCATAGCTGGACCATAGGAAAAGTGTATATATAGTCTACTAGCAAATTAGTGTGATTTTCCATTGAGATTTTAATGCATACATACTGTATCTATGTCATTCTAAATGTCACTTATTGCATTTGCATTTATCTCATAAACCGAGTTCATAAAATACTTTGATGTTCGAGTGTAAGCGTGAGAGGAAGTCAGGTGAGCATAAACATTACTGTCTGTTATACATGCTGTCTATTTTTAGATATCACTAAATTAACGTCATGTCTTAATTCCTTCCATATACTGTATAACAATACATCATAGGCAAACCATCCATATTTTGTTGTATTGATGACTGTTATCCTCAAACCTCAAGCATTGCATTAGGGAAAAGAAAAATTTGTATTAAAAATGCATATAATATTCTGCATTTAATTGCATATAATAATAATAATAATAATAAAAATAAAAAAATCTCTAACAGTGTTTTCCAAACGAGTGTGCCATTAATTATATGATGTATGTTTGGAAAACTAGTAATCCCTGTATGTTGACCTTTTATACCTAGGTGACAAATATGTTTTAATGCCAGAGCAGTTGAAATAGCAATCTGAAAAGAGCAGGTTGACAATAAAGAAAGGTGCTACCTGGAAAAAAAAGCAGGAATTGTGTGGTTGTGTAATTACATGTTATCACTCATATATTTATTTGGCAAATGCATTCATTCAAAGCAGCTTACAATTGAGACAAGTTGTAAACAAGCAATTAAATTTTTCACAATGGCCTGTTCAACACTGGCTCCAATTCACACAGAAGCCCAAAAGGACGGTGTTGTAATATTGCTAACAAGCTAGACAGCATGTGACAAAGAAAAAAATTAATCTCACCTTGCGGTTATTAAAAACACACCTCCTTTTAACCCTTTACTGATAAAAGGTGCTAATTTCTCTTTAGAGAACAACTATGTTAACTTCAAAGTTGTCCTGCAACACCAATGCATATGTTTACAGTCTAAAGCTATAAATATTAATATTACAGGTATAGGTTTTAGTTAATAACCAGACAGAGAAACAAAAGGCCTGTGTGATGATTGGAACAAGGGATACTTTAATGGTTAAGAGAGGGGAAACAAGAATAAATTAAACAGATTGTTAATATGAACAGGCAGAGAACAAGGGCTTCACAGGTGCAATGCAGGAGTGAGACTTCACAAAGAGAAAACGTATAATGTTAGTAAACTGGTTATTGTGACTGCAGAAGAAGATTGGATGTAATAGGTCTAATGTCCATGCAACAGTGTTATGGGATGGAGGTCATAGGTAGTGCAGTCCTCTTTGAATTATATATACATATGGTGGTAGCCAGTGGAATGGACCTGCAATCCTACAGTATAAGCGGTTTACAATAAACAAGAGATACATAATTTATTGGCTATTTCTATTAATTTGCATAATATCTAAACATAATACATTTCCATCCCCCAAACCTGCCCCTTTATATAAAGTGAAAAAAAAATTAAACACAGATTGGTGTGTATGAAGGTGGCACTACACCAATCAGCCATAACATGATGGCCACCTGCTTAATGCTGAGTAGGTCCCCTCTTTTGCCACCAAAGCAGTAATGACCTGTGTGTTCTGACAACTTTCTAAGGAAACCAGCACTAACCTTTTTAGAAATTAGTGCTACAGTAGCGCTTATATTGGATCAAAGTACATGGACCAGCCCTCGCTCCCATGATCCTGTCACCAGTTCACAGATTTTCCTTCTTTGGATCACTTTTGGTATGTCCTGAACAATGTTAAGGGACGTTACTTTTTAAAGTAATTAATTACATTACAAAATTACTGTCTTTAAAAAGCAACCAGTTACATTACAGCGTTACTTTCTGATAAAAGTAACTAGTTAGAGTACATTTTCCATTGCAAAAAATGAAAACTCCTTTGTGATTCCTCATGCATGTTGTTTTAGTCAAGACCTTTATAATTATTCTACCATCATCACTCAGAAAAGTTCGGCCCATAATCTGTTAACTACTATACTTATACCTCTAGGTTTCTCACCTATGCGGTTTCGAGCAGTGGCTGTAGGTACGGTTCATCATGATTCACTGCGAATTTTGCCGCTGTGATTAGGTTTCTAACTTTCCGCACGTTGGTCCTCGCATAGTCAAAACGCATAGGTGAGATGGGGTATAACAGCAAGAATAACAGAGGGGGGCGGAATAACATCAAAAAAGTAATTCAAGTATTCTAACACTGGTCTTAAAGACTGGGAACATCCCACAAAGGCTGAAGTTTCAGAAGTTGCTCTGACCCAGTCGTCTAGCCATCAAAACGTTGGAAACAGAAAGAATAGGAGAAGAATTTGACTTTGACAAGGGCCAAATTGTAATGGCTAGACAACTGGGTCAGGCCAAAGCTCTTGTGAGATGTTCCTCATCTGCAGTAGTGAGAACTGACCAAAAGGAATTACAAGGAATTACAACCGGTGAACTGGCAACAGGGTCATGGGCAGCCAAGGCTCACCGATGCACGTGGGGAGTAAAAGCTGGTCCGTGTACTCTGATCAAATATAAGAGCTGCTGTAGCTCTATTTGCTGAAAAGGTTAATGCTGGTCTCCATAGTAAGGTGTCAGAACACACAGGTCAGAGCTGTTTTGGTTGCAGAAGGGGAGGGCAACTGAAAATTACATAGGTGGCCAAAATGTTATGGCTGATCGGTGTATTGGTCATAGCACTTAACCTTCCTATTTTTTTTCAAAGAAGAGCTCCTGCACTTGTGTATACGAAAAGCCTCGTCTAGGTTCACACTTTGTCTGTAAATCAAGCTAAATTCAGAAACAATGTGAACAGTTTACAGTTTACAACTGTTGCATTACAATTTAGGTTGTACTGTATCTCCGAAGTAATATATAAACATTTTGCCTCGTTTTTTTCTTCTTTCTTTTTTCATCCCTTTTTATTAAGTTCTTCAAACAGTGCATGCTGTAGGATGTGTTTATCAGATTAAGAAGGTCCTTTTTCTTTGTATTGGTTAAAACTTTTAAACAGCGTTTATAAATGTTTTAATAAAAAAATAATGAAGAAAGTCAGCCAGCACTATTTGGACCATACTTGTAATATCCTCCCTATCTCTCTTTCTCTCTCTCACTCACTCCCTTTCTCCTTTAACACAACCTGTTCAAGGCATGAATGTGTGTATTTCTCTGTAGAGCACATACAATTGTCAACCTTCTCAAAATAGCAGAACAGGTGCATGAGCGGCAGAGTGAGAGGGAAAAAAATCCCAAATTTATTGATTAATCTAATTAATGGAACTTCATTGTTCTCACAAAAAGATAAAAAAAATTACTATAAAAAAAAAACTAGGTAACCAAATATACGTGAGCTGCCATTAACACACACACACACACACCTGGTGTGAACAATGTGAGAACATTTACAGAAGCACTGCACAGACAGACAGTAACCTGAGCTCAGGATTGAACAGTGGACCATGGAGCTGTGAGGTGAAGATTATTTGTATCATTTCCTTTTTAGTAATGAAATCATGACTAATTCAATGTGGAGTTTTAATTAACATGATTTTTTTTCATGCTTTTCTTTGCCAGCATGGAGTGAAATCAGATGGTTATGAGTAGTCCTGGTGTGATGTGTTTCTGGAGAGAATGTACTTGTTCAGGGACTAGCTAATCAGACAAATAGATTGTTTGTCGTTTGCCAGTGTCCTTTTGTTCTATCTGAAGAACATTAAAAAGCTTGACTTAAAACAACATGTCATGTCCATGTTGACCTCCAGTCATGTGCTTGTTTTTTAATGGACAACTCATCTGAGATTTGCATCTTGATGAACTTGGTGTGAAATTACATAAGAAAGAAAAAAAAGAATGTTTCTGAGCAGGGTTGTTTTAGAGTGGGAGGAAGATGTATTGCCTTTACGACCTATTCATCAGCTAAAATTACAGTAAGAGATTTTGTGTGAAATGGATGTTAAGAGACAAAAGAAAAAGAAAAGGCAAAACAGCTTTGAGAAATGTAAGAAGCATTTATGAAACAGATTTATAGTCATTGTACATCAATGACGTACAGGAGGTACTTACCTTTAAGTTTGCCAGATTAAAAGAATGATAGGAGGCATGTATATGGTAAAGGAGCGGGGAAACATTTCGCTGGTTGCAGAAAGTGCTTAATGGGTTTCCTCCACGTCCTCTGGTTTCCTCCCATAATCCAAAGACATGCAGATTAGGCTAATTGATGTTCCCAAAATTGCTTGTGAGTATGTGTGTGCCCTGATGGATCGGCACCCTGTCGCAGGGTCCTGTCCTCGTGCCACTGGACCCTGTATACAGGACAAAGCGGTATAGATGATGAGTGAGTGAGTTTTTACAGTGATGGCCTATTTAGTGCCACAATGCCACAAACATTTGTCCTGTTTGAGAAGGCCTTCATATAGATATAATATGTATACAGGGTTTCAGTTTCGTACTAATATCACTATATTTCTGAACCATTCTGGGTTTTTTTTTTTCATTAAAATGGATTGTAATTACAGTTTGCACCCAAAACAGCAAGTCTTCTGCTAGAGCTACACATATTTTCAAATCAATAGCAGATACACTCATTTTTATTTGAGCCGGTGTTATAGATGGCCTTCCATACTCTGTGTATGTTTTAAATTTACTTCACTTTCATTGCTAAATCTGAGTGCAAGATGTGAAGCCAGCTGAGGTGGTTTGAGTGTGAGATGACGTGAAGATTCCATCAGTTCATCACAGCACAGAGGCATTCTGGCACAGTAATAATGCCCTCACACTGCACGACTCTTGAGGAATCTTATGACATCAATAACATCCGAGGATAAACTCGCATTGTTAGAGGAAAATATTTTCAGTAAACAGCTACAGCAATTCAAGTATTTAAGTATTTAAGAAATGTGTAATTTGCGATGATGTCATTCATGTGCTGATTATTTTCAGTTCTTTAACCTATTTGTATGAGCACAGCACACACAAGCCACATTCCTTTAGCCCTGACCATGGGCCATGCACACCACTCGAGACAGCCCTGAGTCAAAATTCCACTTAAATTTTTCTGCTTTGTAAAATGTAAAAACGCAGGGAAAAAAACATCAATGTAGTCATCAATTTCACGATTTAAGCCTGGTAAAATTCCCTTTTTTTTTTCAAAGGCACATTATACCCCCTTAGTGGTACTCACTGTTGCCTTGCACCTTCAGTGTTCAAGTCTTACCTCTGGTCCTGTGTGTGTGTAGTGTGCATCTTCTCCCCCTGCTTGGTGGGTTACCTCCGGGTACTCCAGTTTCCTCCCACTATACATATGCATGCTTTGTAGGTTGACTGGTGTTTCCAAATTGCCTGTAGTGAGTGAGAATGTGTACTTCTGCCATGAGATGGGTTAGCACCACATCCAGGGTGCACCTTGTGTGTAGGATAAGCAGTAATGGATGGAGGAGTGGATGGATGGACAGATGGATAAATTGGATGGATGAATGGATGGATGGACTTTATAACCCCCCACCCACCTGGCCTTTTCTTTCTGGTTGGATAACCTGTCAGTTTCCTTCCACCAACTAAGGAAGGCTTCCTCAAAGATACCTGCAGCCAAAATAGCCAGCCACATCTTTTTTCAGTGCTTGTCATGTTGCAACCCAGGGCAGGAACTCATTATCTGCCCTCTTCCACATAATTGATGGAAACACACCATTGGTTAGTGTCACTATAATCGACAGGGAAGACAGAGTATAAACTCCATTCCACCACAACGCCTTCAACTTACCTCCAGTGACTCCTGGCCATGGGTTCTTCTTGTCTGCCAAATGTCTGCCAAATGCCTAAATTTAAACTTCTTTTGACATTGTTGGTATTATATTACTGGTATTTATAATGGTGGCATGGTAGCTTAGTGATTAGCACTGTCGCCTTGCACCTCCAGATCCTCGGTTCGATTCCCACATTGGGTCTGTTTTCATGGAGTTTGTTCTCGTTCATCGTGTTTGGTGGGTTTCCTCTGAGTTCTCCGGTTTCTTTCCACAGTCCAAAGACATGCAGATTAGACTAAATGGGGTTTCTCCTTCACTGTCAGTGACATTCACGTTTGTTTTTTTGTCCCTGCTTTTGATTTCTTTCTCTGAGAAATCTGAAAACTGCACAGAGATTTGAAAACTGCACAGTGAAAAACAGTAAAGGACAAGTGCACACACACACACACACACACACACACACACACACACAAACAGAGTCACACATGGATACACAGATGCACATACACCCATGCATGCACGCAAGCACATCAAACGAGTCTTGAGGCTTGTTTGCCATTCAGTGTCTAAGTTTATATTTCTTACTCACACACACATGCTTTAGAAGTTTATGTGGATTACTCACTCATAAAAAAAAACAAAAAAAAAACAATGTAGATCGCTCTAGCAGAACTGTCTCTTGTTGCATTCTGCAAATCTTTTTAAGCTCATAGTAGAGAGTTACAATGCCATCTCTCTCTCTCTCTCTCTCTCTCTCTCTCTCTTACTCGGGTGCCTGGGGGAAAACGCATGAAGATTGTACATCATGCAACTGAAAAGCCTTCAAAAGGTGAGGTGCCTCATTAGAGTGATAAAATGTTAAATTGAAAAATGATCAATTTAACATATATTCATCATTTAAAACATCATTTATAAAATTTTATTATACCTATAAGATAATTTAAGGTCATTTAAATAAAAAGAATATGTATATTGTGTGTGGTATTTAGTTTTCTTATTATGAGATACAGTGATAATTATTATTCAGTAAATACAGATTACAGAATAGTGTGTGGAAATGTCTGTGTTAGCTGCTTTTTTAAAATTCTTACATACAACATGGACCTAAAACGTAGTTGAACAAACAAATCATATGATGTGTACAGCTTAGCCAAAAGAAAAAGTTGCACTTCATTTGACCTCCTTATGCTTTAATTAAACCATGCAAGGTGGTGACCAGTTCATGAGAGAAAATGCTCCGAGGAACCACTCTTTTATAATCTAAGTCCTGGAATATGTCTGTGCCATCAGGGAAGAAAAAAATCTATAGATGGAATGACCTGGTTATTCGGTGCATTCAGGTAGTCTACTAAAGCAATTCCAGATCATAACACCCTTGGTGCCCAACCCCGTTACCAACACCCTTGGCTTGATCAGCAGGGACAATCTCGTTATTATCTAAAACACATTTCTTTTCTCACTCATACACACTTCCATAAATTATCCTTTTTATTTTGTGATGCTGCTTTGAGACAATGACCATTGTTAAAAGCGCTATATAAATAAAATCTAATTGAATTGAATAACACTGCCCCCACAGGCATGTACTGTACAGTAGGCACTATGCATGATGGGTGCATCTCTTCATGCTCTTCCATTTCTATTTCCTCTATTTGAAACTCTATTTCATTTAGGCATTTGGCAGATCTTATCCAGAGCAAGTTACAAAAGTGATTTGTAGTTTCCATCATTGAATAGATCCTTACACTGGGTTACTAGGTTACTAACTAAGTACCATCAGTCAAACATTGTTGGGAAGTTTTTTTTGTTTCGTTTTTTTTACCCCAAGTACTGAAGAAACAGATATGTCTTAAGTCGTCATTTAAAGATTGCCAGAGACTCAGCTGTACGGACATCTAGAGGAACTTCATTCCACCACATTTTTTTCCTTGATCCTTGCGAGATGGTGGGACCAGGCGAGCAGTGCTGGAGGATCGGAGGGAACGTGGTGCAGTGCGAGGTGTGAATAATGCTGAGAGGTAGGTGGGTGCTGGGCCGCTTTTGGCTTTGTAGGCAAATGTAAATGTAAATGTAGGCAAGCGTCAGGGTTTTGAATTTTATGCGGGCGGCTACAGGACGCCAGTCAAGAGAGTGGAGAAGCAGGGTAGTGTGGGGGAACACTTCTTAACTTGAAGTACCCAGTGCTTAGGAATAGGGTCATTAGATGACCTTTTTCCATTGCTCCAAAGTCCAACCTTTATGCTCCCTAGCAAATTGAAGCCTTTTTTCTTTTTCCTAAGTTAGCGGTTCTTATGACCAGACAGGATTCACCCAGTCCTCTGAGTTGCACTGTTTGTGTGGAAATGCTCTTACCTTCACTTTTAAACATAGCTTTGATTTCTACTGTAGAAATTTTTTAAGTGTTTAAGTGATCTGTATTAAAGATTTTTTTTTTTCTCACCACATTTTTTCAGCATGGTTGTAATAATGTGATGTACAGTTTTTAACCTAATTTCAGCACTTTCAATAATTTTTGTTTCTTGGCCAATAATTTGACCTTTCTAAAATGGTAAGTTCAAGATGATAAAGCTATATCATAAACCACTTTTTCCCCTAATTTTGCTTAGTTGTTGTATGATTAGTGTCCATCACTCTCTGTCCAAACCTGTCTCTTAATTCAGGTGGATAAAGATATTGTTTTTCTAGGTGCCTTCTACCCATCATTGCTTTATATACAGTATAGTAGTAAACAAAAGCTAAAAGATAAATATATTCACAGCTCCAGGGTGCTTGGTTTGATCCGGAGCTTAGGTTTTTTCACATTCTTATGTCTACATTGGTTCCCTCTGGATTTTTACAGTTTCCTCCAACCTTGCCATGCACATCAATGCCTTTCCAGAGCCTTTTCCAGGAGACTTACACCTTAGACCTTAGACTTTTCACCTTGCTCTGGATAATAGCATCAATCCATCACAGCTGTCTGGAATTTTATGGTTAAAATTGTGGTCCTTAGTATTGTGGCCATTGATTCTCTGTCGATTTTTTTGTAATGCAGTTGTCTAAATGACAGCCTGAGTTTAAGATTGATCTGGGCTTTAAATCCATCAATAAGCAGATAGCAGATTAGCTTGCTACCTACAACGTATGGCCGTAGAGTGGTTTCCTGAGACAGTAATCATTTTACAGTATTTACATTAATTACAAATAAAATGTGACAATAGCAAGATATTTGAAACTCCAAGTAACTACAAGATTCAACTGCATAGTAGCATTTTTACACTAAATTCATCAACTGGAACAACCTTGGCCAACAGTGGAAGCTGACCACCAGCAGTTTAAATATTCAATTCAATTCAATTCAATTCAATTTTATTTATATAGCGCTTTTAACAATGGTCATTGTCTCAAAGCAGCT
>JAOVVA010000041.1:12057538-12082993 GCA_028565275.1 Leiocassis micropogon
ACACCACCACCGCGACCAGTTAGACGGGGCTCGTGCTTATAAAAATATCCTGACGGAGTAGACTCATTCAGACCAATGTATTCAAATATAATGGAAACCATTCATTGTTGTCTCCTTGTAACTGTTATAGCTTCAGTTGAATCTATCCATAGTCATGTCGGTGAGTGCTCCCTGTGCATTGCTTACCTTAAAACTATACATTACTTAATTTTTTTAAGTTGCACTATTTGTTTTTTATAAATGTCATACCCATTAAAAGCACTGTAGACACACCTGGAAAGGAGTAGGACATGGGGTGCAAGCAAAGAGGAGGTGATGCATAAGATTTAATTTATCAGTTGCATCATTTTTCAACATATCATCATCAATTCAATTCATAAGATGAATAAAAGAACATGATTCTACATTGTAATGTATGCTGCTGACGAATTAAGACAAAGCTTCCCTGACATTCCTTACCTTGCAAAACCCTCACTCATACACACACACACACGGAAATGTCACCGGATCACAGGGAGTGAAAATAGCTCCATTTTGACTGTATGTGATGTTACGGTGAGGTGGTGCCAAGAACACACACAGAGATCAGTCTGATGCACTGCAGCCCAAAAACCTAAAGCTATGTCACGCATATCAGGAAAATTAAGCCTATATATATATATATATATATATACTGTATATGTGTGTGTGTGTATGTTTTGTGCCCCTGGTTTTGCCTTTCTTTTTCAGTGACCCAAGTGTGTGTGTATGTGTGTGTGTGTGTGTGTGTGCAATTGAATGATGGGGGGAGTCTGTGGCTGCTTTGGCAAGGCTGTAAGGCGTCAGCGCTCTGCCTCATGGGACGTTCTGGCAGAGTGACATACCCACAATATGTGTGCGCGCGCACACACACACACACACACGCTCACATACTGACACAGATACAGACACATAACCACAGCAGTGCAGTTTAGATAATTAAAACCACACACATATGAGCACACACACACACACACACACACACACACACACACACACTTTCTCTTTCTTTCAGCCCAACTTTCTATCTCAGTATTTTTCTTTCTAAATCACTTTGTCAAACAAATTAACCAATAAAAAGCATGTGTGTTTTTGTTTTGGGTAGAAATGGTGTCTGTGTGTATTGTGTCTGTGAGTTATGTTTTAAATGCCTGTAGTTGTGTGTGTGTCTGTGGCCGTATTGGCATTGTCATTCCATTGTGAATTTTGCTCCTGAAAGATGATGATAATTATTATGATGTTGATGATGATGATGATGACGATGTGTGTTTGTATGCGTGTGTCTAGTCAATCATGATATTGGACCATGCAGGAAGTATGGATTTAATTTCCATTACTTTCAGACTGCTTGCACTTCATTCGTAAGAATTTGTTTTTTCTGTCTCAAAAATTCTCAATGTTGTGAGAATGCCTGTCTTTTGTGGAATCAAAGTATTTTCCCATAAAATTCTGCTGTGGTTTTAAACTGTTCTTTTTCTCTCTGTTTTTTTTTCTCTCTCTCTTATTTTCCTGCTCTGCCATTTTCTTTGCTGGTTTGTTCACAATGTCTCGTCCCCCTCGCCAGTGCTCCGGCTCATCCTTTGATGAGTTGATGAGGGTGAGGGACAGAGATTTGACCTCATAACCATACACACATACACATTATTGAAGAAGTGGAGACGGCAATATTTTCAGGCTGTGGTCTGTCTGGCACAAACAATATAAAAACATAATTACTCCAAGATGGAGAATATCATCTTGATTTGCTGAATTCGGGGAATATTTGGAGGATACATTAAGCTGGATTTAAATTACAGGCCTGAGTGGAACTGTGTTTAAAGGAAAATGTGTGTGTTTGTTTCAGCTGAATGGAGAGATGGAGAGGATGAATGGCGAGAGCAGAAGCGTTCCCGAAAGAAAAGACAATTCTGGAGTGTTTTTGACACTTTCATTTTTAACTCAGCTAGTCTCTTATACACTTCCTTTTTTTCTACTGATCTACTCTTCGTGCTGCTACATTCGGTGTGACAGTTTGCAAGCCAAAATAACTTGCAACTTTCTTTTTTATTATATCTTCTAGCCTAATCAAAGTCATGTCTTGTAATTGACTGTATTACTGTGCTGCACAGTTTTAAACCACCTTACATTTTGCATTTTATGTCATTCTGTGTATCGTGTTCTTTTACTGTTGTGTGTGTGCACTCTAGTCCTGGAGAAACAATATTTTGTCCCACTGTATACCTATAAATAGACAAGATGACAAAAATGTTCTCTACTTGACCTTCGCATCATACGACTTGATGCACAGCTTGTGTGTGTGTGTTTGTGTGTGTGTGTTGTTCAGAATTGCAGGTTCTAATGACTAGCTTGGCATACAGCTGCTGTTGAGGTCTTTGACTTTCTTTAGCTGCAGTGAGGAACCAGTAATTGTGCCACACCAAGTAGAGGCCAGCTTTAACTGCACCTCTATACAAACCACGTACCTACCTACAGTATATGTTGTTTTCCTCCACAGTCATACATACTTTTTCCTTGAAGTGGTAAAATTTTTTACAGTTTTTTTCCTGTGTTTCTAAGAATAAAAGTATATAAGATACACTGTAAAGTCGAACAGTGAAAATGAGTAAATGAAATACAGTATGTTGTCATTACAGAAAAAGGCATATTTACTTACATGAATGAAGTTATGAGATCTCAATAACTGAGTATTGTTTTAAACTGATTAAAATGCTTTAGGCTATTTGTGTTTCAAAGCATGACAAAGTTACTGTTTAAATTTTTTTTTTTTTTTATTCTGTCAATAATCAAAATGAAGGTGTACTTAAGTACCTTACGATGGGTCTCACTATAAATGTTCCTGCTCTGCGCAGTGACTGTGAAATTTGTCACCCAGAACATGAGCACAAAGTACTGAAAATAATCAGAGCCAAATTCCACAACCCTTGTTATGTGCATTGCATTGCATTGCAAAATACACTGCAAGGGTCAGCTGAGACTCATATAAAGCTTGTGCAGCCCCGCTGAGCTAAATCGTCTCAATATCTTTCGAAGTTATAGTATATTTAGTACAAATTTAACCCTTTTCCCCCCAGGTCTATCCATATGTTTTGGCCAAATGATCAGTCTGTGTTAAAAGCCAGTTAGCTTTGTATGTCACATTAGTTATAAATAATGGGGTGGGATTAGTCGTGAACCTGTCAGCCTAATGGTTGTGCTCACGTTAACTAGCAACAATGAAAGATTCAAACAACTTAGAACTTAGGAATTACTCAGGAGACAAAGTGTTGTTTAAGATTACATAACGTTATCAGATGTGTTTTCTTGCCGAAATTGCTACTGGGAATGGTTATTAATAAAGGATTTTGGCAGGCAGCTGCTCTCCCCTCATTCCAGTACTGTATTGTGGACCGTACTGACCTACTATCACCCATGGTCAAAGCTGAACTTTTGAACGCATCTGTGAGTACTTCATGGTCAGTGTGCAAAGCAGGAAAATTTATAACATCCAAGACATATTGTAATATGCATATATGCACCTCAATTTTGATTTAAGAACATCTTATACAAAAAGTGAGTTTTTTTCTCTAAACTTTATGGTCCTGTTTGATGAGTAACCCTTCCTTATAAATCTATAAAAAAAAAAAAGGTCAGAATAAATGACTCCCTTGACTGAATAGCAACATTACAAATCTCCAGTGTTTGACTATTAATAGTAGTTCACATAGATAATAATGCAATAAAAAAACTTTTTTTTTACCCCCTTGGCATACCTGCACATAAGTGAGGATATAAAAATTGCAGCTGTTAAGATTCTGACTGTTGTGACCAATTACAGACAATGCAGGGATTGGGCACATTTGAAGATGCCATTGTTTTTGAAGTCTGTGAGTTTGTATTACCAATTAGTAATACCAATATAATATAATTATTATTATAATATCCAATATCGTAATATTAGAATCATTGGCAGGTGATGTGAATAACATTGATTATCTCACTACAGTGGCAGAATGGGTTGGGATATATAGTATTAGGCAGCAAGTGAACTGGAATGCACCCAGCCCTGACAGTGAAGCAAATTCTCACTCCAGCTCACACAACTCTGTCTGTGAATCAGGGCAAGGTGAGTGGACTCACATATCCTTCTCATGATTCTAAAATCTTTAAGCCTTATGAGTACGATAGTGCGTGCGTGCTATATAGTAGTTCAGTGGTGTATATGCCTCAGAAATGACAATCTTGCAGAGGACACTCCAGATCTTGTATATGCACATACTGGTGAAAGTGGGAAAGGAAGTCGACATCGAAGTTTGACATTTCCAGCTCAAAGCATTAAACCGATGAAACTTATTGACAGACTCGTGGATGCTACACAGCATCTCTCTCACTTTAGCCTCAGGTCAAGCTCTCTGAGACTTACACACTACTGTGCATCAGAGCATATCTACCTGGACAGTGGTGGTAGAAAGTTTTCAGACCCTTTCAAGTTTTTCACATTTCGTTATGTTTCACACTCATCTTAAAAAAAATAAAAATAAATTCTCATCACTCCACACACTGTACAACACTATGACAAAGTTTAAAGAGATATTTGCAGGTTTTTTGTTCATTCTTATTAATAAAGACTGAATAATATCCCAATATCCAATATGAGCTCTGTTGCATCCTACTGATATCTGTGGTTCATTAGATGCTTCTCCAACTTGACTGGAGTCTACCTGTGCCTAACTGAGCTCATTGGACTTAATTAGTTAAGGCACACACCTGTCCGTATAAGGTGTCACTGTAAATATTATATGTCAGAATAAAAACCATGAGCCATGAGGTCAAGAGAATTATGTAGACTCGCGAGAAAGGATTATATCAAGACACAG
Organism: Leiocassis micropogon; assembly: GCA_028565275.1. Taxonomy (NCBI): domain Eukaryota; kingdom Metazoa; phylum Chordata; class Actinopteri; order Siluriformes; family Bagridae; genus Leiocassis; species Leiocassis micropogon. The sequence goes on from JAOVVA010000041.1 coordinate 12,062,410, forward strand.
ATTTGGGGAAGGATACAAGAAAGTAATCTGCAGCATTGAAAATGCCCAAGTGCACAATAGTCTCCATCATTCTCAAAAGGAAAACATTTGGAACAACCAGCAGTCTAGACAGATCTTGCTTCCCAGCCAAGCTGAGTAATCGGGGATGAAGAGCCTTGGTCAGACTGGTAACCAAGAGCCCAAGGGTCACAATAAATGAGATCCTGAATTCCCTTGTGGAGATAGGAGAGCCTTCGAGAAGGACAACCATCTCTACATCATTTCACTAATCAGGCCTCTGTGGTAGACTGATCAGGCAGAAGCCATTCCTCACTAAAAGGCTCATGATAGCCAGCTGGGAGTTTTCCAAAAAAAAAAAAAAGCCCCTAAATGAATCTCAGACGACAAGAAACAAAATTCTCTGGTCTGATGACACAAAGATTGGACTATTTGCAATCAGGAAATCAGCCATTGCACATCAACTTATTAAAATCATTCCTTAAGTCAAACATGGTTGTGGCAGCATCATGTTGTATGGGAGTTTTTCTGCAACTGGGAGACTGGTCAGTATAAAGGGAAAAATGGATGCAGAAAAATAAAAAGCAATGCTTAGTGAAAACCTTTTGCCAGAATGCTTAGGCCAGGCTGATGGTTTACATTTCAACAAGACAACAACCCAAAGCATGCTGCCAAGAAAACACAGAAGTGGCTTAGACCAATTTGTGAAACTATTGGAGTGTCCCAGCCAGAGTCTCGACCTGGACCCAATAGAGCATCTCTGAGACACCTGGAAATGGGTGTGCCCATCTAATCTGGTTGAGCTTAAATGATTTTACCAAGAAGGATGGTGACCTCCAAAAGAAAGGTGTGCCAAGCTTGTAGCATCTTTCACATGCAGACTTTAGACTGTCATTGCTGCCATAGGTGCTTAAACCAAGTACTCAGTGATGTCTATAAATACTATACAAGTGGGATATATATATATATATATAATTAAAAAATTTTTTTGGGAAATTACCAAAATACTCCATGTGCCTGTTTTTACTTTGTTATTGTAAATATATTGTGTAGAAAAATACTGTGTGGAGTATATGGTGACACTATAGATTTGTATAATGGTACTTCACCATAATAAATTTGTCCCTGACTCCTACTGACCCCCAGAAGTAGCCCTTTTGGAAATCTGGTAGGAGCAAATGGCACCAACATGTTTGTTTATTCTACAGTCTGTAGTGACAATATGCCTATGCACACTGCATTAAAAATTAGGCAAAAGCATGCCTTATGAAAAGGAACAGCCTTCTGAAATCAACCAACCACAATCTCAAGCTAGTGGTGGCCAGGCGCTACCACAAAGAATAATAAATTAATAAAGCATAATAACAGTTATGGCGGCACAGTGGCGCAGTGGGTAGAGTTGCCGCCTCACAGTCCCCGCATCAATCCTGAGCTTGGGATACTGTCTGGGCCGTCTGCTCTCCCTCTCTTTCTCTTTCTCTCACACTTTCTGTCAAGATACATATGACACTCATGAGTTACCAGTGATCCTGACACCTTCAGCCCGCTGGAGCTGTCTGACATCCTGGTGCCCCACTTCTCAGCACATGGAGACCACTAACTGCTGCTGAGGATGGCCCCATGTGGTCTGCCTAAAGATTTATGTAATAACTGAAAAATAAGCATGAAACTTGGACTGCACTGATACAAACAATTTTACGATGATGGTTTTTGACAACACTCGTTTGAATAGTTTTACTACTTAAATTTCCACAAACAATTTTGTACCAAAGTCTTCATCACTGAACTCTTGGTAACAACAAAGTGGACTTTATATGAACTCAAACACCCACTTACTCACTCAAAAATGATATTAAATCAAACCGTCTTTTCTTTAACACTCATTTGAAGTGAGCAGAATTATGGCTGGGTCATACGTTTTTTCATGCTTCCTAGCTATAGCTACATTTGAGCTGTGTTTAACCAACTGCAAAGATATTTCTGAAGAGAGGCATTAAGTGTCTCCAAATGCAAAACAGTTCAATAAGCAAAGCTGCAATATCTGCTCAGTTAAGCTACTACAAATGATTGAGAAAATAGCAGATAGTAACTAATGCTACGTAGTTGTTGCATGTCTAAGAAACTCAGGCAGGGTTTAGGATCGGTCATTCAAGGCCAAAATGCTTATGCGCTTTCCGATGTGGCAAGTGGAGAGCGGTGTCCTACTGCGTTCTGTGATCAATGCTCTGGTTTGAACAGCTGAAGTTGCAGTTTCCTCAACTGCTCTTGTTTCACCAAGGTTGTTGTTTTTCTGTGAGTTAACAACAACTTAGGCCAGCCACAATTGCACTGTATGCAGGAAACGGAAAAAGCCATTCCAAATCCTCTTAGAGAAATGTACTGGGTAAAAGAGCCAAAGGAAATGCTGAGTTGCTAATTATGTTTGTTTCATTGGACGGAAGCGGGTTTGGTTTGGTATTGTTTGGCCTGTCTCAACTCGCTTTGAGAAAAAAACTGATGGGGCAATTGTAGCTGTAGCTGGAGGTCAAGACATTCCTGTTTTGATGACTGACCCTGATAGTCTTAAGACAGACTTGACTCATAAGGTCATTTTATGAATGTAATTGGTTTAGAAAGCTTTTATCATCTTGTTTTCCCCATGAAGTGACACTGATTCAGGTTTGAGTCAGAAACGCATCTCCTTACTGTGTGCAGTAGCGCTTTTATTGCCCTGGTGTTTCATATACAGTTAGTCTGAATCACTGAATCACACTGCACAGTGCAATCATCATGATCAAGCCATCACTAAGTATTAAGTACTGATTAAAGTAAGCAAAAAACAGAGAGAAAGAAACACAGATGATTCTTGTGACAGCAACCACACAGCATGTCTGTAAAAATCACAATTTGACATAAAAGGATGAAGTGAATATTCCTGGGATGCAGCTGTCATCATCTGTTATGTTTTTTTAGGAAATAGGGATATAATTTAAAACAGGGGAAAAGTTCAGAATGAAAATAAAAATGGAACTAAAAGCCTTTTGGTCATTTTGCTCTTTCAAAGCTGTAATTCTCCAGGTCATAATGGCACACTTTTGGGAAATAGAAGGCCTACTGTATTTGTGGACAGCTTACCGATGTTTCTTTTCTCCAGCCAGAAGCTCAGTAGATGGTGGGTGAAAGTAGGCCGCCTCAGGCCTTTGAGTCTCTAATCTGAAAACATTCAGCCATCTCTGAAAGGCCACAGCTGCTCTGGTTTCCTGGGGCCGCTGTTTGCTTGCAAGCTAGGATGGACTATAAAGACATAACGACAGCCTAGACTAGCCACAATTACACCATACAACATCCTAAGTTACAGGAAACTGAAAAGTCCAGCCAAAGTTGTGAGTTAATTGTGTGTAAGCTATAGGCAGAGAGAGAATAAAGAGATGGGGACAGAGAGAAAAGTGTGTAAGCACGTTCAATCTTATCTCTAACCTCTGTCACATCTGTGAAAACAATGAGTGAGTGAGTGATGTAGAGCGTGGCCATGTCTACATGGCATTGTGGCAAAAAAGAGATGACTCCTTTTATCTCGACCTTTGCTTGTGTATGTGAGTGGGTGTGTAGATGTGTGTTGCATGTCTCCATACAGGCCTTGTACTTGGGTGATAACCCCTTTCTAACACACCAGGCTTAACCTTATTTCGATTACTCATACTCTGTCAGTATGTTTTATGCTCAGTTCTTTAACCATGACCATGTAAACAATTCTATTGCAAAATGAGATATCTCCATTATGGCAATTTTGAGAAGAACAGGTTTTTATATCAGATGCAAGAAGTATATTACCAGCTATTAAAGAATATTTTGTGTATGGTTTCTTTGAATCACGAGTGTTAAATTGCCAAAATATTATGTCCAAGTCTTTTTTGGTTATATTAGTGTGAATTGAACACTGTAACTCCACTTCCCACAGTTACAATGGATATGGACAATAAACATTACCCTGCAATTGTGTTTGTGTAAATATGCAATTTAGTATTGATAATATTTTTGGTTGAGTTCTTATATTAAAAATAGCACACTCCTGCTTGGATTATGATTTTGATTATGATATGAGTCCCTGGCAGCAAATTAGATTAACAAAAAAAGTGTTGAGTTTTGTTCCAAACACAAAAACCATTTTAATTGTTGAAGATCAAAAGAAACATTAGAACCAATAAAAAAAATAAAAACATAGTTTACCATGCGGCATCAGCCTCCATATCTATCAGTTTTAGTTTTTACCTTGGGAGTCAATGACACCATCTTATTATAGTACAGGTATTCAGCAAGTAACGTCTATTCAGGCATCGTCTGATCACATATACATCTGTGTTCCCATTAGATCATATTCTTCTTCTTCTTCTTCTTCTTTCGGTAGCCCCGTTAGGGATCCCCACAGTGGACCATTTGTCTCCATCTAACTTTATCACTCCAACCTCCTGCATGATCTCCCTTACCACATCCATAAACCTCTTCTTGAGCCTCCTCTTCTCCTGCCTGTCAGCTCCATCTCAAACAATCTCCTCATGCCTCCTCTGCACCATCTTAATCTGGCTTTTCTAACTTTGTCCCTAAATCGTTCTACCTGCACCATCCCTCTGATATACTAATTTCTAATCCCGACCATTCTTGTCATTCCGAAAGCAGATCGCAGCATCCTCAGCTCTGCTTCCTCCAGCTCTGCTTCCTATCTTTTTGTCAGCATCAACGCCTCCAAACTGTACCACATTTTGCTGGTCTCACTACCGTCCTGTAAACTTTCCCTTTCATTCTTTCTGATACCTTTCTGTCACAGATCACTCCTACTCTTCTCCACCCATTCCACACTGCCTGCATTCTTTTCTTCACTTCTTTACCACACTTCCCATTTCTTTGGACAGTTGACCCTAAATATTTAAACTCCTCTACTTTCCCTACCTCTACTCCTTGCGACTGCACTCTCTCTCTCTAATTCACACACACGTACTCCTCTCTCTCTTGCTCCTACTAATCTTCATGCCTCTTCTCTCCCGCGAATCCCTCCACCTCTCTAGACTCATCTCAACCTGCTCTTTACTTTCACTGCTGATCATGATATCATCTGCAAACATCATAGTTCATGGGTATTTTTGTCTAACCTCATCCTTCAGGTTATATTCAGAAATACGAATGGAGAATGGGATGGAGCAAATGTAACCCACACACTGAGCGTGCATCTCATGTCTCATCTTTCACATAAAGAGCTCATATAATTCTCAAGTGCTGTAACATTATCTCTCTGCTACAATTTCTTTTTAATGAAAATGACTGTTGTGCCGCATGGTGGCTTAGTGGTTAGTGCTGTCGCCTTGCACCTCCAGTGCTTGATGGGTTTCCTCCAGGTACTCTGGTTTCCTCTCACAATCCAAAGACCTACAGATTAGGCTAATTAGTGTTTCCAAATTGCCAGTAGTGTGTGAATAAGTGTGTGTGCCTTGCAATGGATTGGCACCCTGTCCTAAGTCTCCTGGGATAGGCACCAGTCCCCCACGACCCTGTATACAGGAAAAAGCGGTGTAGACGATGAGTGAGTGAGTGAGTGAGTGAGTGTTTGACTGCTGGTATGATGTTCTTTTTATGAAATGCTGTGTCAGTTTTATGTCAGATGAAACAGACTGCACACTTTTCAACAGTGAAACTTTTTTTCTCATCAGTCCACAGACTATTTGTCCAACTGCCTTGTGTATAATCAAGATGTTGTTTTTTGGCAAATGTGCCTTTGTGTTCTTTTTGGTCAGCAGTGGCCTTTCACCTTGAAATTCTCCCATGGATGCCATTTTTGAGCAGACTCTTTTTTATTGTTGAATCATGAACACTGACCTTAAATGAGGTAAGTGAGGTCTGCAGCTCTTTAGAAGTTGTTCTGGCTTCTTTTATGAGCTCCTGGATGAGTCATCATTGTGCCCTTAGAGTAATTTTGGTAGGCCGGCCACTCCTGGGAAGGTTCACCACTATTGCAAGTTTTCTCCATTTGTAGATAATAGCTTTCACCATGGGTTGCTGGAGTCCCAAAGCCTTAGAAATTACTTGTCAGTTACTTTGTTTTTCATCTGTTCTTGAATTTCTTTAGATTGTGTTGCTTTTTGAGATCGTTTAGCGTGCTGTACTTTGTCAGAAAGGTTCTATATAAGTGATTTCTTGACTTAACAGGTCTGACAGTAAATCAGGCCTGGTTGTGTCAAGTGAAATTGAACTCAGATTTCCAAAGATCACAGTTTATTCCTCATCTAGTGGGGGGCGTGGTGCACCGCACTGTATAAAGACGTGTATTTACCAGTAATTAAAAAAAAATTAAAAACCAGCTGTTTGTAAATGGCATGGTTGCTTATAAACATGGTAATAAAATGAGTGACTTTGTTTACTTATCAGTCAGAAATATATATACTGACTGGCCAAAAAAGAGAAAAGGGAATTATAATATTTTGCTCAACCACATTTAACTAGGATGACAGCACAATATGAAAACCAATTCATGTGTGAATAATTCCTCATTCTTTCACAATTTCTGGAAAATTGCCATGTCATCAGGAAAGAAAAATGAATAAATGTGATAACCTGGACATTCAGGCTATTAGCTGACTTCATTTTATTGCCCCATAATGTTGCAGAGCCTAGACCTGACCAACTGAAGCAACTTCAGATCATTACATGGCTTCCATTGGCTTGTACAGTGGCCACTATGCATGATGGTATATCACTTCATGTGGTTCTCTTTTTACCTTGACACACCCACCGGTCTGAAATCAAATCTGGTGTGTGTGTGTGTGAAAATGCTCTTACTTTCAGTATTACACATTGCTGTGATTTCTAATGTTAATTTTTATGATGCAACTTCACCAAGTGTTTCAGTAATCTCCTATCACTATAATTTACATCTTACTCTTCTAAATTGCCGCTTCAGCACTATACCTCCATGTGTTAATAATGTGTTAGACAGTTCTTAACCCAATTCCAGGCATTTTATTGTTTGCTTGCTTGATGCTGGCCAATAATTTGTCTGAAAAGACAACGTTTTTGGGCAGGCCATGTATGTAAATTAAGAAAATTCTAAGAATTTTACTTTTATGCGAAAATTGCTTATTTTGTCAATTTTGCACAGAAATGCAAAGTATTAGCTTTTTGCTTGTGTATACTACTATATATATATATATGTGTGTGTGTGTGTGTGTGTGTGTGTGTGTCTTTGTTCGGTCAATTCCATTGTTCCTGTGCCGAGGTGAATAGCCTGCTGAGTAGGGCACACTGCAGCTCCCACAGTGAAGACATTCTCACCAATAGAGACATACTTATGCTCACACACACACACACACACACACATAGAGGCAGGGATCGAAGACAAAGTGCAGCAATTATAGTATATACCAGAGGTGCAGTTTTAGGAACAAATTCATCCAGAAAACTTTTAGTGATGTCACACACACGAAACCATGAAGTACACAGACACGTCCTGAGAGTGAGTGTTGATGCTGAACATTCCTGACGCGTTGCTGTGGAGACGGGGCGATGTGTATCTGGTGCCTCCTTGTGGTCAGGGTGAGAATCCTGATCTCAGAAATTGATGAGCTGAGCGAATATCTGTCTATTCCGATGGAGATGAAAATCACAGTGTAGAATTAAGTCACATGTTTAATTTAGTCAAATGAAGGTGATGTCGTTAGTGGCCTCAGATTTCTTTTCACTTGTGTCTGCTTTGAACTGCTTTATCACATTTCTTTGTGCGTGTGTATGTGTGTGTGTGTGTGTGTGTGTGTGTGTGAGAAGATGTTCACCTTGTCACCTCACTCCTACAGCTTATCTTTCCCATGACTCCCCATTCTGGTCTCCGTGGGTGACAGCATTGCACCTCCCTCTCCTCGCTGAGCCATTCTCTGAGCTGAATGGAGCCAGTTTACCTCTATCTCATGGTCAGTGTGTATTTGTGTGACACACACACACACACACACGCTCTCTCTTTTTTCACAGTGGCATATTCACCAAATCTCCCCATTCTGCTGAATTGCTGTATTGAAGGGGTTGTCATGGAAATGGCATAACCCTCCTGTAATATTGTGCAATTATCCTGAGATAATCATTTCATCACACTGTCCTTGACTGATCATCTCTCTCATCCTGTTAGTCTGTACCCAACACTGTAAATGCATAAAGTATTTTACATATTATATGGTGGTATAGAGGTTAATGCACGTAGAGTATTGTTTTCATTCAAGTGTGAACAAACCTCTGACTAGTCTGATTTCAATAGGCCAGGTAATTCACATTTAATATGTACAACAGGTGTGTATTTGTTTGCATTGCTCTGAATCGTAGTTTAAGAGAAAGAGATGACTAGATTATAAGAAAATGCGTGAGTGAGAAAAAGAGAAAGAAAAGGGATAAAAAGGCAGGGGAAACATCTCTCTCAGCACGAATAAATATTTGGGGTAATCCTGGTTTTCTCATGCAAAGTGAGTCAGACGGTGCTCTCACCACACACGCTTACCACACACACCATAAACAGGCTTGCAAATACTTCATCGGACATATAGAATATGAGCAGGACACATTCTGGCTTTTCTTGTCTTTCACACGCAAATTACAAATACCGAGAGACACTCATCTGTGAAATGAACTCATGAAGATGTTGATTCTCCCCCACAGCTCGCGCATGCACGCACACACACACACACGCCTGCACACACTTGTACAAGTCCACAATGGATGCGCAGGCATCCTAATCTGTAGACTTAAGAACTCTGCTTCTTTCAGAAGTCCTCGAAAGAAGGTAGACTTAGGAGGGGGACTGTGAGTTCACGCACACCAGTTGCATTTGGTCGGGGATTTAGTTGATGATTTCATAAGGAATGCTCGAGTGAGCAGCTATAGCCCCCTTCTCCCCTGTGCGCTCTCCTCATCTCCCCTCCTGGACGGTCATTTACTCCACTGGGGGTGTTTGTGTACAGAAAAAGGCTCTTCCCATTAGCGCCTGAGCACAATAGATCGCCCCACCTCCTCACACACACACACACACACACACTCCCTCTCACACATAAACTCTGCATCACTCCTGCCTCACTCTCTCATAGCCCTACTCGTACCACTGGGACACTATTCTCAGGACAAAAAAAAAAAAAACTTCACATTGTCTGCATGTGAATAGGCTTTGTATCAGTCTGTGATGGTTTATACTGCTTCCTTGAACAGCTGTAGTTCATCAACTTCAGGTTGTACAGACCTATTCACTAAATGGTCACTGAGCTCAAAGACACACCTATTACCATACTTTTAGCTTGTCCCATCTGCGTTTATGGTAATGAGTGTTACCTATAGTACTTTTCTGACAGCTTGAGTGTAATCGCATATAAGCTGTGAGGCAGCCCGAGCTCATTCTGCGCATTTAATCCTGCAGCATAGCCATGGCAAAAAAAATTTAAATAAAAAGTGAGAAATCTTTTTTTTAAAGAAAAATAGAGGAATTTCTCTCTCACTCCATTTTCTTTTTACTTCTTGTAAAATCCATGCCATCCATGTAGTATAAATTGTAGCATTTTTCTCTACATGCAGCTTCTATTCTACTTGCATACAGATGTGTATGTCAATCAAGTCTTTAAATCAGGGTCATAGTGATACTGTATAAATGCCACCCTTAAAGGTCTCATGTTTTACTATTCATTCAAACAAGTTACCACACATCTCAGAGTGTCCCCAAAGTGTGTGTTAATTCTCCGGCTGAAATACCCAAACTATCAAATTGTTTCACTCCTCTTCCAAACACAGCATTTCAGTGTCTATGTAAATGAGTTACCACTGAGCCATGCCTCACAAAGAACAGCAGAGCTCAGCTCAGCAACAAACCCTTCTTATATGAGGTCACATTAGGAGAAAACTTTGGCTTGTTTAAAGCCAAGTCAATAAAAAAAAGGCAAGTAATTTTCCCCCCTTGTTTGTACAGGTACACTGGAGAAACATTTGATTGAAAAAAAATGACTATAAAATTGATTTAAGTTAATGATGGGTCTCCTTTAATATAAACTCAGCTTCCCCAATGCACAACTCCTTCCCAGATCAGAAGTAATGTTTTTATGCAACGAATGAATTATGTCTAGCTCACTTTGGTTTTTAATCATTACTTTAATATTCTAAGTGTTTTGGTGAAATGTGTCAAAAATATTCAGGATCTATGAAATTAATCTGGTAATGTCATTACCTAGCCATTCGTTTTGCACCAAAAAGTAAATTAGATCTTGTTATAGACATAATTAGGCACACTCATGCCCCTGCTTTTCCATGCCTTTCGCCATTACTTCATCATGATAAATACAGCAAAACTCTGTGTATGGGTTTGGATATATTTTTGTCAACATTGTTATAAATGTGTTAATTGACAGGTGGTATCCCTGTTAATGCAAATATATACAATGAATATAAATTGTACTCAGCTTATTAGAGAGCTAATCGCTAAGCCTCAGCATAGAGGAAAATTAATTCTCCTTATCGCACACACAGCTGGTGTTCAGCCTGCTCCAAGCCCGGCTTACCCTACTGTGAGCCATCGCTCTGAAATGGGCCATTCAAGAAACTTTAATGTTGCACATTTGTACAGTTGTATGCACATGTCTTAATAATCTAGTGGACATGACAGTAGCTCTTTGGTCCCTGCAGGGCCCTAAGTCTCCTGTGAGGCCCCCGTGATCCTGTACACAGGATAACTGGTATCGAAGATGAATTAATTAATTGACCTATTGATTCATTGATTGATCATTGATTGATCAATTAATTGATTCATTTATTTTTTTTAAATAATGCTACCTAATAACTTATGCCGCATTTCATTTAAATCAATTAACATACAAACATATTTACTTATAGCAGTTAGCAAGGTGGCTTACTGATTAAGCTGTCTCGTCTTGCACTTCGAGCTATGGGTGTTTGAATTTCACCTACTGTATGCTTTGAGCATGGAGTGTCTGCATGTTCTCCACATGCTTGGTGGTTTTCCAGTTTCCTCGCACAGGCCAAATACATGCGAGGTAAACTGTTTGGTGTTTTCAAATTGATTGAGTGTGTGTTTGTACAAGAGGCATTCAAGTAAAACCAGGAGTTTTGATTGTGCAGAATAACAGAACACATTTATGAGGGAAAAAAACTACTTTTATTTCACCATATAATAAACAATAATGCTACCCTGCTACAATAATGCGCTTATCCCAGCATTCACTAGTGCTTGGATACCATCAAGGTAAAAAAGAAAATCTGATTATGGAGATGAGAATGAATCATGATCGGATGCTTGCTTCATATCTGAAACACTTGCCTCCCAGGAACTCCTTCAATGACCCATTTATGTGGAAACGGCTTAGAGTGAGTTTAGGACTGTATGAGGGATGTGGCAGTTGAGTTCCTATAATGTGTTTGTGTACAATTGTGTGTACAGTTTGCACAGACTTTGTGTCTCTGCTGCAAGTTGGCAAAAAGCCGTTGATTTTCAAGGATCAAACGTTCCACTCACTTAAACGTTCATGAGAACCTCGCCAGGATTGTCATTAACAGCTATCTTTAAAACGTTTGCACAATCCAAATGTTTTAAAAGTCTCATCACTCTACTTGTGCTTGGAGTCACTGTAAATGTCAATTAGTTTCATGCCTTAATTCATCACAAATTCTAGTATGACTTGAATGCCCTTCGCAAAAGTGTCCTGCAATGGTTTGACACCTTATCCAGATCCAACCTTCATCCATAAAAAATGGATGAACAGGTAGATATATTTACTTAAAAAAATCTCTAACATTGATCTTAAAGTTTGCTGGAATATGGAGGTAAATATACATCACTCATTACAAATAGCTGGATAGCTTGTTGTCTCTTATTAACTAGATTTTCTGTTCTATCACTTAGTAGTGGATTCTGTTTCTTTGCATCCTGTAGGTTATGGACCACATTATTGTTCCTCTTTGTCACTGACTATGTTGGTGATATATAATAGTTATTAATACTGAACCACCACAGTGTGACTAACATAACACACACACACACACACACACACACACACACAAATACAGATGAGTTCTGAAGGCATATATTAAAGGTGTTCCACTGGATGAAAAGAAATTGGCTTTGGAGCTTATGATAGATCATTTCTCTCCCTCTAACAGACATACACATGGCCACAGTTATTACTGCTTTAGTCTTTCATAAAGTTTCATTTTTTTCAGTAAGCCTCTGCACATCACACATTCTCTTACACTCTTTCCTCTTGTGTATTGCCAGTTGTCTGCTATTAGAAGTTAGAAAGTTATACTTATATACAGTACATAAACTAAACGGCGATGTGGGATAGAAATGTGTTCTACTGCTACAGTATATTTGTGTTAATAGGAAAAAAAAAAGGGAAATTACTCTTTAGTTCTGTTACATATTTAATTGGAAGTCATCCAAGAAAGGACTGGAGTATCTGCATTTGTTACGTCATACACAGAACAGATAAGCTAACGAGCTGCCGGAATTAACGTAGCTGCTATGCATAATTAACAGTCTGAGTCTTCCACTGCACTATTAAAAGCCCATTTTCACTGGTCTTGTCTGCATCAGCCAGAACACAATTAATGAAGGCCGGGTTCTGCACATGGCCCCTTCCCTGTCTCTTTCTCTTTTTCTCATTCTCAATCTATTTCTCTTTCCTTTTCATGATTTCCCTTTCTCTCTGGGTCTATCCTTATTTCCCTGCAGGTCCTTTGTTTTCTCTTTTTTTCTGTATTAGTGCAGCCTTTGAACAGATGAAAACACTGAAATGAGTCTTGTCTGCCTTTCTAAACTCGTCGCGCAATCCATGTTTTTATCAGGTTCATCAAAAGGGTAATTTTTTTTCAGGTTCATCAAAAGGGTAATTTAAATGACAAGCAGACAGAGAGACATAGACAGAAGCAGGTATTTCCAGGTGAAGCCGTCCCTCTGGAGCCTCTGTTACACTCTTCAAGCGACTCGCATGTCTTAGCTCATTTCCTGCCCGTCCCATGTCGTCTCTGTGATTAGCACACGATGAGACTGTCTGCCTCTTTAGGTGCTAGCAAAGATACTGAAGCACTTTCATTTGATTTGGATAATTACTTAGCCAAAATGGGATTTTAAAAAAAATCGTTCGTTGTTAGTCTGTTGACATCTGCAGTAGTTTCAGATCTTTCACTCGTGGGTTGCAAAAGAGAGTCAATAATCTTGGAAATATCCTTTCTGTGTACTGGAACAGTTAAGGAAATGAAATAAGATAAGAGTTCAGGACAGGATTAGAATTTTTGCCTCGTTAATACAACATTGTATACAATTCAACCACACTAATTTTTGCACAAATTTACATACAAAAAAGAGTCATTTGAAATAAAAAGAGAAAGAGAGACTGAGATGTTGGTCTGAGCCTTTAAGATCATGAAACTCTCCTAGCTGTTCAAAAACCATCTGGGAAATGTCTGATGCTCTCTCTCTCTCTCTTTCTCTCTCTCTCTCTCACAAACACAGACACATGCAGGATTCTGTATAATGTGAGTAACTATTCAGTGCCTGGTATAAAAGCAGGATACAGCCTTTGGCCTGACACTCATGCGTTACCTCTGTGGCAGAAGTCGTATTGGTGATGTCAGTATGTCTCTTGATGATTGTTACCCTGGCCACATGACATTATAATCTCACTCACTCTCACTCATCGTCTATACAGCTTTATCCTGTATACAGGGTCGCAAGGGGCCTGGAGCCTATCCCAGGAGACTTAGGGCACGAGGCAGCGTTCACCCTCGACAGAGTACTAATCAGGACACATACACACACACACACACACACATGCTCATTTACAAACTACGGGCAATTTGCGAATGCCAGTTAGCTTAATCTACATGTCTTTGGACTGTGAGCACCAAGAGGAAACCCTCCAAGCATGGAGAGACCATTCAAACTCCATGAACACAGACCTGAGGTGAGGATCGAGCCTGGATCCTGGAGGTGCAGGTTGACAGTGCTAACCTGTATAATCTACACAGCATTAACCAGGCACACACTCAGCATAATACATGCACATACCAACACACACATTCATACTAATAAAACAACACCCAGCTGTTTATTCACATCCCTATGCTAACCAAAGCACTAAACATAAATTACACTCTCCATAAATAGCTCTATAATAAGCCTTTACTACGTACCATTGTGCATTGTTCATTCTTCACTGCAACCTTCTAAATGTGCTGCATTCATCATAGTCATATATAATATGAGAGGAAGTAAGTAATTGGCTTGTATTATTTTTGTGCAGCTCCATTAGTGGCTTTAGTGCGCTCACACACATACACACACAGACACACTCACACCAACCCTCTAACTGTGCTGTACAATGAGAAAGAGCAGAGCATATTGGCTAGGGTTGAAAGCGTTCTGTAAAATTGATCCTACCGTTAAATATAAAACATGATTCATTTAAAAGGTAAACTGAAGAGCACTAGGATGCTGTAATAATTCCACCTAAATTGGTATGCGCGCCACATGTGAAAGCCTTCATTACTTTATCCGAGTGGGTTATTTTTCGTCCTGCGTTCGGCCGGAAGTGCAGCTTTGATGGCACAATCCAACTGAAAGCAGCGGCCTACTTACTGTGTGCTGCTTGTCATCCTGATGAAGTGCATGTCTGTTTAATCATAGGTCAGAGAAGAACTTTGATCGGCTGTGGTGTGGACAGCAAATGTGCCAAATACCCACACAATGAACCATGAACGGAGCAAGCAGAGAGGGATAACTATATCAGACACACAGTCTAAAAAACAGACATAATCAAAAAGGAACACAGGTGGGAATGCACAGACAGACACAGTTTCCCGAATTACAATGCAGAGGTCCAGCATGATAACTCTCCTGTGCTGCTGTTGTTGGTGCACTTGCTCTCCTTTGTGATAAGAATGTTTTTTTTTTTTGTTGTCTACTGACTCTTGAAATACCTAAATACAAATGTGTGGACATACTGTACACAGATGCAAAATAATCATGACAAGATAATGACACTTGTGGTCTATGTGATGTTGTGTGTTTAATGGGGTTAGTCAGCCATTGCCCAATTTATACATTGGGTAATAAATGTCAGACATGAGTGAATGTTATCTCAAAAGCTCTTATGCACTTTTATTTAACTTTCAGGCACATTACAGTTTGTCTCAGAAATTCAGGAAAAGATCATTTTGAAATGATTATTGACATCTCAAAACCTGCCCATTAGCTTCCATTATACACCACTTGACAAAAACAAAGTCATCCAATGTAATATTTCATTGGATTGCCTTTAGGTTTCATTACAGCACAGGCTCAGCATGGAACAGTTTCAACAACCTTACGCAAACTTCATAACTTTAATTTCAGTCCGTAGTCTATTACTTTCTGCCTGAGATTTTGTATTGACGACAGGTGAGTCTGACCACTCTATAAAGTCTTCTCCAGCACATCCCAAAGACTTTCACTGGGGTTAAGTTCAGGACTGAGTGGTGGCCAATTCAGGTGTTAAACTGATTCCTCCACAATATGAGACGAATGAGTCTCGACAGTGTCATTCTGGAATATCTCTGTCATCAATGAAGAAAAACTCCATTCATGTGATAACCTGATCATTCAGTACATTCTAGTCATCAGCTGACTTCATTTTATTGCCATTAAAGCTAAACATTGCATAATAGTGCTGACTATTGCTGCTTAACACTGCATCCAGAGGCTTGTACAGTGGGCACTGTTGCACCCATTGCTGTGGTAAAGGGTCAATCTGGATTTATCAGACCACATGATCTCTTTCCTTTGCCCCAAATTCCAATCTGTAGCCTTTTTTTTTTTTAGCAAGTTTCTTGTGACCATAGAGCTGTTTGGTCCAACTCCTGCACGTTCACATCACATTCTGCTTGTGCAAATGATCTTACTTTCACCATTAAACTTGTGATTTCTACTGTCAATTTATTTATTTTTTTACAGTGCAACTTCACAAAGTGTTTAAGTGATCTCTGATCACAGTGATTCTTGATTTTTTTTTTTCAGACTACCTCTCTTTCACCAAGATGACAGTTCAGCACTATCCTTCCAGGTTCTAATAATGTATTGCACATTTTTTAACCAAATTCTAGTAATTTCTTGTATCTCCTTAGTTCTTTGCTTTGCTCGATGCTGGCCAGTAATTTGACCCATCTGAAACACAGTAATATCCCTTCCATGACAATAGGTTACATCTACTGACCTAATTGTTGTTTAAAAGATGAGAAGAAAAGAATATTCAATTATTTGTCACATGTACTTTACAGCACAGTGAAATTCCTTCTTCACATATCCCAATTAGGAAACTGAGGTCAGCCAGCATACAGCGCCCCTGGAGCAAATAGGGTTAAGGGCCTTGCTCAAGGGCTCAACAGTGGCAACTTGGCGATGCTGGGGCTCAAACCCCGACCTTCCGATCAGTAACCCAGTAAACCACAGCCTTAATCGACTGAGCCACCACTGCCCTAGAGAAGGTACACACTGCATCAGTTATGGTTAAGCGAATTGTTGCCAGTTGAAATAATAATCAGAACAATAATTAGCCAAGTAAAGGCTTTTATGTTATATTTGCTTTTTTTTTTTGGGCTAGGCAGCATAATTCATAACTCATAACTTTGCAGTTCGTTTGTAAGTACACAAAAACAGGCCAAATGTTAATATTCATATATGCTAAAGATGCAGTGGATAAGCTGCTGACACTGTATGACCCTCACTGAGTTTAGTTTGCATGGTATGTATTTTGCCAATCTTTTCTTGTGTCCAAGTTCTCTGACTATATATACAAGGTATATATTCTCTGGACTGAATATATACCTTGAGTGTGTATTTGTCTCACCTGACTACAGTACATTGCAGCTCAAGTATTCTTTTTCAAACACAACCATCAATCATTAGTCAGTCCAACTTTTCCCAGAGATAAATAAATACAATACCTATCAAGTCTTGTTAAAATATTTGTCCTGTTATTTTTCTTCTACACAGTACATATCCCACTGCAGTACATCTCCATCAAAACCCACCTCTATTCAAACCATGCTGTATTCCTGCTTTTGTTTTGTGTTGACTTGATGACCTTGACTGGTGGCCAGGGTTGCCTCTGGGATGCAGCTCAGTGTTGTATTAGTCAGAGAGGAGGTTTGTTTGAAGTTTATTAACGATTGTGAATTCTGACCTGCTTGCTTAAGCCTCACTTAAAATTTGAGGTCAGCTCCTGGACTGTGTTTGCCAGCTTTGCACTTGCCTTGTAAGGAGGAGCATGCTAGGCTTTATCAGGTGAGAGGTGAGGTAGCTCAGGGAAGCACAAAAACATAAACACATTATATCTCAGGCACACTCAGACTCACACAATATGCCTTTGTGTTAGTGTGTCAGATTAAAAGGTCTGACTAATAGGGAGTTATCTTCCCACTTTGACTTACATTCACCTCCATATGAGCCTGTAAATACCTGTTGGAAACCCACTCTCTGACTCAATTTCTCTTTTTTCCCATTTCTTACTCTCTTTCTACTTTTCAATCTATCTTTCAAACATTGATACTGCTGTTGCTATGATGTTCTGCTGCTGAATCATTTCTGATTCTCGGAGTTACAAAGATGAATGTGAGCATGTGTGCCCCCACACAAAGAGAAATCTGAATCTTTCTTCTTTTTTGCCTCAGTTGTGTGTATTTGAGAAAGAAAATTTCTTTTTTAATTGGTAGTGGAAGGAGTGGAAGGTTGTCTGATAAAGAGGAAGCAGGAAACAGATAAGCATGAGATAATCTTTCAATGGGAGTAACCTTCTGTATTGCTTAAGGAAAGCGTTTCAAAACAATAAGACGGGTTAAATGTGAGGACAGTATAAAGTGTATTTTGTATAAACAGTCTGTGGGAAGTGGGAAGAGTTTTAAAAAAATTTATGTAATGTCCTAGAGGTTTTGAGATAGTGTCACAAATTCAACCTTCACCCTATGCTGTAAACACATTTGAAATTTGTCTTGAGGGTGCTTTCTGCTGGTTCTCCACAAGGCTCAGTACTTGGGCCTCTCTTTTTCTCCCTCTACTCTCCTATATGATGTCTTGATGATGTCATGTCCTGATATCGGTTTATACAACTGCTTAATACACTAATAAACTTATCCTCTCCATCTATTTCTTCCTACTACCATCTCAGGGAGTTTTTCCTTGCCACTGTCGGCTTGCTCACCCGGGACTATCTGACCATTTTGATTCATACACATTCAAATTCCATACAAACTTAAATAATTCATTTGATTGTGTAAAGCTGCTTTAGGACAATGCCAATTGTTAAAAGCGCTATACAAATAAATTGAATTGAAATATTAAGGAGGGCAGCTCTTGAACTGAAACTTAATTCCAGCAAAACTGATCCTTTGATCTCTCGGGACAACTCTCTGATCTTACCTTTGCTCATATCACACGACCTTGAGGTAACTATGGACACAAAAATATTCTGTTCATTGCTAATCGGACGTAAACGTATCAATTTCTCCTTAACACGATCAACAGGATTCATTCATTTCAATCCACACAGGCCACACAAGTTATTGTCCAGTCCTCTGGACTACTGTAACCTGCTTCTGGCAGGTCTGCCTTGTTGCTCCATTTAGGGCGCTTCATACTGGGGTCCGGGAACCATTTCTGAGAATGGGACCAGTTGAAGAAACTGCGTTGACCATGCGGCTCTGCGCTACTAAAGTGAGGAAGATCAACAGAGGATAAGACAAATAATAGGATGAAAACCATCAAATGTACCATTTACCTCCATCATCCGAACCTCCATCAATCTCTGCAACTGCTCCTGAATGTAGCTGCATTAGTTGTATTCAACGTTCCTACTTTCTCTCCTAATGCCTCATCCACTGTGTTCCTGTAGCTGCTTGTATCCAAAGTAAAATATACTTATACGTGCCTACAAAGCTAAAAACAGATTAGCACCTATTTATCTCAAAGCACTTATAACACCCCATACTGCATGCATCAAAACAGAACAGTTTTGATGCATGCCTTACACCAAGACTGGTGAAGTTGTGGAGAGATGAAGTTGTGGGATGGTGAGAGATGGTGGGATCCATCAAGCAGTAGTACAGGACCCCACCATCTCTCACCATCCCACAACTTCATCTCTCCACAACTTCACCAGTCTTGGTGGAAGGCATGCATCAAAACTGTTCTGGCACCTTTTGGTAAAATAAATGTCCCCTAAATACCTAATGGAGGTGCAACAATTAATCAACGTTGCCAACTGAAATCGATAATCAAATTAGTTGGCAATAAATTTAATTGTTGATTCGTTGATGATATCATCGCGCTTGATTTTTTGTTAGTCTTAATGCAGAGTTTGGGAACATTTCACTTTCAATTCAAGCGAAACAGCTGCTAGAATCAGAGGGAAAGACTTTGTGCTGGCAGAAGTGTGACCACCTTGTGAAGTTGATTATTCTTTTCACTAACTAATAGATTAATTAATAATCAAAATAGTTAACAACCTGAGTCACTGGCGGTCTTGAAATTGCATCTAAGGACCTACCTTCTCCTTTAAGAACTTAAATTAGCACTAAAAAATAGTTTGTTATTTCTATATTACATCCAACAAAGTTTTTATACTTATAGTACTCTACCTCTGTGAACTAGTGAACCAGTATCAGGATGTATTTATTCATAGAGACTTCAAAGAACTTCTGTAAGTCACTCTAGATAATGGCGTCTGCCAAATGTCATAAACATAAATGTAAATGCTTTTCTGTTCCAATTTCACACCTGTCATATAATTACTTTGTTCCCCAAAGGCCACTGCCAACAGCCGGCACCTTTCTTTTTTTTCATTCTTTCTTGTAGCAAACACAGCAGATCGGTATTCATTTAAACCAATATTCTAGCTTGGTAAGATGCGAGCTTTTGCATGTTGTAGCACACAGGCTGCTGCCACACCACAGATCTGGTGTGTAAATGTTAAGTAGAAGTAACTATAGGCTGTTTTAGTGCTTAACAAGTTCACAGGTAGCGCAAGTTCATGGGTTTGCCCAAGCATGATAATTTACTACCCAAATGCAGTTTGACAGCAATTTTTTTGGAAGTCATTGGCAACGTAATAGGGTCAGAGAAAAACTTTTTTAGGAGGTTTAAACTTCCAAGTTTTGAACAAAGCATGACATGCTGCCGCCAGATTTTCAAGCAAAAGCTAATGCATCGTGACAAGCCACATCTCTTCTTCCTGTTACATAGAAAGAAGATACTTCTTGTGTAACACAAGGGTGTAACAGTGCCATGACTGGTTTAAATGTGATGTTGTGTGAAAAAGTGATTTGGGAGAATGCTGATGCCAAAAAAAGTATATTTACACTCTGTTACTGCCATTACAGTCACTCTAGCAGTCATGAATTACAGGTATGAGTTAATATATGCTATATGTTTGGTGAAATTATACAATTTGGATGCTGTTCAAGCACCATGTTATATTCTTCTTTGCCTTTCGGCTGTTCCCTTTCAGGGGTCGCCACAGCGAATCATCTGCCTCCATCTAACCCTATCCTCTGCATCCTCTTC
>JAOVVA010000041.1:12083780-12096952 GCA_028565275.1 Leiocassis micropogon
TATATAAAATCCAGATCATTTTGACAAACTATTTTGGCATTGGGCTTTTTAATACCCTTCTGATGCATAGAAAGCGTGCACAAATTATTTTCTATTTCTATTACTTCTATTATTTTCTTCTTCATTTATTTTATTTCTCAAAACTGCAGATACAGTAATGTTAAAAAGTTAGTACCCCTTAGTATTAGGCAAATAGAACCTCAGGTGAATAATAACATGTATCTTTTTTTTTACCCTACACTTTTTTTTGTTTAACAAAAATGTCAAAATGCCATAGCCAGGTGCTGCTAACCATCAGCCCTTGATTTACTGACCATCAGCAGGTGTACAGACCTCTATAAATGCAGACCCCAAGTTCAGACCATGCAATGCCCAGAAAAATACAGAGTTACATCTAACACCCTACAGGCCTCACTGAGCATGTTAAATATTAAGGTCCATGACAGCACAATTAGAAGAAGACTAAATAAGTTTTGTTTATATGGAAGGGTTGCCTGGAGAAAATGTTCCCTGGTTGCTTTCTGTCTAAAAAGAACATGGAAGCATGATTGAGGTTTGCAAAACTGCATCTGAACATACCATTTTGAGAAAATCAAACAGCATTTCACTAGAAACACATCATACACAATGTCAGGCACAGCAATATACAGTAGGAGTAATGATTTGGGCTTGTTTTGCAGCCACAGGACCTACAGTAGGCACCTTGCAGTCAATAAGTCGACCATGCATAGCAAAGTTTCTAGAGGGACATTTGAGGCAAATTTGCTGTCTGACAGCTAAAGCTTGGTCGAAATAGAGTTATGCAATAGGACAGTGATCTGAAACACACAAGTAAATCTACATCAGAGTTGCTGAAAAATCAAAGAATCAAGGTTTTGGAATGGCCTAGTCAAAGTTCAGATCTCAACTCAAGTGAAATGCTGTTAAGAGAGCTGTGTAATCAGTGAAAATTGAAGCAAGTGAAAGCCCAAATCTTGTAAAGAAGAATGTGTCAAAATTCCCCCACAATCAAGTGAGGGACTGATAAAGTCATACAGGAAACAATAGTTATTGCTTCTAAATGTGGTTCTACAAGCTTTCGAATCATGGGGCTACTTACAGTAGTATTGCGCACACATTTGTTTTTCTTTTTGGCTACAAAAGTAATATGCTGTTATTTGTCTGAGATTGTATTTGCCTAATACTAAGACCTGCTATGATCAGATGATTTTTATTATGTTTTCACACAAAAAAAAAAATCACAGAATTAAAAGAGGGGGTACTAACTTTTGAACATGACTGTAGCTCATTTTGCTGTTTATTGGTCAGTATTACTTATGATTCCCCAGATTAATTTCTTCAAATTGACCCCCCCCCAAGTTGGAAAGACTACACCAGTAGAATGCCTTTACCTGCACATCCCATTATAAACTATACAGTAGCCTTTAAAAACTTATATTACAAATGAGTATCAGTTTGTTTTATTCTACAACAAACATGTGACTTTAGATCTAATTATACTTTCTCCTTAATCTTATTTGTCCCCATTAGTTGGAAACCCGATTTGGTAACGCTTTTTCATTCCCAGCAGTAGTCTGGCATATGTGTAGGCTGTTTTCAGACTGGTGCTTGAACACCGAGAACCATGTGACATTTGACCTTGGTTGCTGTGGTGACTGACCCTACAGTTATTAGATTGATATTTGGCGAGAGATGTATGGACGGGAACTGCGCCTGCCTTTTTTTTGACTGCTAACTCCATCTATATTTGTCCCTTGCTCTCATTCCTTCTCACTCTCAGCTCTTTCATACTTAGCCAGTGTATCAGTCAGTCGTAATATGACTGACAGGTCCTATTCACTGCCGTGCCAAAAGGAAACAGACGTTACTCTCTCCGTCCCTCTGTCCCCACCCTGCCTCTCCCTGCAGTGGGGCAATCGGCATGGTGGAGATCCATGAAGTTTTTCATCTTTATTGATAGGGACAGAATGGGAACTTTTATTTCTTCATATTCATAATTCATGTAGCATAATCATGTGGTGGAAAGTTTTACTTATACTGTAGCACTGTTTAAAGGCAGAGGTTACAAAGTGCTTTCCAAATGCAACTATAACACTGTATTATAAATGCAAGTAAGTAAGTAGAAATACTTGTACAAGTAGGAAAATACTTTTTTCTACTGTAGAAAAAGTAGAAATAGAATAACATTTGTGTGTGTTAGGGGGTTGTTAAAAATTTACCCTTATTTATTTTTCCCTGTAACAAAATTCTTGCTAGGCCATTTTACCTGGGACGGCCAGTAAATACAGTATAAAAGAAGATGCCTGTCCTATATTGACTGATAAAAAATTGTCACAAAGAGTAAATTCTATGAGTTTGATAAATGATTCATTTGACATTGAACACACTTGCATTTGAGATACAATGCTATGGACAGGTGGCAAATTAAAGGTGAAAAAGCAACATAATGTGTGCTTTTAAGATTTTGGGATATCATGAGCTACCGGTACAGCTTCAATTTTCCTTGTGGCTAAAACATTTTATCAGTGATAAAAGGTCTCATCTAGGTAAAAAAAAGTGAATTTTTAGATAGGATCATATACACATCTAAAAATTATACACAATTTTTTTACTTTTTTTGTAAATTTGCATAATTTTTTTAAATTAGATTTGTTAAATACACATTTTATACACATTTGTTAAATGCAATTTTATGCCATTTTATGTAGTGTCCATAATTTTTTTTTTTAATTAAAATCTTTCAATGAAATGAAATGAAAGTTGCCCAATTTAGGTTTTATATGATGAGACATGAACCTAAAAAAATGTATTATTCTAAAATGCAAAATTGTAAAAATATTGCTACATGAATTTGACACAAAAAGAAAAAGATTTTTTGCTTTTAAAACTTTTACCAAAAACCGTCTCTCGTGCAAAACTGAAAGTACAACTGAAAAATTGACATTTTTGGGGCACATATACAGTAAAATCATCTCTGTGATTGGTCACCTCCATGTTGCAACTTCAAAAGTATCTTCTTTGGCACCACATTTTCTGACAAACATAATTCATCTAAAAGACTTCCAATCAAGTGGTGCTAGAGAGAGCTGTTTAACTTGTCGTGAAACCTAGATGTTCACCTGTGTTGAGATTTGGAGATTATGAAGTCCACAGCAAAGGATTGACGACATTATTCTGGAAGGGAGCCCTCCCATCAGGGTAGAAATGTTTCATCATGAGATTAAGGTTATCAATCAGAAGAACATTGTATTTATTTAGAGAGACCATTTGCTTAAAGGCATCACTGCTCAACCTAGTATATTTATTTTTCACAAAAATATTCTTTTATTGTTCAAAGTAATGGAGTCAAGCTTGAAGCAGTGTCATTGAAGAAATTAATACTGTACCAGTAAATAATACTGTTTAATAATAATGCCTTTACACATTTGATGATGATTTAAGACTAGATATGCAGCAATGCTTTACCTGGAATTGAAGAAGGAAGAAAAAGTAGACAAAGGGAGAGCAAAGAGGAGCGGGAAGAGAGCAGCCTGTGACAGCGTATTAACACTTCAAAGATGAGCGAAAAATGCACGTGACTAATTCCTACACATCCCAGTGAGATGGGATGCCAAGTGCAGATAAGTGTGTGAGTATGTGTGTGTGTGTGTGTGTGTGAGTGTTTGTGTGAATGTATGTGAATGATAAAATATCAGGCACCAAAAGAGAGAAAGAAAATTAGTTCTTCCAAGCTGGTGAAGAAAAAGAAGAAAGAATGTCCATACACTCAGAGAGAATGAAGGGGACATGGCAGATGGAGTGTGGAGTTGAAAGAGAGGGAGAAAGAAACAGTGAGAGGGGAGACCTGAGGATTAAGTGAGCTCTTCATTTCCTGGGTCAGTGGATAGAGAGAGAGAGAGAGAGAGAGACTAGTGTAGAAGAAGTGACATTTATTTTGTGCTGGCCATGCTTCATGTGCATCTTTGTGTGTGTACAGCTGCAAGGAAAAGAAAAAAGATGTGCGGTAAGACAAACGTATGACAGCCTTGTAAAATCTGACCAATACTTCAGTCTATTTTGAGGCATATTAAAATCAGCTGTGGCTTTAACATAACATTTTAGGAGCATTTATAAATTAAGTCATTTGATGGTGATGAGGGTTTATTATTAGGACACACTGTATGTCTGGTGTTTCAGGCATAAACATGGTTCAACAGGTGTTTCAGAAGGAGAGATATTTGAGACTATTTGTGGGAAGGACATCAGTAAATGGGTCTGAGAGCGGCTGTTCTTTAGGTGAGTGAGAATGCCCATACAAGTGATCACACTGCAAAAGAAACAGTCCTATATGTTATCGTACCTATTATCTAACATTATAATAAACCTAAATACCTCTATAGCCAGATAACCGAATCATTGATTTATTGAAACACAAGGTACATTTAACTATTCAAAATGTTTTCACTTGCTAATCTTTTTTGGCAGTACACACAGGCAGAAAGAACGGTTTGCGCATTTCTAAAAGTGATATGGTCAGATGAGTCATCTTTAACCGTGCTGTTGGCAAATGGGCGAGTACATATGTGGTGTACGCCTAGAGAACAGTGCAGTGATGAAATGTTTGACCCCTACAGTAAGGGGATCTGGTGGCTGTGGGAGGCATTTTGCTGGCATGTTGACTGCAACTTAATATGTTATTCTATCTTTCACTTTTCTAAACAAAATGAAACTTTTGAATTATTGCTTAATAAGAAAATGATGTAAATCATTTGCAATAGTCTCCATAAGTCACCAGATCTTAGCCCAGCTCATCTGGGTGGACATGCTGGACAGCTCACTTTCCTACCACCATCATCATTACAGTAAATCACCAAATGATGGAATATCTTTAGAAATCTAATTGTGACCCAGCATTGTTCCAGACAGTGCAGAGTCCTCATTCTTATATTGTACCTATTATGTTTGTGTGAGCTCAGAAAACATTCATAATAATTTGGTATATTGTTACAGTGGGGCAAAAAAGTATTTAGTCAGCCACCAATTGTGAAAGTTCTCCCACTTAAAAAAATGAGAGGGGCCTGTAATATTCATCATAGGTACAGTATAGCTCAACTATGTGAGACAAAATAATACTCTTTTTAACTGGGAGCACTTTTTTGCCCCACTGTAAATTTGTTATCTTATATTATGCACTATATCACCTTGTATCCCCCCCCCCTCCCGCCCCCCTTCATGAATTTGAGACATGACTTCATTCAGTCACTGAACAGTGAAACACTGATCAGCTAACAATTAATAGTCTCTTATTAACTGTAAAATCAGCTGTGGAAAAAAAAACATCCTTACTTTCTTTCCCGTGCCCTGACTCTCTCCATCATACATTTTTTTCACACATAGCTGAAAAACCTCAGTGGTTTCAGCCTGTGAGGTCTCAAGAAGTTATGAAAGAGGCATTTCACTATTATTTATGTGTGGTAGGATACAGAGAAGTCACTATGGCTGCTGTAATGTAGACTAGGGTTAAAGCTATCAGTGATCAGCAAAATCTATCTGGGTTGTAATTCAAAGATGCTAGATGGCCTGCATGAGAAGATATATTTCTGAATGGTAATGAATATGTAGCAATAGCTCAGCATCATGGCTCACAGAATTTATCTTCTATTTTCAGAGACATGGTGGCCACAGAGCCCAGGAATATTTCTCCAAGCAGATATGTTATTAAAGTCTTTTTATTGTCATCTTAAATGATCCTTGATTAGTGAAAAGCACTTGAACACTTCTTGTGAATTTTTGTGCCTGAACTTTCTATATGCCAAGTATTGTAATTAAGTAACTACTGTATACTCAAGCCTCATTTTAAAGGGTTTTTGATGAAAGAGCATTTTAATCCTTATAGTTCCATTTATACTTTCAAGTGCTCATTACAGGGTGGCTCAGAGGTTAGCAAGGGTTAAATCTCATCTCCAGTTAGTACGAGTGGACTCACGGTGTGTATGTTCACCTCATGCTTGGTGGGATTCTTCTCTGATTTCCTCCTACAGGTCCAAGGTTGCGCATGATTAAGTATGTGTGATTGCGCTTGTGCCTTTTGAGTACAACAATATGGAAGCTGAGTGGATGGATTGTTGTGATCATTACAAGTCTTCATTTTTCTAATGTGTGTTTCTGTGCTGTTTAACTTGATTTGTATTGGTAACTATATATAGTACCCAATCAAAACCATACAGTACAAACCAGATTTTTTTTTTTTTTTTTTTTTACAAAAGAACTGCTTAAGACACCTACTATGATACATTAAGTAGCTTTAAATTTAAATAATAATAATAATAATAATAATAATAATAATAATAAATATCTCATAAAAAGTATAACATTTTAAATAGGGGAGTTTTTTTTATGTCATTTCATAAGAATGAATTTATGCCAATTTCAACCCTGCTCTATTTTTATGAAATATGAAAGTTCTATTTTTTGCTAAAATTTAGCTTTAAATCCAGGACAATTATGTGTGCATAATTTTATAACTTACAATTTTAACTCCATGCTTCCATTTGTAGTAGCTCAGCAATATGACATTTATGAAAGTAGATCCTGAAGCTATTATACAGTATCTGCAGTTTCTCTGCATTATTTGTGCATTCTCTCTCTCAGACACATAGAATTTAGCACTCTGAAACTACAATAGCACAAAAAAAACAAGCATCACGTATTTTCCTTTTTGTCAGATGTACTTCTTTCAGTCATTTTCACTTAGACTGTATTATTCTGTGTATGTGATGTACTTTTGTGTACATGTGCACAACAGTACATCTGTTCCTTGTAAATCTGTTCACTAAATCAGAATCTATGTACAACAGGCCTGTGAGGGTTTTGTAGAGAAAGGTGATTTTTCGATCGCAACAAAACGCATGGAAATCTAATTGCCTTTGCCAAAACCATGGCAACGTCAGCTTCACCCTGTTGTCTCGTTTAAGAACTTTGTGTGTGTGACATGGATAGATGAACTGCGGCGTGCTCTGGTGATCTACGACTCTGTCTGACAGCACTACAAACCTGCCTCTGTTTGAGCGGCTGTTTTAAGCGTTTTCACTCTTTGCTTCCCACAGGCGGTGCAAGTCAGAGAAAGGGAGAGAGCGAGAAAGGAGAGGAAGAGGCCGGGAGGAAGAGAAAGAGACAGATTGGCCAGAAGTGCTTTTATAACAGGCAGAACACAAAGAGCTGATTCAGTGCTTGGGCTGCACCTGCCTCCACACACTGTACAAAAACAACACACGCCTCAATGTTACTAACACCAACATTCTTCCACTATATCTATGGCCTTTGTTTTGCTTCTTTTTTCATTCTCGCATGCAAATCGACTACACAAGCCCCCTTCAGTCCTGGAACACATATACGCATAGATATACTCTATGTACATGTACAAAGATTGTGTACTGTGCACTTTTTTACAAGCACAAATGGCATGGGCTCTGTACATTCAAACAGGTGCCCCATCTTTCTCACGCCCTCCCTCTCTTATAGACTCACTCAATATTCTGTACTCCCCAGTGTCTGTGTGTTTTTTAAGGCCAAGTAAGTCAGGCCAGTGAGGCGGCTGAAGCTCCTGCACCTATTGTATGAGCCTGTTTGTGCCGGGAGAGGTTAAAGAGATGCCTGTCAACAGGATGCAGGCTGTTACTGCCCTGTGAGGTCTTTGGCTACCAATGTACTCTTTTCAGGTGGCATCTGCAGCAAATTCGTTTCTTCCAGACACAAACACACACATACATACACACGCGACACAAATAGCCATCACAGTGAAGCATGTGAGTAATGTGATTGTTGACCTCTGAGACAAAAAGTTGTGTCTGAAAAAGCCATTAAAGCGGAATATATAATGTGTGTGTGTGTGTGTGTGTGTGTGTGTGTGTGTGTGTGTAAGACAGAAAGAGAGAGAGTGATGCACATTCGGTAGTGATAAAAATACACCCAGTCTGTAGGATCCCTTCCTTTGCGTGGGTGTGTTTCATTAGATTACTATTTTCTGCCACAGTAGTGATGTACAGTATAAAATTGTCCTAGATTACTGATGCAAGAATGTAGACATTTTTTCACAAATTTGTTTTTTGCTAGATACAAAATAAACTGAAAAGCACTTAAAGAAGCAGGATGTAATGAACAATCAGGAGGTTTATTAACAATTCCAAAACACAATGCAAAAAAAGAGAAAAAACACTAGCACAAGAGTCATCCAAAGAATAATCCAAAAAGCAGAAATGGGTAAAGCAGCCAGAGAAGTAGCATGGCTCAGTGCTTACACAAAACTAGGTCACATTGGGAGCCTATACGCTATCTTGTGTAGGTGTTTGTGATATCTGAGTCTGTGTAAGTTATACATTGTGATCTTTTAGCGATTTCTCAGCCACTGGAGGTTTGTAAAATTACAAAACCTTGTCAGTTGTCTGTGTAAAACCACTGTATACAGTAAATCAGAATTTAATTGCAGGTAAAACAGTGTTTATTAATACATAAAGCCAACAAACAAATCAAGCATGGGGGGGATCAAAACATGCAAGTCAAAAAACAGACATTGACTGATGTACAACTGATGGGCTAAGCAAAAAGAAGAGCTAAAGCAGGCAAGGTGATTCACAAAAAAGGCAAAAATGAACTACAGAGAATCGCACAGTAAAACACTTTGGCAATTATGCCTTTTCAGAGCCCTATTTATATTGTGGAGTGAGTGTGTAACAGTTCAGGTGTGACTGATTAGTATTCTGGTGGCCTTGAGAGTGTCTTGAAAGATGTACTGTAGTTCTCCATAAGAGCAAATTTCCAGCCAGAACTAGCTTTGGTATTTGAGGTATAGAGCCAATCTTGGTGTGGAAATCAGACCTGAAAATACACACCAACTTCGGTTTGATGTGAAAAAAGTCCACAGCAGATTGGGCTGGCCCAATGACTGTGGCTTACTCCGCACATACAGTGCTGCCAAAAAGTTTTCTTTGCAAGTAAAAACAATGTTTGGAGTGTTCTGTTAATTTGTTTAAAAAATAAATAAAGACTAAAATATCCCATATTTACATGAGTATTCAGACCCTTTACCATGACACTTGCAACTGAGCTCTGATGCATCCTACTCCTATCAGTGGTCCTTGAGTCCACCTGCGCCTAACTGAATTCATTGGACATAATTATGAAAGGCACTCACCTGTCTATAGATTTCAGAGTTAAAACAAAGCCATGAGGATGAGAGAATTATCTGTAGATCTTATTTGTAGATTTGGGGAAGAGTAGAATAAAATAAATTCACCATTGAAATTGCCCAAGGATAGAGTGGCCTCCATCATTCTCCAATGGAACAGATTTGGAACAATCTCAATCAACATTGAGAACAAAAAACAATCTAAGAAATCAACAATAAAGGGCCTTGGTCAGACAGGTAACCCAAGAACCCAAGGCTGACTATAAATGAGATCCTGAGGTCCCCTGTGGAGATGGGAGAGCCTTACGGCAGGACAACCATCACTGCATTATCAATAAGGCCTCTATGATAAAGTGGCCAGACAGAAGCCATTAATCACAAAAAGCCCCATGACATTCCACTGGGAGTTTGCCAAAAAGCCCCTGAAGGAGCCCCTGAGAAAAAAATTATCCGGTATGTTGACACAAAGATTGACCTATTTGGAATCAGGAAATCAGGCACTGCACATCACCTTATTAAAATGAGCCTTACAGTCAAACACCAAAGCATCATTCTGCGTGTGTGGCGGGGGTTTCCTACAGGGAGACTAAAGGAGAAAAATGGATGCAGAAAAATAAAGAGCAATGCTTAGTGAAAACATTCTTCAGAGTGCTCAGGATCTCAGGTTAAGCCTATGGTTTACAGTTCAATAAGACAATGAAATAAACCATACAAATAAAAAAAAACACAGGAGTGGCTTCAGAACAACTCTGTGAAAGTTCTAGATGGCCCAGGCAGAGTCTGGACCTGGATCCGATAGTCCATCTCTGGAGAGACCTGAAAATGGCTGTGCTCAGGCCCTGGTGGAGCTTGAACAATTGATTGCTGCCGAATGTGCTTTAACCAAGTAAAAAGTGATGGGTCAGAGTACTTATGTAAATGGAATATTTCAATCTATATATTTTTTTATAAAGTTATTTTTTTAAATATAACTTTAAGGTGAGTGTGAAACATAACAAAATGTGGAAAACTTAAGTCTGAAAATTTTCTGTCACTGTAAATGGGGATTATAAAAATATCTTTATCTACAAGCAAACCCAAAAACGCGCTGTCAAAGCATGTCAAACCAACAATCGGAAGTCTGAAAAAAGTTCTCACTGAGTATGCCACTCCTTCAAACACAGGATAAAGTAAAAACTGGTGTTTCAAATCGTACCTACAAAATGTAGATTTCTCTGTCCACACATTAACACTTTTGCATTTTTACCCTGTAAGGAGTTTTCCAAAAAGTCAGTTTCAGTGACTTAAAATGAGTTTGTATGTGAACAAAAGACCAAAACACAAACGGAAAAAATATTAATCATTTTAAAATAAATAAAAATAGACAAAAATTAAATAAATTAATTAATTAATTAATTTAAACACCTGTGTATGTTTGGACTAGGCATAAGTCATTGAAAGCTATTAAATTTTATTACATTCACAAATTCTATGCAAACCGTGTACAGATTTTTACAGAAAAATGTATATCACATTTTTTACTGTGACATTATTTATTTAACAAAAATGAAGGGAAAAAAAAAAATGGTTGACTATACTTAGTACCCCCATGATTGACCAGTAGATCCACCAGCAATGTAGATCCACCAATAACTTCCTGTATGACTATCAGCCTCTCATTGTTGAAGAGGAAGTTTGGCCCATTCTTCTTTGAAACATTGCTTCAGTTTATTGAGGTTTTTGGAAATTCACTTATGCACAGCTTTGTTAATGTTCCACCACAGCACTTCAATTGGGTTGCAGTCTGGACTTTGATTAGGCCACTCAAAAATCTTGATAATTTTATTTTTCAGCCATTTTGGTGTAAATTTACTGGTGTGTTTCAGATCATTGTTCTGTTGCAAGTTTTAGCTATCGGACCTCACATTTGCCTCTAGAATATTCTGGTATACAGAAGAGTTCATAGTCAACTCAATGACTGCAAGGTGCCCCGGTCCTGTGGCTGCAAAACAAGCACAAACCATCACCCCTCCTGATGTTTTTTAGTTGTTTTTTTGTTTGTTTTTTCACTGCTTGACAGTGGATATGAGGTGTTTCTGCTGAAATGCTGTTTGGTTCTCCCCAGACATGGCACTGGGCATTAAGGCCAAACAACTCCACAGGACATTGTTTCAGAATCCTTGTATTTTTTTCAGATGCAGTTTTGCAAACTCCATGTTCCCTTTCAAAAGCTACACTTGATGTTGCGTGAAAACGCTATGGGAACGCTCTTTGCGCGACCGGTTGTTGAAGCATGTGTGTCAAACACGCCAAAATTTTTGGCTTATATAACCTCGGTCAGGTGACATGCTTTGATTAGGTGCACCTGGAGGTTATAAATAGGCATGAACTGGAAACATCCTCAGATCTTTTTGTCTTCAACGACCGCATTGTGTGTGCGCGTGTGCAAGTGTGTTTTTCTTGAATATTGCGTGGCAGTTAAAAGAAAGCAGAAAGCGAAAGTGAAATGGCGGAAGTAGTAAAGAGATGTTTACCTCCATGCAAGGGACTTCTCGATGAAGGTAATCGCCTTGCCTTTTGCGTTGAGTGTTTGGGCGAGCATTGTGATCTCCTCTCAATCAGAGTGCTTCGCACCCAGTTCGTGTTTTTTAAAGGGAAATTGCGAGCCGCGACACCCTCCTGGGGATTGCGTGCTGATCTGGCAGAAGCGCTTTTCCCCTTTTTTTCTCGCTTCTTCTGATCGGGTGGAAGAGACCTCTTCTCTTGCTTTTGCTAAGATGGAAATTGCCACCTCAGAACGCTCCTCTCGTGACGAACGAGCATACGAGGAGTTATTTGAGGTGATAACTACTGTAAGGCGGTTGAACGTCTACACCTCGACTGGCCAAAAGAGAAGCAAGAGACGTCCAAACGCTCAAAGCTATTGGCTAGACGACAGGTTTCTGTCGGGTGGCCGGGGGGAGAGACCTCAGTGAAGGTCTCTCCCCTTCTTTGGTGACCTCCATGACGAGATGACTCGGTCTTGGAGTAAACCTTATTCCTCCCGTGTCTTTGTGCCTTCAACGTCGACTATTGTTGATGCAAAGGCACAGGACTATATGATGATGCCCCAAATTGAAGAGACGCTTGCGAGCTATCTCTCTCCTGGGAGCTCATTATCATAAAAAAATAAAAAATAAAAAAAAGCCACTCTCTCCACCAAACCATGTAGACTAACATCTTCACTGGTGGTTTTTTCAAGCAGCAGGTCAGGCCGGTGCTGCCTGCACACCATGGCGGTTCTGCAGGCATACCAGGCTGTCCTGCTGAAGGACTTGAGCACTGGGGGGGGTCCATCGACGCAGAGCTGTGCCGAGCCACGGATTTGTCTCTCCGTGCCACCAAGGAGACGGCCCATGCCACTGGCCGTTCTATGGCTGCCATGGTTGCCGCGGAGAGACATCGGAAACAAGGATAAGGTTGGTACTTTCCTCCTTGATGCCCCCATCTTGCCTTCCGGCCTATTTTGCGACGGCGTCGACACCGCCGCCACTAGATTTCGGGAGGCGATGCGCTACGAGGACGCGTTTGTGAGGTTTATTTCCCGCCGTGCTCAAGAGTCGGGGCTGACCAGGTCCAGTTCCTTTGAGGCGTGCCCAATTGCCCAATCTCTTGCTTGGACGTCTCTTGCTTCTCATTGCCCAATCTCCGTCACCACTGGTGATTCGGGGAACAGTGGTCTCCAGCGAAATGTTAGGTGTTTGGTTGCCTCCTGCCATGTTTCAGGACGCCGAACATCTAACAACCCCCCCCCACACACACACACACACATCTAATCGAAGTATCAAAACTTGTGCCACTTTCAGAGAAATTGGCAGCTCAAAGAACCGTAGACAGAGGCTACAGTATTCAGTTTGCACATCGTCCTCCGCTTTTTTCAAAGGTGTGGTCCCCACTTCTGTGAAACCGGAACCAGCGCATTTGTTGACACAAGAATTGCAGACTTTGCTGGAAATAGGGGCCATAGAACATGTTCCCCTGCCAGACAGAC
>JAOVVA010000041.1:12127816-12139065 GCA_028565275.1 Leiocassis micropogon
GTTTATTTTGGCTGCTGCCGTTTCCCCACGGCGGTGAGCGCGACGGTAATGAGCATTCTGGTTGTCCACCTACTGTACAAGTATTATGCAAAAAAAAACAATTGCTTTTTTAAGCAGTAAAAAATTCAACCATAAAGCATTTTACTATAAATCACAGCCATAATACTTTTTAGTCACGCATGATGATGCCTATAACTGTCATCCAGTTTTTATAATTGTTAACTAAACTACGTCAGGCTTTTAAAAAATTTCCAGACAGTCCTTATGATTTTTTAATTTTATTTAGATAACAAATGTCGCATGACACTTGAAAGTAAGTGTCTCAGTAACATTTTTTAGAAAAGGCTGTTATGTTTGGAATTGTCTTCTTTTTTTGTACCAACACTCAAAAACAGTAGGCATAAAATTGGTGTGTTAAACAAATTTATATGACAAATGTTGGGTAAGGAGGTTGTTGGTTCAACATAGCCTTAACTAATGAGCTCTGTTATTTCATAAACACTCAATATTCAACTCTACATTGAATAACATGGTTTTCAGTTTGAACGTAAATAAAATGACTAGATGTATCTGATCATTTTATTTAAGTTCAAAGCTGGTGAACCTGTTTAACCTGATAATTATACAAATGTGACTTTCTAGTTAGTGAAATATCTGTTGTTTCAAAGAAATTATACTGCATGCCACTCATCAAAATAACCAAGAATTAAAGTGTTTTTTGGGGGGAGACGGCAGAACTAAATTTAGCCAAGGAGTAGACACATCCCAGTGATTGTCTGTAATGAATCTGGACAGACACTGTTTAAAAACTCCACCTCAACCCGCTCATCAGTATGAACATCTGGCCATTCCAGGCTCTGTGAGGCATGGAAAGATGGCTGATTAAGGAGCTGAGAGTTGTTGTGTGTGAGCTCAGAGTTACTAATCCAGCCTACTGCCAACCCGATGCCCCTCTCAAGTAGGTTCATCCTGAGGCCAAGGGCAGTCTGCATGGAGAATAATGAAGACAGGGGTGGAAGGCCACAACAGGCACAAGTGCATTTGTGTGACAGTCTGTAAAATGAAAATCTGTCAGATGTTACTATATCTGAAGTCTGACAATAAGCTAAAAAGAATAAAAAGTTTAGAAATAGTAGTAAAATACTATATGTAAAATATCACCATGTAAAGAAGTTATTTCAGTTAGCAGTTGTGTGCAAGATGAACAAATACAGTACATACAGTATTTAAATTTAGTATTTCTCATAACTTGGGATAAGAAAAAAAAATACTTTCTTCAATAGCAAGTGTGATGTTGCGTGTATCCTCCTGACCAGGCATGACCCACCAATGGATGTTTTTGGACTTTCATACAATCTAAGATTAATCTTCTATGATCTAAGGATGTTGTGCTCAAAAACTCAGGTATTAGTTGCTCTACATGCTACACTAGTCTGCACCTACACTTTCTACAAAGTATAATCCATAATGCCTTACAGCTAAGCTCAGGCAAGAAAGAGTGTGACAAGAAATTGTTTATACTCTCCACAGACCAGTGGAATTACTGTAGCAAGCCACTAGCTCAGGGTTATGGGTAAACACCCAAGACACTATGATAGTGGCACTTACACACTCTGGGCCTTGTTGAGCAGCAACAATTAGAACTTAGAACTATAAATATATTCACTCTATATTTATAGCCTATTATATCTTCAAGCCTGTTAGGACTGTGAGAATGTCTGTGGGAGGACGAGGAGGATGAAGGAGAGGGGGCTCAGGTGCATGACTGGGTCATTGGTGTCGCTCCGTTAGTTTTGGGAGTGTGAAGGGAGGGGGTAGGGTCATCCCCCTTAAGAGGGAACTCGTAATCCAGACAGAATTCTGGAGCACAGCCCAAACACCCCCAAATGTCCTGCCACCCCACCCCACCTCACCTCTATCGACACAGACACATATAAAGCTTTTGCTCTCTTCAAAGAACTTCTAACTTTCTCTTTATCACCGTTTTCATTTCTTTTTAACTCTTCTTCTGTCACTCAAACTCTATTTCTGACTGTTAAAAACTTCAGTGAAGTGATGTGTGAAGTATACTGCGTATCTGCATGCTGAGGTTTAAGTGTTCTGTAATAGATGTGTAATATGTTCAGTGCACTGTGTGCTGAAGGTTTTATTGGATAATAGAGGCCATAATTAGAGTAATGTGGAGGTGGAGAACACAGAGTTGAGTTTTTGACTTGTTTAAAATGATTCATTAGAGAAACATGCTTGATCTATCTGTCAGCACTAGCCGAGATTAAAGGCTCCAATTTCCCAGATGAAGCAGCACAAGAAAATAAGAAAGCACCATGGCTGCATCACAGTGATGTAATGTACTGTATATGAAGAAGGCAAACAAAGATAGAAGCAAATATTTCCTCTCAGGCTACACTTCTATCATCAAACACTTCCAGAAAAACTATGTGGAACAATTTAGGCTGGCATCATTTCCTTTAACCGAACCCAGCGAGCACGGAACTGATAGTAAACAGTCTACAGGGCTGCAGGACATCTTTAGAACTGAAGACCTTACAGAACTGTGTAAAACCCTTGGGCCACACCGCATTTCTATAAATTTTGTTTCCAAAGAGCCAGACTTTCTTGTGTTTTTAATGTAGTCTTGGGGAATAGTTCTCCAGGCTTCCTGAAGGTCTTTTTTGGCTCAAATTTTTGGCATGTTTTTCGCTCTCATTTGCAGTCTACTCCCTATACATGACCATTTTCAGAGAAATGTTTTTGTTTGTTAGGTCACACAGTGACTTATGAATCACGTAAACATAAAAACATCTAAATTAAGGCATGAGCTTGTGGGAAACAGGTGTATATGATTAGTATACTGGTGATGCTGAATGCTGAGTGATTGGAAAAGACGAAAGGAGAAATGAGGTCGCTGCTGAGGTTGCAGACAATATACATTCGCAATATATAAGAACACTTAAATTATACACTTACCAAGAAGCATATACTCTTATACACTTAGATAGGAGTGAAAGATTTAGTCCAGGTAATTGGTAATCAAATGAGTGTAAACATTTGTGTTGGGAGTTTGAGTTCTTGGCGACCATGATTTTGTACACTGGGAAATGATGAGTCTGATGCTGATTCTGGCATCGACATGACACGTAAATTCACAGTAGCTTTTTTGCAGTAGCCTGCAAAATAGGTTAGTGTTGTTGAGAAACGCTACATTGTTTAATTGTCTTTAAACCCTCATGACCTGAAGGAAAACTAAATAATGGACTGCCTAAAGATTTTTTACATGATTAAATGAGTGCATCAATTTATCTTTGGTAATAATTAGAAACAGTAGAATGGTAGTGGAGTGGGTAGCATTAGTGCTTCACAGTTTCAGGGTTCCAGTTTCAATTTTGAGATGGAGTTACTGCCTTTCATTTGACTTTGGACTTTGGATCCATTGTGACCCTGCGTAGTACAAAGAAGATACTGAAGATGAATGTATAATATGAAGTCACCATACTGTAATCAAAGCTTTTCTGAAGCACCAGTTAGTGTACTGTATCTATTAGAACATTGAAGCAGGAGTGTATTTGTTAAGACTGTTTCTAATTCCCACATGTGTGGCAAGAGAAATACAAAGCATTTAACCAGAAACTTGTTTCAGTGTGGAAGACCTGGAGATGAAAGATGATTTATATGAAAACAAATGTGTGTACTACAAGTATATTTGCATGGATTGAGATTTTTAAAAGTATATGCAGGATGAAATTTTAATTTTAATATCCAAACACTGGGTGACTAAAATACATGTCTCATAAAGGGGATAAGTACACATTTCAGTAAGGCTACTATTAAACTCAACCATGCTTTAAATATCCCCCAACCCCAATCCCCCCATCCAAGCCAAAACCATCTTTCTTCTGCAAATGCTAAAAAAATGGTACACATGACGAAGTATACGCATGTACACACTCCCACACACACACACACACACACACACACACACACACTCCTCAGGTCTGAGACTTCAAAGGCAAGTGGAGTGAAACCATGAAATTACAGCTAAGGTGTCAATTACCCTTTGAAACCCAGCACTACTCAAATCCAGGCAAGACTCGGCCAGCCCTGGAATTAGAACAAATGAAAAAGAAAAAGGAGGAGAAAAGGACTGACAGAACGACAGGGGAGTGGTGGAATTGTGGAGATTTAACGAGCCATGTTGACAATATTTTTTATATAAAAGAGCCTAATTTTGACACAAATTTACCACACACACACACACACGCACACACACACACACACAGTATATACAGTTAATTTAAAATTTATTCAATCAGTCTTCAGGACCATTTATCCTGGTTAGGGTCACCCATCTATTATGTGGAACCATACACACACATTTATGCACATGTATGTACACTTTGTCACACCAAGGCACTTCTTAGGAGTGCTAATATCTCTATCAGCAGATAGAGATATTAGGGATATATAAATATAATATATATAATTTACTCAGAATAAGAAATTGGAAGTACACAGTTAGAAGCATGAGCCTCCATACAAAACGTAACCGATTGATCGACATGCTGTAAGGAAGCGATGCTACAGAAAGCTTATGGTTAAATAACGCCTATAATATTTTTGTTCAAAGACTGATAGAATATATAAGTTTAGTACAAAAAAGCCTATATGCATACGAACACACACACACACACACATACACACAGATAAATAAATGTATATAATACATAAATAAATGAAAATATAATTCATATATTAATTTATATATATATATATATATATTGTTTTGGTGTATTATATACTGTATATGTCTGTTTGTTTGCATATAAGTTTTTTTACATTAAAAAGACCACTGTGCCACAGCACTTTCTTTAATTTGCTTGTCAAATACCAACTTAAGATCTGAGAGTTTTTGTTTATGCTTTTTTTTTTTTGCATGCATTACATTTTGCATGCATTACAACTATTAACCCGATTATTAAAAATAATTAATATATCTTCCTTAACACTCAAGTCCGTGACAATCCCTAGACGGATAAAATTTAATTCAATTTAAATTAATGCAATTCATTTTTATTTATATAGTGCTTTTAACAATAGTCACTGTCTCACAGCAACTCAAATCAAATCAAAACAAAATTAAGTAAATGAGTATAAAATGTGTGAGAAAATATGTATAAATCATAATTATCAGATTGTTCCTGATGGCTAGGAAAATCTAATCTGAGATCGCAATAGAATTTCTTGAAATAGAATCTCAAGAAATCTTGAGAGGAAAAAGACACCACAGGGAACCCATCCTCATTTGGGCGACATTGGATAGCAGGGATTAATTATCAGTTATACTGAGTGTTAGGAGGCTGAACGTTCAGTATAACATGATGTTTAAGTTTAAGAGGTGTTTTTAAGTTAGTATGGAGTCCACTTTCAATTAAATGGGAGCATGGAGTCCACTTTCAATATGCTGAATTGCATAAGTAAAGGCATCCGGCTTAAAACCTGTGCCAATATGAGTGGATTGGATGGTCCACTGTGGCACCCCCTTGATGGGAGCAGCTCTTTATTTTCCTTTTTCTATAATCCTGTACATTCATTCTGAAATGCACCCTACTTTTTTATAACTTTTTATACTTTTTATTTGTGGTAAATGTAATTTTCCCGCAGAAGGGTAAATCTCCGCTCTACAGGGTGGGTGAAAATTATTTAATGGCTGTAGAACTTGTAGCTGAAGCAACACCCATGAAGCTTCACTCCATTTTGCTCTTACTGTGCGTGTGTGGTTAGATCAGCATTTTCCAGGACATTGGCTGGGACGACGCGGACCTTATGAATGGCCTCCAAGAACTCCAGATCTCACTCCATGTGATTTTTTTTCCTGTAGGGCTATTCAAAGGAACAGGACAAGGTGTACAGGACAAGGCATCACACATTTGGAGGCACAGATTTAGGAGGTTCTCAGCAATATCACAAACGACCTTCAGAAGACATTCCACCACCAGACGTTTGGTAGTGATACAGTTTGTTTCAATACATTTGTATTGGAAATATGGACTTTATTACCAATTTTAATGCCCAGTTATTTTTCACCCACCCTGTATATAACAATGAGCAATATTTCGGATGTAAACATCACAGATGAAAGAGTTGTGAGAGTGACTAAAGAGTGACATTTTTGTTCTCCCTAAGGAAGTGATGCAAAAGAAGCATTAGGCTTTAAAAATAACTCTGGGCCTAAATCAAAGCAGCTGGAGAGTGGCTCTAACAAAGGCGGTCTCTGCTGCTGAGAGACACACACCTTAGAGTTCCTAGCAGTCTGCATGGCGTGTGTGTTGGGGGTGAAGGAATAGGTGGAGTCAGTTTTAGGAACACAAAGTCTTATTCTAAAAGGTGAAACATTAAAATAAATGTAAAAATTCTTAGAAACACAATATGCGGGGAAAACAAAAATCACATTTCTCGATGCAGTTATTAATGATTGCAAGACAGTACTGGAAAAAGACTACATATGCATGGACTCATGAGCTTCAGTGTAGAGGTGTCAGTGTAAGAAAACAGACTCAGAGCAGAAGATCAGCTTGCAAAAGCCTGACCGCTTGACAGACCGATAAATCACTCTTGTGGAGAGGCACGGGATGTCAGAGGTGGATATGGGGCTTCCTGCGACTGCTGACAGGCACAAACGAGGCCTGAGAAAAACAAGATCCTCAGGTGTGTGACTCACTCTATCACAAGACAGAGACAACGATGGAGAATAAGCTTACTGACAACAACAAACAACTTCAATTACACACTCAATAAAATTGATGTCACTACCAGAGTATAGTTACTACAGCATGATGGTTATTACAATTGTAACAAGACAATACTGTAAATTGAGGAATGCATATGTGGGTTATGAATGTATCAGAATGAATTGTGTTTATTATAAACATAAATATCATGCTGGAATAGCATGCTAGATATTTCAACAAGTGAACTATTATTGTTTTGTTTTTTGTTTTTAATTTGAGAAATTGAAAGACAATTTTTGGTTAATTATTAAGCATACTTCATTAATATACCAAGCTAATATTCACATTCCATAGCTAAACAATTTAGTGTTTCGGTTCTTTACATTCTAATGAAGGTAGATGCTGTTGGCTTCATATTAACAGATGGATATTTCTATTGGTTATATTAATGTGTTGTCTAATGAGAAGTGCTGAGATTTAACGAAAGATACACTTATAGGAAAACTCTCTCAGTCAGTTCTAACCACATGCTCTGTTTTGCGTCACCTAATTTAGCTTTTGCTTCATTACCCATACTTAACTACATTGTCATACACACAAGTCTGTGTTGATGACTTCTTTGAAGGAATTTGTTTAAGTCTTTCGTGATGCGTCGTGTAAGCACTATTCTGCTTGGCTTCATATCCATTGTGGGATCAAATGTTTAGAAAGTCGGCTTTTGGTCTCCTTCTAAAAACTCTCCCTAACTCTGGAAACCAGAAAATGGTAAATGTGATCAGGATAATAAGTTTTATAATAAAGCTTCATTATAAAGATAGTATTGTAAAATTCAAGAAACTGTGAATTAAATTTGTTCATTGACTTTTTTTTTTTGCTGCTTATTTAAATGAAACGTAGCAGCAGGGAAATGATTAACAGATAACAATCTCACGGTGGACATATGC
Source organism: Leiocassis micropogon (assembly GCA_028565275.1). Lineage (NCBI taxonomy): Eukaryota > Metazoa > Chordata > Actinopteri > Siluriformes > Bagridae > Leiocassis > Leiocassis micropogon. The sequence continues at coordinate 12,135,486 of JAOVVA010000041.1, forward strand.
TCTAGGTCAGCTAACACCTTTATCATTTAGAAAGATCTCGAAGGACACTTAACAAGACAATTATCTTGCAGGGAAGCACCCTGTTTTAGCAAAACCACAGAGAAAAACATCCTGAAAGGTCACACATTACCACCATTGTTCTTTTACTCATCCATCTGATATTAAGTGCTTCAATATTTCCATATATCTTTTAGCATGCTAGCTCATTATAGGCAACTCATACAGCCTCAGGGGAACAGGTGGAAAAAAATTTTTAAAAAGTTTTAACCTGCGCAAACATTCACCGTTGATGTTCCTCAAAGAAAAGAACAAAAAATTGTTTTAATTACTTATTAATAGGGTATAGTGTGCACTTTGAGCCATTTGCATAACATTTAAAGAAATAATGTTCTGTGTGCCACCCATGTGTTACGGTAAGGCACGCAATGTGCCTCATTTTTGGCACAGCTGCCAGTCTGAATATCAGTGTATGAGATAGTTCCTTGGCTAATTACATAGCAAGCAAAGGCAGATGGATGCACCCTTCTTTCTTGAAAGGTGACAGTTATTGACAATCGACTCGTCTAGCCATAATAATGCCTCGGGGGGAGGAACTCAATCCTTCCAATGCAAACACTGACAGAGCGAGGCTTCAAATGCAGACGCTTTGACCTTGACAACTGTAACTATGTTCAACATATTAGCCATGGAAAAAAAAAAGCTCAGGTGTTTCCAGGGCTGTATATGAAAGAGAATGCATTGTGACTGACTGACAGTATGAATCTGTGTTGTTCTTTGTTTGTTTTTATTGCCATGATATAAAATGGGGGAGACATTTCTGAAGTTGAATTGCAGGGAATCTGACCTGTCAGGAATCTGACCTGTCAGTCTTCTTGAGGAAGACATCTTTATTCGATCACAGTCGGCTTGAGACAGAGGAGGAAGAGATTTTTTTTTTTTAGAGTGGGCCTGCACTCTAAAATTCTGTTACAGATGGCTTTTATGGGCTGAGCTGTGCTACAATCCCTGTCTAGTATACACGCCTGAGGATGTTAGGGATATTGTACTTTTAGGTGCATGTACATACAGTACAGTATGTGTGTACCCTCCATGTATTCTGCAATGCGTGATCATCACCAGCGTCGGATGAAAACGGGCTGTAAATTTGCAGCACGGGGATCCCCGAGCTTATTCATTCCCACAGCAATTACGCTCACTCAATCACATGCTCAGTGACCCTGTCTGAAAGGAGCAAAACTTTCAACTTCAAAGACACACATGTACATATCCCAACACTTCCGCATACTACCTGGACATGAAACACGGTTCAAAGGTGTTCTATTTCAATAACGGCACAGCATATATAAACTTGTCGGTAAATGATGTTCCAAAAGCATGATATCACACTTTTCATTATTTATTTTTTTTAGCTTCAGATTCCATCCTTCTTAAGACCTTTGTTCTGTGTTCACATCTCTGTTCTGGCGCATGGTTTAAGCATGCCAGGTGAATTTCTTTCTACTGCTCAAAGACTAAGGAAGCAGGATTACTGAGGAAAGAGAGATGGTGTGGGAACGCTGGAATCCTCCTGCCGTTCTCTGCGGGCCACCACCGGAGCAGATTCCTACTTGACAAAAAAAGATAGAGAACAAGGATTACTGCCTCCTGGGAAAAAAGGCATCATGTCAAATAATAATCTACCTAGCACACCTATGATCTGTTTCTTGAGATATTTAAGTAAATGTTATATTTTTTTATACGCAATCAAACCTCACACATTATACAGCTACTTGGAGTGTGTTTAGGATTGAATGTAATTATAATCATTGACCCATAAGTTAAAAAAAAAAAAGTAAGAAGGACCTGTGTGAATGCAATTCAGACAACTCGGTGGAGGAAACACGGGAGATTAGATGAGTTTAAAAAAATAATCCCCATGCCTGGAAGTAGTCCAGAACTGTTCAGGAGACACAGGGGGTGGGGACAGGTGGAGAACAACACCTAGAAAAAGAGAGGTGGGGAAAGAGGCTTCACACAAAACAATATCTCTTTAGGCATATAAACTCCCACTTGCGATAACTGTAGCTATGCCAGACCACACACAGATATGTGCATACTCGTACACACACTTGCATACTTACGTACACCTGGATATGATGTGTGTGGTCTTGAGGGTCTAACTTGCTGCAGGTCCAATCCAGTAGTTTTGCCAGGAATATCCTTTTTTCATCCCATATTGCCGTGGGGTACAGGTGCAGACAAAAAAAATATATATATTCTCCCAGTCTCAGCGGGAAGCCATAGCAATGTATTATGTCATCCGTTTTTACCATGAAGAAGAAGCTGAGTGACACTTAAAAGATTTAACTTTTGACTAACATTGTTTCCAGTAGGGAGCACATAGGTGTGTTTGAAGCCCAGCGATGGCTCTTGAGACAGAGCCATTCGGTTACTTTTTCAGTTTCCACTGCATTGTGAATCCAACAGGGTGCAGCAGTGAGACTAAATATGCCATGTGAATTTCGCATTGTTTGTTATCCCACCATTATCCCCACTTCATTGTGTGTTGTGGGAGTGTGTTGTAGCCTGTCATTACTAATTCCACGTAAGGATCATTATGTAAAAAAAAAAAGATTAAAAGGTATTTGCAAATAATGAAGGGCTTCGTAACTGCATGATGAGTTGAATTCATTGAGTTAAACCATGAGTAAATCTCAAGTAACCTTTAAAGAAGCTAAAAGCAGGGATAAATGATTACATTTACAAACCCACAACCTCATTACATGCATTTAAAATGCTTCTTATAGAGTATGGTAGGTATCCAGCTCAGTTCTTTATAACAGTCAACAGTGCCTTCTAAAAAGTCTTCCTGAACTTTTTTGGAAAAATAATTAATGCAAATTTATATGAACTATGGAAAATCAAAGGTAAAAAAAAACATATAAAGAAAGTCATTGACGTTTAGGTCTCAGGACCTATCAACAGATCTATCCTTTTTTTCATAAACAGTGGGGTCCAAAAGGCCACAATACATTTTTTTTTTTTTATGTAAACATGTTTAAGATTTTTTTAAATACAAAAAAAGTAAATGTGTAAAATCTGGAAAATTTAATGTTCAAGATGGCCCTATGGAGATGTAAGCAAATTTGTGAGACTGATCCCACAATCTTAACTAATCTTAACTGCTTTGTATGCTTCCTCATACATCATCTCTTTTATTGCATATAACATTTGTAAAGATGACTCTTCAATGGATTAGATCTAGAATTAATCATCAGATTTTGCAGAAATTCATGGAGTTTATGTCAGCTCAAGTGTCCATTGTCATGAAAGTAAAAACGGCATACCAAATGCTAAGAAATTCTGAAGGTGAATGTTTCTGGTAATAATAAAAGTTGTAATTAAATCTGTTGTATTAAATTTAAGAAAAATGGAGCATAGAAGCATTTTCACATTCAGACTATTGGACACCGCTGTATTGGCATGCATTTTCCTACTATTGTCACTAAAACTTAATTACTGAAACCAGGGGCGTTTCTAGGATTTTCAGTTAAGGGGGGCTCAGCCCCCATAGATGTTTAACACATATTTGGCTTGTTCA
>JAOVVA010000041.1:12157178-12186524 GCA_028565275.1 Leiocassis micropogon
TCTGAACAAGCCAAATATGTGTTAAACATCTATGGGGGCTGAGCCCCCCTTAACCGAAAATCCTAGAAACGCCCCTGATGTCCAGTAAGTTTCAAGCTTATTAGTTATTCCATATCCTACAACTTACTTAATTTTGATTGGCTTTTTCTTTAGAGGTCAAATTAAATTAAATTTGGGGTATGTCCTCAGAATGTCATGTATACCAAGTTTTGTTTATATTGAACTTTGCATTCGGAAGATAGAACTCAATTAATAAATATGGGCCATGCACTGAAGATGCATTGGTTAATACGGAGGTGAGTCAAAAATTATCTGCACTCCAGTTATATTAAAACTTTTGTTGGCTGTACTGTCTTATCGGTGCTTTCCTTTCAAGGCTACTCTCTTCTCAGTCACTGCTGTGCAGATGTGAACATGTTACATCAGTTTATTTGTAACTGAAGTAAGAGTAAAAATGGATACCCCACTTGTGATTTTCACGAAAATGAGCAGTGCAGTGATTTGTTTTCTGTGGTCTGAGGGTGTACCTCAAGTATGATTAAAGTGTTTTTTGTGAAGACGTCTGGGGAAAAGTTCAGGGCACATGTGTTAGTCATCATGAAGGAGCTGGTCTATAGCAACATTGCATACTCCCTATTGTTCTCCTCTTGCTCCATCGGATTCACTACTGAAGAAGAAGTGAAGACAGCAGTGCATTCATGGCTTACAGCTCAGCCTAAAACCTTTTAATGGAGTAATACGAAAGCTTGTTGACAGATGGACAAAGTGTGTTGAAAAGCAAAGTGATTGTGTTGAAAAAAAATTATGTAATTGTTATTATAATTATGTACATGTGGATATTTTTTGACTCACCCTCGTATAAGGCAAACAGTTTGCCCTATCAGCTTTCTTGTGATTATTTTGCCAGAACAATGAAGTTTATACTGTAAGCCAAATCCTAAAATACAGCGCCATAGTGCCATCATCAGGCCAATTAATGTCCTTTAACTTGTAGTGGGGGCATATGGCGTTTAATTAAAGGGCCATACTTTTAGAGCAGAAAATTTGATTGAAAACTATTGATTGATTAATTCATTCATTCTTCCATTCATATTCTATACGACTTATCCAGCACAGGGTCACTGGGACCTGGAGCCAAGGTAGAGTTTTGACATTCCAACTGGGCAGGCGGAATAGCCGTCAGGTCATCTGTGGAAAACTATAGACTCCTTAGGTCTTTAGATTATCTTCAAGACCTTTAGGAACTTAGTCCTGGAGACTTCTAGGGCGTTAACATACTTAGTCTTAAAAATGTTTCTCTAGATCTAAAGACATCCACAGCCCTAAAATGTCTACTATCAACACAGTGCTCACTGGATTTAGTTAAAGGAAAGCCTAAATTGTTCCTGTCCTGAGTGACTGTGTGTATAGTGCTATGCGATGGACTTTCATTCCATCCAGGGTGTATTTTCACCTCAGTGATCCTGGGATAGGCTCTGGATCTTGAAGTTCCTGGGAATGAATAAATGAATAGAGATGATGTATCCGACCCTTCCAGTGATTTTCACATATATATACTGTAAAACACAAACCCTTATCTGGACAACTCCATAAAGCTCGAAAACTCTTTTTCCTGTTTAGAAAATCAGTTTTCATAAACCTTGGATATCTTACATTGCTGTTTTCTACATTTTCAGGTAATATTAAAATTAAAAATACTGAGCTATTGAATGTGACCATTTAAACAAGTTTTTGAGTTCAAATCTTATGTTAAATAAATTTGAGTTCAATCTTAGGAATACTACTGGAATGTGTTAACCATTTCGACGCTCCAGAGCAGAACTCAAGGAAATCATCCTCATCTCGCGTTACTTACAGTTGAGCTCAGAGGCATTGCTCTAGGATTGCGTTAGTCACTGTAAGCAGGCATGTGTGACTCTAAATCCAGGGAAGGGGAAATAAGCGCAGCAAAAATAGTATGTTTTTGATTGCTGAAAATTTTAGGCTTCGGATTATATCTGGAATTATACAATTACTATTATTTGACATCTCTGTTTTAGTAAAGGTAATATCTTTTCTGGAAAGGTATTTATTTTGTTAGATGACACCCGGAGTCCCCCCCTGTCACCGGAATGGTACAGGCGGTTGCTATGCTGCTCGCCAGTGTTGCTCTTCTCCAGCTGAGGCTGTTGACTATGGAGATGTGCGCGCGCGCTGTGAGAAATATATAAATAAATAACGGCGATTTCTGTATCAGTCCTGAATTTCTAATATAACTATCGCGAACATGTCCGACCTAAATAGGACGAATGGAAAGTCTTTTTCGGTCGATTCATCCGTGAGGTAATTATAAATTTCGGTTTATAGCCATGTGAATATCTTTTTTTACGAGACGGACGTGTTGTGTTTGAAACGAGGTGACGGTTGGAGTGGTGATGGAGTTGGGCCGGGAGCTACGTAACGCCAGCTAGGCTAACTGTTTTTAGGGTATTTGGGTATTTATTCAGGTTAAGGCGAGTCATACTTTTAGAATATTTGTTTGTAAATACGTTAAAGCAAGACGTCCATCGTCTTAGCCTATAGCTAAACCGAAAACATAAGGCTGTTTGTGTTCTCCAGACCGTTAACCTGATGTTCGGTCCAAAAGGCAGCCAGTAAACTGATATTCACCAAACCTGTAGTTATTTAAGAATGAAACCAACACCAGCGCAGTTAGCTTGACTGTCTATATTTTATTTATGCTCTAATTGTAATTAATGCTTAATTTACCAAAAATAATGATTAAACCTTTGCCTTTTTGCCTCCTTTAATATTCCCTTCCTCTAACAATGCAGTGAGTATTAAGTAAGTTGAGCAATAGAAAACATTGACCTCTAATTTATTCATTAATACTTGAACTTTTTCACGTTAAACTTTAGTCCGGTTTCACCTAAAGCAATGTAATATCAATCATTGTCAGTAATTTGTTGCCATGCCATCGCCACGTTTCTGTTGCTGCCATTTGTTTGTTTGTGATTTCCTGTGATCGTTTTTTTAAGCTGTAAGTTATTGTCAGTCATATTACTAATGGGCTGGAATTATGATGTCCTTATATATTAGAGATGGTAATCACCATTCACCAACCGATACGATATTATCACGATACCTAGGTGTTGATTCTATTAAAATTACCTTTCTAAAAGGGAAGCAATTTTATAAATATCTGATATTACATTTTCCCCAGATTTTGTTACAATTTTAAACCTTTAAAAAACTTTAACGAATAATTAAAACAGCTTAAAATAGTTTTCTCGCTTAAAAACGGAGTGCAGCATTTAAGCAATACAAAAATATGAGAGTTCAAATACGAGAGTTCGCAAATAATTCACTCCTATCACATTAATTAATTCTGATCTGATGGGATAATTTTTATATTTAGTAAGCAGAAATGCTTAATCACTTAGTTCTCTTCTGCTTCTATAGAATTTAATTTATTTATGTATTTATTTAGGTAAATGTTTAAATACAGTCAAAATTCTAATTTGACAGGGTCAAAGGCAAGAGTTCTAATGAATGGTTTGATTAAGTTCAGAAATTATTATCTTCCAGATATACAATATGTAAATGTGACATGCAGCAGAATAGTCAATACTAGTCATTTATTAATATTTCATATTTTACTTTGGTCCTCCTCTTTGCTGCTTACATTTCTTCAAGTCTAATCTCTAAACAAATCTTTTTTTCCATTCCTGGTGACTTAAAGGTTACTACAGCTCATATTACAACGTCAGTCTTTTTTTTTTTTTTTTTTTGCTGTGTCACACACAACACTACTGTCCGCACAGTGCTTAAAGAGACACTCATATTAAGCAGTTTAACTAGAAATCCACATTGTAAAGTTATTGATTATTTTAAAATACTAGTATAGTACCATATTCAAAACTCTAGTATTGAGGTACTTTTTTTTGTACCGATATACGGTAAAGCACAATGGTACTTGTGATACTTTCAACTTAGGGTGGGTTTATCAGGTTGTAACCCCCTTGTAAGTTGAGGAGCATCTGTATTCTTAAAGAAATAGGTCGACCTGTACAGTTGTGCTGTTTTTGCAGCTGTTCACGCTTGCGGCAAGTTCAGGCTCTCCTCAAGGCTGATGGTGAAATAGTTCCAGATGGCATCCTCTGCTCACTGGGTAAGTTCATTACAGCAACCATTCCATGTTAGTTAAGCTTGAGAAAGTTTATAAAATGCCTCTTGATACACTGTACCTAATCCAGTGTCTTCTTGTGCCAGTCCCAAGTCTGGATAATTGCAGAGGATAAAATATAATTCCCATATATTTTATTTTTATTTATTTTATTTTATATATTTTATTATATTTTTTATTTTTATATTTTCGAACAATGAAAAAGTTTAGTGATGTGAACTATTAAAAACTATTAAATTTGACAGAGCTTAAGTTGAGAAAACTCAGAACACACACATCACATTGCCTTTATATCTTGTGCTTTCTCAAGTTTTTTTTTCAGTGTAGCAATTATATAAAATATTTCTGTATTTATGGTATATTACATACAGAATGCAAAGCAAGCATCAACACAGATTCTCGGTTTTAAAGTTCTTTCCTTATGTGCCGTATAAATAAATGGATTATATAAAAAATGGATAAAAACTAAATGTTATTGATGAATTATTACCACTATTAGTTAGCACTATCGATATGAGAGTGTTTCTACATGCTATTATGACATACATGACTAATGTACTTTTTTAAATGAAGAAATTATTTTAGTAGATAAAACCAGAAAACCTACATATACCTAATTTTATTTTACAGTTCTTTTTGTGTCCTCATGTATATCTGTTGCTTAATCAGGTATCGACAGCCGTTATAACGAGGGCTGTAGCGAGTTGGCCAGCTATCTTTTCTTTGGTCTCTATCAACACAACCAGAAGCAGCTCTGTGAGGATTTTTCTGAGGAGGTGCTGGATGGTATGAACTCTCAAACTCATAATGCCATTTCCTGAAAAATTTCTGTTTTCAAGAAAATGTTAAAAAGAAAATTATTGATGCAATACACAAAGATTTTGTTAGCATGTGTTTGTGTTCCAGCTTGATTGTGCATGAATGCTTGTGCATTGCTCTCATACAATATAGAAGTGTACAGCAGAAGGTACACTGAATAGTTAAAACTAATGTGCTGGGGGTTTACATTCTGCTATTAATCTCTGTGTGCTTGTTTCCAGATGTGATTGTTCTCATAAAATCAGAGAGTGTGCAGCTGTATTGTAACCCTGTGAATTATAGCTACTTGCTTCCTTACATTTCCCACTGGAGGAATCTGCATCTGCACTGCATGACTGAGGCAGAGGTAATCAGCTACCCTACTTCAAGTTTTTTTTTTTTTACTATTACTAAATTTGAGTTTTTGCTAGTGATGGGAGTTGCATTCTATATATTCTATAATCAATCAGCAGTTTGAGTAAACCAATTAATTATTGATTAATAAACAATCAATGATTGATTAATATTGAATATTAATGAGTGCACTCATGTTTTCTGAAATCAATACTACCGTCACCTAGGATTACTTGCAAAAGCATCTATTACCTAATATATTAACATTACAAACACGAGACAATCCAATCAATAGGTTTTACAACTGTAATTTTTTTTAAGACTGATGTAAATGCGTTTGCATTTTAAGATTGAATTAGGCTGACATTTAAAAAGAATTCATTTCTGTCATTGTCTCCATCTCTCAGTATGAGGATGAGGAAGCAGCAGAAGAATTTAAAATCTCCAGTTTTGTGTCTATGGTTGAAGACTGCAGTTGCATTGGAATACCCTACAGCTCTCAAAGTGAGACACTTGCACATTAAACACATTTACAAATTAAAATCAATCATTATAAAAAACCTGCTGCTGATCAAGTTTTAAATGTCATCTGCAGGTCATGTGCAGAAGTTTGATATGTTCATGTTAGAGAAGTGGCCAATCATTCAAGCATTTGCTCTGGAAGGAATAGGAGCTGGTGGATTTTTCACCATGAAATACAAGGTAGAGCTTTGCAGCAGAGATATAGCACTTATATGTACAGACATCACACCAAGCTATTCTACAGGGTTCTTTTGAGGGTGACCTATGTGTAATATCTTTCTAGCTGAGTGATGTGAGTGAGAGTCTTTGGAAGATTTATGCAAGACTAGACTCAGTATCTTTAGACCATCTTATCAGCGAGGTACAAACATAATATCATTACCTAATTACACAAAAGAAAGAAATATAGTCCAGACAGAGGTGACATGAATGCAGTGCTCTTTTGCAGGATTTGCTGTTGTTTGAAAAGCAGTGGAGCTTCTTGTTTTCTAGTGTGAACACAGAGAGCCCACTGTCCATACAGGAGATGTCAGAAGCTATGACTGCAGAGGTACAAATGCAGATTTTTTTTTGTTTATTATTATGTGATCATTACTGGATATAATCGATGAAGGATTTTCTTAAGATGTGAAAGCTTTGCTAATTAAAAGACAAGGCCTGCAGGTTGATGCTCTAACATCCCAGTCATGTCACTGAATAAATTATTGATATAACTATGTTTAAAATGTAAATATAGAGCAAATGTTTACGAATCTGTGCAAAAATCCATTGGAATAGTGAAGGATTAATACTTAAATGCTTTTAGGTTGGATCCATGACCATTGTCTTGTTTAACTTAACATGTTTGTACATTAAAAGATTATAAACCTTATAACATTCTCACTTTTTTCTTTTCTTTCTTTAATGAAGCCATTTAGAACTTATTACTCCCATGGTCTTATTTCAAGTAATATCACAGATAAAAGGTACTTTATAATATACTTCTTTGTTTAGGCTTTATTTTTAACATCTATATATTTGAGTCAGTCCAAAGAAAAAGGTAAACAGTTTTTCTTGGCCTGTTTTTCAGTAAAAGTCGACAACCATATGTGCTATTTGGGAGTCACTCCTCCAGAGATGACCTGGAAAACTATTGCTTCACCTTCCCCTCTGAGGTCCACCAGGTCCGCAACACTGGACCTTGTGGGGGTGCTGCGAAACACATGGTAAGTAAAGTCTACACAGGCATAGGTGATATTTGCCAAGAAACGTGTAGGAGTATGTTAAAGAAAACACATTTTACTGTTTTTCAGCTACTTCAGTGTGTGGCTCCTAAAGGCCCACTCACCTGTGCAAGAACATATTTCTTGGGCAGTACTCACATCCCATACCTGGGTAGGTTTGTTTAAACAGGAAAACTTTTTATAACAGCCAAAACATGGTATGTGTGCTAAAAATGTCTTAACTAGGTAAAAAAAAGGGAATTTCAATATAGGATTTTTCCAGAACACCATTTTTCCTAATACTTAATGCTTCCTCATTTTTTTGTAAATATGCATACACATATTTTTATCAAATAAAAAGAAAGACATTTGCTAAATAAAATTTCATGCCTTTTAATGTAGTGTTCGTAAAAAATTTTGAATTCAAAAACCAATTTAAGCATCAGTTTTTGTAGGTCATATGCTTCTAGGAGCTAACACCAATTTTAGTATTAATACTCAAAGAAATATGAATAATTACAAAATATAAAGTAAAAATAAAACAAATTAACCTGTACTTTACTTTTAAAGAGTCCCGACAGAGCAGTGCTTCCGTTAGTTTGTGTTTGTGCACACGCTCCCGCGCATGTGTTTGAAAGTCATCCTACACAGTAGCCTCCTGCCTCATCCTCTCTTCTCGCCTGCATGTGTGACAAGAGGGGAGGAGAAGGGAGGGGGCTAATGTGTAGGACGACTTTCACACACATGTGCGGGTGCGCGCGCAAACGCACACACATACACTAACAGAAACACTGTTCTGCCAGGAAACTTCTTTAACAAGGAACCTCTCTACTGACTCTTGCACGTGCACACACTAACAGAATCACTGCTTTCTGACAGAGAGAGACTCTGGACACTGGACACATCTTTTACAAGGAACCTCCCTAATGATACATTTTGCTTTACACACGTACATGGTACCAATGTTATAATAGCAAGATTGTTCACTTCCATGTTGCAACTTCTAAAGTAGCTTCTTTGGCACACACATTTTCTGTATTATATGTACAGTACAACATTAAAAAATATAATAAAGTTAGCACCAATACTGTGTTTTGGCCGCTTGTTCCAAGTGACATATGCCATTAAGTAATGTACATTTTTGTCTTGGTTGTGCAGGGAATGATATCACAGTGCAGAAGTCATCGGAAGTCATGTGAGTTGTCTGACAGTGGTGTTTTTTTATTTTAAGTTTGACTACCTCCATTGGAGTAATATCTGGGTTTGGGCTTTTGTAGGCTACTTACACAGATCTACAAAGCAGCTGTTCAGTCGGTGCTGGCAGGAATAAAATGCTTCTCCATCAACTCCAGCACTTGCAAGGTAAAGTTGTAATTTTATGTACAATCATTTAGCACTGACTGATGTCTTAATGTATTACATGAGTTCATGTGGCATTTTTTATTTACTAGGCAAAGGATGTAGCAGAACAAACATTTCATCTGGCTTTGGAAACCTTTGGAATGCTTCAGTACAGGAGTGCTCTCAGGTCTCTCATTGTGTCTTACGTACACTCTTACATACACTATGCACAAACCATGTGTTCATAAACCCTACTTTCTACAGCAGTGTTACAGCATACAATCATTATCTTATATAGTTGTGTTTTAAACTTTGTGGCAAAGGTTTGCAGAAGGACCATACAGTATACTCATTCAGCTGTAATCACATACGATTTGTGGTGGGGTTTGTATAATTGTCACGTCCTGTTAGGTGTAGGACTGTGGGCTGAGGTGTGGCAAGGCATAGGCGCAGAGGAGGATGGTGGCGAACATAGTCTTTTAATAATAAACAAACCAAACATGATCAAAGGAAGTTGGCTGTACTTGAGAGCATACTATAAACACAACCAATAATCAACTAATACACAGACAAGGGATTACACAACCTAATATACAGTACAGACATGGGATACAAACCAGACGAGACAACACACTAAACAGACTAGAGGACTAAACACAGGGGACTATACATGCAATGGGCTAAACACACAAGAGCCGTTATGCACATTAGCTGCTAAGCTAGCTAGTAGCTAAACAGACTAACTGCTAAACAGGCTAGTAGCCAGAAACCCAAGGGGCGAACAGACCAGGTACACAGCAGATTAGGTATGAAACAGGCTAAGAACTAAAAGTTAGTGGCTAAACAGATTAGTACCTAAACAGACGAGGAGACTAGACCGACTCGAAGACTAAACTGACTAGGATCTAAGCAGGTTAGTAGTGCACTGGTTAGTATTTATACAGACTAAGAACTACACATGCAAAGAAGGTTACTCACACATGAGGGTAAACACAAAAGGCTAAGGAAACAGAGACATACTAAATTAAGATAAATATAAACTTAACTTAAAGCTCCAGAAACCAAAAGGCCAACTATAATTAAACAAACTGAAACAGAACCAGACAGAACAAAGGCCCACTTAACAGAACTCACATTAACACTCGACCCAGTTTCCCAGAACAACCAGCTATTTATAATGTAACTAATTAGCTACCTCGTTCAGGTGAGCACCCGCATCACCTGACCGAGGTGCCTTCCGGGAAACTGAGTCTACCAACAAAAACTACAAACCAAAAACAGTGCCCTCTAGTGGTGAACCCTCACAATAATGTAGCAGCTTTTGTTAATCACAATCACTCACTGATGCTTTCTGTGGCAATTTAGGTCTAAAACTATGTTCAGCATCGAAGCTGTAAACAATTCTGGGAGGTGAGTTTTTTCATACGGATTGATATTGCTCAAATTTGTGATTTCCACAGCTTGATTATAATATACATTTTTTTCCTCCTTCTAGAGTTATACCCCTCAGTGATGAGCACAGTCGCTTTCTGGTCAAAACTGTAAGTTGTTTGTCAAATGCTTAACTGGTTGCTGTGACTGTTCTTCCTGCCATCACACACTGAATAATGGAGTGTTGTCTGCCCCTTGTTAGGCCTCCATGGTAGTGTACGATATTCCAGATCTCCAGTGTGGAGGAGAGCACCTGGGATCTGTAGTTTTCTCTGAGTCTTTTCTAGAGTCTAGCATCTACGTTCACCAAAGAGGTTAGGTTTCAGTTTTTTACCTGAGTTGTGTAATGCTTTCATGCAAATGATTTAAATGTTTCATCTAGAATCTCTGTTAAGTTTTGCTACTTTGTGGAACAACTAAATATCATTAACTAAATAATTAAAAGGAGAATTCATACAATTTTCAAACCCTTTATTTAATAATTTATTTACTTATGCATTTCATGATTTATTTATTTTAAGATTTATTGCACTATTTATTCATATTTTATTTAATTATTTGTTTCATGGTTCATTTAACTATTTATTTAATTTCATTGTTTATATAATTTAGTCTCCCTAATCTTAAATATAAGATTAAACTGCCTGAGGCTGTAATTGGCATATCAAGCCAATAAATAATAAAAAAAACAAGTAAATAATTAAAGTAAATCAGTGAAACAATACATTGAAATAGCAATTAAAATTACTATTAAATATTTAAGTGTTAATTTCAGGATTGAATTTTTTAATGCCATTTAAAAAAATTACTGTTTAATTAATTAATTTCTTTATTAGTTACATTTATTTATTTAATATTGTCATATTCCACCATTCATATGTATGGTCTACATATGTTGTGATATAAAACATAAAGACTCTAAATTATAAAATAGAAATAATACAATAGCAAACTATATGATTACTTGAGAATGTTTATAGCACACCAAGCAAAACCCTAGCAACTTGCTAAGCAGGACTTTCTCAGTAGCAGTATTGTTGTAATCTTCCAATCATATTAGGGGTGTGAAAAATACAATTCACAGGCCAGGACCATTCTTATAGGATCATTTAAGGCTCTAATCTGATATACCAAATTAATTTAGAGTCTGTGATTTAAATAAAGGCCTTACTCTCTTGATATTAGTCCAAGTGTAATGCGACCAGTGACTTTAAAATGATAACAATTTGACAACCATTTATTACAGTTGCAATGTCCACATGCTTAAGCAAGCAAAATACAGGAAATCATTGCTTTGTGTGTATTAAAGAGAGATTAGAGCAAAATATTGACTTTTTTTTTTGAGATTTTAAAATGTAATGTGTGTCTTGTCCTGCAGATGGAGCACTTGCATCAAACAGCTTCTTCACACTGCTTACCTCTTCAGTCCCCCGCTACATCTCCTGGATGGTGCAGTGTTTAATTCTCTATATATACAGTGTCTGTTACATCTTTATATAAATGCACTGGCAGTGGAATATTAATAAATATGCTTTCAATACATAATAAAGACACAAAACCTAATGACATGGAAGGCATCTGTACTATAATACAATACAGTGATCTTTGTATTTGTGACTGTAAAGCCCTTTACATTAATGAATTTGTTAACTGATTGACTGGTTGAATTGAAAAGGGATTCTCTGTCTCTTTTCTCTCAACTGTAGGTGAATGACTCTGATCTAAGATTGTCTGAGCAAGCTCTGCATTTGTTGAAGGTGAAATTTATTTCAGTGTTTATTTTAATTCAGTGTTATGGCGCTTAGATCACTTAATCATTGTTCTTTGAATTGGTTTGTTTTCTGTCACTGTATGTGTGAGTCCAGGAGGAGAATGGGACATGTCTAGGTGTTCCGCTAACAACAAAACACTCAGCACAGGTGTTTTCTAACAGTTTACTGTCTACACCTGATGAAGGTGTGAGTTGTATGACATGTGTACAGTGTTTGTGTAATAAGTATCTTGAATTTTTTATGTTTATTTATGTTTGTTTGGAATTTTGTGTTCTAGGAAAACTGGTGTTTTTCTCAGAGGGTTTATTGATTGACCATCCACATTATGGCGTCATCACTTTGTCCAAGAATCATATCAGAAATGTCAAGGTTTACGATGGGGTCAGTATTTACTTTAAATGTAGACCAAAACATTACGTACTAGTTTACAAACCAGCTAAGGGTGTGTTTATCATAGTTAGATGTTTTGCAACAATTAGCAATGATGTACAGAATTTTCAATACCTGTCTTAAAGCTTCTGATTGACCCTCACTAACAATGGCTAGCACTCTACCTCCATTTTTGTTGTTTTCATTTGTCTATTAACGTGCAACCAAATTGGTTGGGGTATTAAAAATTAACTTAAGGTCTGAAGCTTTTACCTGGTTCACCCTTTTTTACTGCAGTGTTCCTGAAGGACGAAAGAAAGAATTAAAGAACTAATATAGATCAATAGATATATTATTAATAGTTTTATTATTGCTATTATGTCTGAATACAAGTATTCCATAATAGCCAAACTTACATAAAATTTAAGTGTATCATACACACTTCTATTACCTTTTGTAAAATAATTACATGACTTAAAAAGTGAGGTAATTATATGCTTTATACAGTTAAACTTTTAAAACGTTTTTTTTTTTGCGAGCATAATTTGTTCCAATCAAATTGGCGAGAGAGAGAGAAGAACCATTAACATAGTTGTGATCATGTGACACTTGGCAGACAAAGCGGATGCGTACTACGTCAAGACCTTGCTCGTTTGTCAAGTTAAAATTTATTTTAAACTTTTGCTTGTGTTGCAAAACAGCAGACAAAGTTACTCATAATCCAAGGTTCTACTGTAGTACTATGCAAAAGTCTTGAGCTACCTCTCATTTTTTCTTTGCAGTTCATGCTCCAGCTGAGGTTGAGGATGTGACTGACAATGCTGTGTTAATATTGATGTTTTGCAGGACTCATTCTCTGCTGTTTCCATGCTGTTTATTGAGTACGAGACCTCTCTGCTTCCCCACCTTCCTTTTCCTCTACACAGCGCTGACTGCTGTCTGGCAATCGCCCTGATGCCCAAAACCAAGGGTCACAAAGACTTTTACTCACAGGTATCATCATCGCTCTGTGCAGTAACGTTAGCCAGTTTAAGCACATGTTTTCAAATAGGTTTAAAATTGGTTGTTTCTTAGGTCCTGAAAATTTGGAAAAAGCCTGAATCTAAGCTGCACGTGCAGCATGCTGCCGCAGACCAGCTGGGGCTGGACCAGATGAGCATGTGAGTTAGTCGACATAGTATAGTATTAGTTGTGTTATAGCACAATATAACTTAATTTGTTTAATTTCTTGGCAACTTCTTTTTTAATCCCTTAATTTTTATATACCTTTCTGTATGTGTGTAATCCTGCTGACCTTGACAGGTACGTAAGACTGCTAAAGCTCCATGAGGCACATGGTTCATCTGCATTAAATACCAGAGCAACACTGAATACTGCTTATCCAGACCTGCCTGATCTGGACAGGTAGCAGTGCATTCACTCAGTGATGAGTTACAGCTCATAGTCCTTCCATGTTTTATTATAGCGGCATATTATCATCCTCAGGTTTCTGAAGCACTTTGCTATCAGTAGTAGCATCTGTAAGGAGTCTGTGTACAGCGAACACCTAGGAGCATTGTTCCCAAACACACAACCCAAAACAGCTTCTCCTTTTGAGTCAGAGCAAAAGGTTGGTTGATTAAATTCATAGCCTTGTTTACTTACTGTTTACTCACTGTTGTCTGCGCACTCACTTTCTAAGTATGTGATTAAAGATAACTGTGTATGCTTGTGCCTCCAGGTGGTCCTTTCAATTATTACAGGCTTACCAGGCAGCTATAAAGAAAGTTTGTGTGATTTTTTGATGGATGTAAATCAGGAATATGTCAGGTAAGCTCTAAAGCTTATATAAAATCAGCAGCATATTGGGGGATTATGTCAAAATTTGTATCAAATGTTCGATTGGTAGGTGGGAGGTGTACCACCCTGACCTGGACACGAAAGATCTGTGTGTGCCACATTTCCAGCGGTTCCTCGGTAGCCTGGTGGCCAAAACAAATGAAACTCATCTAAATGCCCCAAGAGTGCTACTACTGACTCCAGGGTAAGATACTGACAGACAGATGGACACAAACAAACTCACAATGAAACTTTTTAATTGTTTAGTTCTTTCTTATCAATTAGTTTATTTGCCTAAGCCCAAATCAGTGTGTAATTAATTCATTTGCTTTGTTATTTATTGCTTTGCAAGCACACATAGGAGTAATGGAAATCTAGAATGCACTGAGTAATTATTCTGAAATTAAATAACAATATAAATAAAGATGTGTTATCCCAGGTTGCCCCGCAAATAACTTCTAAGCATTAATAATGCCTCTAAGCATTAATATTTTTGTGATATGCATCCGGCTTTTCAGATTTTGTTACTTTTAGCCAAAATATCCAGGATACATTAGACCTCCAGGTCTGTCCTCTGGCAGTTTGCATCTTGTATATTAATCCAGGAGATGTTGTATTCAGAATACACTGAATATTTACTTCACATTCTGCCATTGTTAGACATTAGGGATACCTTGTGTTCTTACTCCAGTGAAATCACAATAGGTTTTATTTTTAAGTAGCCCAATACCACTTCATGCAAGTGGTCTCAGATTCAGTCACTCATAAGAAATCATACAACATCAATGTGGTTCCTCTCAAAGTGTTCCTCTCTCTCTCTCTCTCTCTATCTCTCTCTCTCAATTTGTATTACTGTATTTTAAGTCTGTTAGTCAAAAACAAATCAAAATTGGGGTGCATGCAAGTATATTACAATAGTTTCTGCAGTCGCACTGAGTTAAATCAGGTTTGTATCCTTAGCTCTTCTTTATCGGTTAGCCATATACAGTAGCTACACGGCTAGTTCCTCGGTTAGCCATACACAACCGTGTTGTAAGCATGCACAGTTATAGTCATCACACACATGTAGCATTTCTGCTACACAGCAGATGTCCAGGTGTGAAAAACAAGCAACTTGGGTTTTAGGATTTTTTTAAGGATTAAAAGTGATTGGCATTTTTCATAATCAACCTTTTAAAATGCAAAGTAAATCATCTGATCATCAACTATAACTGATGCTCGTCCCATCAATAGTAAAGACCCAGAAAATAAGTGGGATTTAACTACATTGGGTTATGCTTCTATAGTTAGTTTTTAATGCATGCAATTGTATGGTGTGGATAAGAAATATATAGTTTAAAACCGTGTCCAAACATTCAGTAAGACATCAATACATTTGGAAATGAAATAAGCTTAAGAAATATGAACCAAGTTTTCTGAACACTTAAATATAGCGATCTTGTTTCAGAGAATCAAAGATCTAGCCTACAACTCTGCATGCACTTTATTCCTGGCAGCTAAACATGCTTTTTTTTTAGCAACACCTCCCCCTAAGCAGCCATCAGCTTGCGAAAGAAGTACTTTGCTCCACTGCAGTCTTAATGTGCTGTAAGGGAATAAACACAACAGATCCTAACAGAAATACTGCATTTATGAAAAGCACAGTGTGGCATTATTTTGTCAATATGTTCTATGTTACCGGTACCTTTATGTGTATGTGAATATGTGTGTTATAGGTACACAGATGTGTTGGATATGGTTCAAGCTGTAATATGTCATCCAGATGCACAAGTTCAGAACAGAGTGTGTGTGGGAGCTGTTACAGCCTGTGTCAACCCTCTGACATCCTTTATGGAACACAGGTCTTTATCTTTTTTTTTTCCCTAAGTCTTCGTGCTGTTATGGTAATATGCAGTAAAAATATGCAAAAAAAAAAAGTAAAGCCATTCCATGTAAATTCTTCACACACACATACACACACAGAGCTGTACCTTTTTGCCGTACAAAAATGTTACTAAAACATAATTTACCAGTTACCGCTGTAAATTATTCATACAAAACTGAAGTGTATTTTAGCTCAGCCTAGTCTGCTTTATTGCCCTTAGGCTTCTCTTCCCCAAACTTCTGGAGCAATGCAGTCAGGGTAAGGTCCATGGGAATACTGTTTTGTATATTTGTGTGTGTGTGTGTGTGTGTGTGTGTGTGTGTGTGTGTGTGTGTATAAATATATTCTTGACCTTGTTTGTTTGGTGAAATAACATGTATTGTGTGCCTAATACAGGTGTAGTGAATAATGTGGTGTTCACGGGTTTAACTGCTGAGCAGAAGCACCCTCTGATGAAACACACACAGCAGCTCATCCGTTCAGCGAATCCCAGTGCAGCATTTATCCTAGCTGAGAGAGGAGCTGTGACCAGGTTAGCAAGCACAAGCATTAAGCTTTGTGTTATGTCTTGGATCTTAGATTCATGCTTTTATACTGTATAGTTATAATATTTTGCATTACAGAACGGAAGATGTGCGGCTGATTCTGAGCAACCGCAGTTTTGATCAGCCTCAGATGATCAGAGCAAGATACCTGCTCTACCCTGGCTGGTAAACCTCTTACTTCCTTTTCCTTACGTGTTTTTACTACATGAATGAATGTCGCATAAAATCACTGTGCTGTGTTTTGGTTTGTTGTACTGTAGGTTGGAAGGCAGGTTTGTGTCTGGTTGTGGATCCATATCAGTGTCCCAACACTGTATACAGTTCAACTGTCCTTTAGAAAGATCCTTGTTTCTGCATTGCTGCAAAGGTAAGTGTGTCTATGTGTGTGTGTGTGTTGACACAAGCATATGTGTTTATGAAAGAAAAAAAGATTGTATCATCGAGGTTGGTAACAGACAATGAAAATGATGTAATCTGAAGGTGCGAGAGGTGTGTTAGCTGCACTGGGATACCAAGATACCAAGTCTAGTGATGAAAGTTGAAGCTGCTCTGTCATGTAACTCTTTCTCTCTCTCTCTCTCTCTCTCTCTCTCATGCTCACACACACATCCCCACACACACACACTTTTGTATTTCAGGATTAAAGTCATCCCTCAGAGGCAGCCCTTACACCGGAAACATCTATCACATCAGTGGGAAGGTGCTCTTCTCTGGTAAGGTGTTATGCTTGACAGTTTCCTTACTCACTCAAATACCTTGTTCAACATAAAAATAATACTCTCAATGCAAAGTGATGCCTATTTATTGACATTATTCAACCCCAAGCTGTCTCTTGCTGTGGCTGTCTCTGTTGTGAGTGTGTATGTGAGTGTTCAATAAAAAAATGTGTGACTTGCCTTTGGGAACTGGTAGACAGGGGCCCTCTGGGCTGCTTCTGGACGGTAGGACTTTTGCCTCAAATCCTCAAAGCAGTATGGCCTGGTCCACTCATCTGTTTTCCTCAGTTGTTCCTTTACAAGGGTCTGTCCATTCTTGTACCTTTTCTGTGGTGGACTTGCATGGAGCGAGTGAGCAGAATGCCCTACGTTTGAATGGGTGGTGCAAGTTGATTTAGTAGTTTGTTTTCACACCATAACAAGCACCCTGGGTAGTTTAGTGCATTTTTATTCACTTGGCAAGACGTCATAAGGTCCTGCCATCTGCGTTGCTCTGTTTACCATAAATCATTTGTGTTTTGTATGAAATATCTCTTAATTCTTTGGTGGTCTGCAGTGTTTTAGTAGCTTTTAATTTAGTACATTGTTCCAACCACATGTCGTAATTTAATTTAAACTACCTGTATAATGCATTATTTTCAGTTTGATCCTTGTTTAAAGTTTCCCCTGTGTGAACAGAAGTATTTGTTCATATTGTGGTGAGAAGTCTGTCATGAGTGAGATGAGTGATTATAAGCATGCCGTGCTAGACATTTGATGTAGTCTTTGCAAAGCATGTCACTGCATTAGGCATACAATCACATAGACTAAATATTCTACAACCACATCATGCTGATCTTATCTAGAGCACTTGTAGATTAATAAAATATTTGAATAGTTTAACAAGAATGATGCTAGTGGTTTAGTCACTACAGGTCCAAACAATTTTTTTTTATTGGTTTCTCCTAAAGCTATCTGTTTTTCCTCCTTAGACATGATTCAAAATAGATGCACAGGGCAAATGTTACTTAATGCAACCATGATGCTACACTGAGTGCAGCACGAAGAGGATGTCTGTGGATAAGATCTTTAAAAATCTGGACAAGTTTTGCGAGATATTCTACTAACAAGTCTAATGCTGCATACACAGTAGTGTTTTGTGTGTGTTTGTTTTTGTATTACCTTTTCAGTGACTGTAGCAGTTTGTCTTACTTTATTGTTTTTTCATATTTTTTGGTTTGCTTTTAGCAATTATGTTTCAATCACACATTGACTCAGAATTGACTCCCCACAAATTGTGTGATTTCAGTTTTGTGTGTGTGTGTGTCTTTTGTACATGTGTGCCCGCACAAATGCTTGCAAACAGACAGTGACAGGTTGTGGGAGGTGAGCTGTAATTCCGTCAGTGGGAGTGTGAGTGTAGCCCTTGATCAGGTCTCAACCCGTCGTCTGCAGAACACACAAACTTGTTATCTGCTGATCCATGGGGTAGGACTCTCCCAGAACATCCTGAAGGACTGGCTCAGACAGTGTGCTAAACAGGTACACTGGTAAAATCTAATTTAAATATTTAATATGTACATAAGAAATGTTTAAAATATTTATTTCTTGTTTTGTCAGTGCTAACCCTGCCAACACTGCCAGTTAAATACTAAAAATCTAGAATAAATTACTTTTACTGTTAAGCATTTCTTACCCAGTGTTATGTTCTGTTGGTGATGTATACAGTGCATCCGGAAAGACCTTCAAAGCAGCAGAATTTTTTCTATAACCTTCTCAGATTTGTGCCTTGAGACAATCCTGTCTCGGAGGTCTACAGACAATTCCTTTGACTTCATGCTTGGTTTGTGCTCTGACATGAACTGTTAACTGTGGGACGTTATATAGACAGGTGTGTGCCGTTCCAAATCATGTCCAATCAACTAAATTTACCACAGGTGGACTCCAATAAAGCTGCAGAAACATCTCAAGGATGATCAGGGGAAACTGGATGCATCTGAGCTCAATTTTGCAAAGGCTGTGAATACTTATGTACATGTGCTTTCTCAATTTATTTTATTTTGTTTTATAAATTTGCAAAAATCTCAAGTAAACTTTTTTCATGTTGTCATTATGGGGTGTTGTGTGTAGAATTTTGAGAAAAAATAATAATTTAATCCATTTTAGAATAAGGCTGTGACATACAAAATGTGGAAAAAGTGATGCGCTGTGAATACTTTCCGGATGCACTGTATGTCTAGGAAATAATAACAGTGGTCCATCACTTAGATTGAGAATTATATGCATTTGCAGGCTCAAACTCATATTCTCTTACAGAAAGCACCAAAGAAGGCAAAGAAGACCAGGAGTACACTTACTCCACAGGAGATCATAAATATCCATGTGAGTAACATAGGTATTATTAAACAGACATATTTTTACTATGATTACATAATTGATTTAATGTGTGCATATAGGGCACATGAACAGATTGACAGCAAAACACGATGAATACTGTTTTTGGCAAATTATAATTCTCTGGCACACAAAGTTGTCTGTAACAAAACATCATTTGAAAGCGTCTTTTATTTATGAGCTTTGAACTTTCTCATTTCAGACAAACCATAACATATTAGACAAACCATGACTGATAAGCCAATCATATTTCTCTTTTGTTAGGTGATAATATGAATTTGTACAGTAGTTGTAGTAGCACTAATAGGACTATTAACACTGTACCCGCCCTTCCTCTGCACAAGACAGCTAATGGTCTGAAGCACATTAAGAAGGCAAGAAATGTTACAAATTAACTCTTGACAAGGCACATGTATGAATTAAAAACCATTCCAGCTGCCAATAAAGCTAAATGTAGCTTCTTAGAAGAATTGAAAATATCAAATTTATTCTGGATTATTTACCATGTTTTTGTTGTCTACAAAATTCCATATGTGTTTTGTCATAGCTTTGGTGCATTCAATAACAATATACAGTTTTCAAGAACAATACCAACACATTGAAAGAGAAGGTGTGTCCAAACTTATGACTGGTACTGTATATATTGATTTGTTTATCTGTTTATAGATGAAGAGGCACCTGGAACCATTACCTTCTGGTTACTTCTATAATGGCCATCAGTTTGTCAGTTTCTTTGGGGAGAAGCAGAACTTCCATCCTTGTATCCTTTAATGCAGGCACTGACGTCTAAAGAGCCTTTGTTTCCAAGTATGTATTGTCACTGAGTACATTGAACTTTCCTTACATGTGTGTATTCAGTAATGGACCAGTTTGTCGAGGAATATCTGCAGGAGGCCAATAAGGAGATTGAGCGCTTTAACAATGAGGTGGATCTGTATGCACCAAGAGATCTCTTTGACTGAAGACCTTCTATTGTCATGTTCACACCAGATGGGGTTTCACTCCAGGATCAATGTCTCTAATTAGCTGCCCACACCATAATAGGGGATAACTAAGACACTAAGAGAGGGAGGGGTTGGCCACTTCATAAGTCCATACCATAAATTCCATAAAAACCATTGCAGTGTAAATGATGAGAGATTTTCACCTAGCCCACTCTCAACTATTTCCTGAGAGATACTACATCTGTAAATAGCATATAACAGGAAGAAACCGAAGGCATGTGGCATATATATGAGTTTATATGTATATTTAAATAGTAGTAAAAACTTTATACTACATTGAATATTGTGGCAGTACATGATTTGAATTACATATACTTTTGTCAGCAAATTTGCCTGCTAGCTGTCTGTTCTGTGTGTTGGCTAAAAAAACACAGCCATTGCTCTGTAAATGGGGAACAAGCAAAGTGGTGCAGACTGCATCATTTGATACTGTTTCGGCCAACAGGGGGTGTTCTTTCTTGTGCACGGGACAGAGGAGAGAGAAGGGAAGCTTGTATTTGTTTGGCTGTTTAGTTCAAATATTAAGAGTCTTTCTTTAGTATCACTGATGTTCTCTTTTAAACAAAGCCTCTACTTTAATGTATTACTCTGTTTACACATTAAATTAAGTGATTTAGTGAGTCTAGTAGACTTCATTATAATGTATACAATGTTAATATACTAGTATGAGGTTTTTGTAGCCATCGCTTTAGCTAGAGAGATAACTATGGTTAGTCATTGTGCCACTCTAATTCCGGTATGATTTACACCAAAAATAAAGCGCTAGGATCATAGCTAAGTGTTAATAGAGTTTGTCAGCAGGGGCAAACTTGCACTAATAGGAAAAACCTCAGAAGCCCACATTCAGGGGAGGGCAGATGGGGAGACAGATGTGATGTTCCATCAGTCTGTAGACTCCAGCTGTGGTGCTGTGGTGATCATCTCTCATCTATGGCAGATCTCAGACAACCAGTGGCATCAGACTGAAGTGGCCAAAGTAGCAAATTCCCCTGGGGGAGGGGGGTGGGGGGTTAGGATATGTGGTATGGGAATGATGGTTAGGGAAGGAGCAGTTTTCTGACAGAGTTTGATGGGAATCTGAGTTTTCAGTTGTTTTCAGGTTAGGTTGTAGAATTCGTCCGTGATGTGTAGCATCAAGGTAAAGCCTTTTCGCAATATGAGATGAAAGCTTGCCTGTGAAGCCTGTTTAACATTTAATGTCTGTTGGATGTTGAGGAGAGTTGTATATTAACTTCCTTTGACTAAGTTGTGGTTAATATGTGTTTATTAGAGCCTTTATCGGTGAATCAAATGTGTCATGTTTGCAGGCAGATTTAGCTCTTCACCTAGGGTCTCGATCCTCTATGCATGTTTCCTCAAACTTAATCCGCACAGCAGGGCAGAAGCAGTGTCATGCTCAACACAGGCATTCTGATATTTGACCTTGCCACTATAAGATGAGTATTAAAGAAGCCGAAAATATAGCGTTTATAAAGTGAATATTATAGGAAGGAAACGTTCCTATGAAAGGGGGTGGGAATGCACTTCCAAAGAAATTTCGACACTGCTGCTCCTCTCTGTGCTGCAAGAATAAAAGGTATAGTAGTGGAATTCTATATCCGTGTTAGCACTCAGTGTGCTCTAGCATATCTCTCATCGTGTCCAGTATAAGAGTATATAACAGTTGCTGTGGTCATTGATATGCTCGAGAGGTGTGTTACTGTTGCTGTTGCTATGGAGATTTACAATATGGCAAACTTGCCACTATCACCATGGAGACTTACTACTTAGTACCTTTTTAGCACACACACACAAACACACAGTTTGCTTCAAGATAACACAATTGTCTTAGCGTAAACTCTAAATACAGGTTAGTTTAAAGATGTGTGTCCACTGTGCAGTAAAAGTTGAAGTCAGACAAGCTCAAGCCAGGTTGACTGACAGCCTTTTTACTGAGCAGTTGCTCTATGAGTTTGACAATTTCTGTCGCACATCATACACACAGCGCAGCTGTTCTGGTGCTGTGGGGCTCCAAAACACTTCTGTAATCTGTAGTTCAGAGTAGCAGTAATTTTTAGCACATACTATTCGCATGTGTTAATAAGTCTTACTGAGGTATATTTATATATACATATAACACAAATGCCTTTCACCAAACTGGTACTACAAAGAGAAAAAAATCTATTTTGCATACCTTAAGAAAATGAAATTATGTAGAGAGGGAAAATTTATTTTTATAAGGCTGTGAATTTCAAATGCCGATAAAAAAAATTATTAAATTAGGAGTATATTTTGCTCCTGAAACTTATTTCAGAGGCTTCGTATTAGGCTGACTAAAGTGCCTTGGTCAAGAAGAACCGGCACATTGCCGAGAACCAGTATTGGTGAAAGGATAAGCAGAGTGTTTGTCTTTTTTGTCAAGGCTCTGATGATGGCTGGCAGGAGGGCACTGGAGGGCAGCAAAGCAAAACATTGAACAAAGACACACAAGTGTCAGGGCAAAGTCTAAGATGGTATTACGTACATTGGGTGTTCTTTTAAAAACATCTTATTTAACAGTTGGATGAATGAAGGCAAATCTGGTAATGAGGTCAGTCTTTAGTTTGTGTTTGGAGACAGACTCCAGTGAGGCCCTCCAGGTTGTCCCCATAACTGCCTGCCAGGTCTTGCCTGACCACTGTACTCGTGAAGCTGAGGTTAGAGGACTAAAACAGAGTTTTGGTGTCAAAGAAAGAATTAGCCTTTTTTATATGTGAAAAATTGCTTGGATTTTAGAGAAAAACACTATTTTTGTTAGCTGAACACTCACATCAGTGTTCATAAAGACCATTCCTTAAACTGAAGCTCTTTCATTAAAAAAAAATATATATATATAATCACAATTGTTCTGGCTATGGCCTACAGTGAAACAATACTATTATTCAGCAATATCTTAAACTTGCTATAGGTGCTGAGGGCTTGTTCCTGACCAATACATCGCATCTGTTACCCACTCTTTGTAATCTGTTCATTCCTAAAATCAGCAGGGGCCATCAGAGACTGTCTTATGTTCTCAGGTATTCGACCATATTGGCTGTACCAAACTTTTAAGAATTTTCCATTACCAGTGACAGAAGCTTAATATGCTAATCAGGTTACAGTTGGTAGTGAGATGAGCTTATTAGGAAAACAGAAACTTAAGGGCTAATTTACAATGCTGCTCAAGATGTTTGGTAAGGAACAAGCCTGAAGTAAAGAACTGCAGGCCTAAAATAGGAATGGTCAGTACAGAATGTTATTGCCTGCGCGAAGATGAACACGTTCCCATTCCATCTAAACTGTAGAAAACATAAGATATTTCTAAACCTTTTTTTTGTTGTTGTAGAGACAGATAAAGGAAATGAAGTAATGAATTCCTTAAACTTTACCTCAGAATACCCAACATTTGGAGTTCATACTGATATTTGTCGTGGAAATGGTTGCACCTAAAATGTGCCAAAAGGTTAAAGAGATTCTCTAAAGTGTGTAAAAGTTCAAATATTTGTTGTATTTACACAAAACTACTGAAACTCCTGTTTTCTCCTGTGACTTATGCTTTTTATAATCTATGTGTTGTATTTATGAGATATAAAAAAAAATAATCCATTAAACTATTTATAACCAACATACTGGATGTCATCTTGTGTTTCGAGTTTGCTGATGTGGGTTTCTCTGCATTTCCTGGATGGTCTCATCATTAGTGAGTCACATTTGTTGCTGTGGGTGGGTGTTAATGTTTATAGCCTCAGTAGTGAATGTGTCACATGGTGATAACATCTTTGAAAATGCCAAGTCCCTGTTTCAATATAGACCTTGATGCTACCATAACTAGGTCTCTCTCTCTCTCTCTCTCTCTGTAGGCTGTAAGAAAAGTGTGTGTTTTCATCTGATAGTACATATCCTATTTCCTGGCCCTTAATTTTGGTCTCCAGCTAATCATGGCCACATACCAAGCAGTTGTTTTTCAGCTAAGACAAGCAGACTAGACAGCCCCTTGAATGTGTCCATGCTCACATGCCAACAAATCCCTAGACATCATTATACCAGCTCCGCACACACAGATCCAAAACACAATATTACTGGCACCTTACATCAGCGGTACTTGACCTTCTCCCTACAGGCAATACCCACACAAACACACACATAGCAGGCATTGTTTAGCTTCTCGTTTGGAGTGGGTCTGCAGTCCAAGTGCATTCTGAGTTCCTATCTGTTATAACAGCAGCATGTAAACAAGGGTGTCCCCTCTGGCTCCTGTAGAACTCAGAGCCAGCCTGATACCAGATATGACTACAATTTGGAAAAAGTTAGACTTTCTCATTTCCTTCTATTTGGGATGATTCCATGTACTGTGCTGCTTATTTGTCATTTGTTTTTTCCCTCGCTTAGTAGGAGCATATTTTTAATAGCAGTTTTTCAAGAGTACAGAAACCACAGACAATGAGCTTGGAAATTATGGACACCAGTATATTGTGTTCTTTGACATAAACATCATATCCTGAGATTGGCTGACTTGAATTCCCTTTATAGCTGTACCACGCCCTCTTGAAATATCTATTGTCCTTAACAGCCATTATAAGTATTGTACGTTATAAGAAATCTGACTGGATTGAAAAACAACGACAGAGCCTTTTAAATGCTTGTGTTTCAGGTGACTGTATTTAAAAGATGCTTAAATCGCCTTTCTTAATCGATTCAGAAGAATACATCCAGTGATAAACCAACCGTTTAACAGACAGCAATACAGTAGTAAGAATTACAAACATCTTTCCTTTTCATAAACCAGCTCACTTCACAATACTGTCCGGCTGCCCTACACACACACACACTCGCAGTCACACATACTTTGTCTCCCTCTTTCTCTTTTACTTCACAGCTTGCTCTCCATGTCGAGGACATCAAAGGTCATGAGCACGGCCATGTCGCTGGTGTCCGAGGTGGCTGCAGTCAGTTTAATTTGAGTGAGGTTCCCTGTGAAGGCCTTGCCCTCCCACACCCTGCTCTTATTCATTTTTAAATCCACACGCTGCTCTGCTAGCACGCTTACTCTCTGTGCTGCTGCCACCCTCACACGGAAACACACCCAGCTCTGTGGGGCCAGCACACCCTCACGTGGCTCTAACAGCACGCACCCTTTCCCCCATGCTGAATACACACACGGGAATGGTTCTCCACATCTGTCACAAATGCTTCGTAGTACATAGTCACACAGTGGTGTGTAGTCCTGTTGAGGGGGTGTGCGTCCGTACAAACCCAGGCGAAAGACTCCAGGCTGCGGCGCGCACACGCTCACCGTCACCTTGCTGTCTGTGAGCGTGAGCAAAATATGTCGTGACAGTGGAAATCCACCCTTATTTGATTTGCCTTTGTTCTTCTCATATGCCTCTGCACTGAGTACTGCGTGTATTTGCAGCTGTGATGAGGTACAGTGAAAAGTAATATTACAGCGGCCCTGAGGCAAGTTCACCAATGCCCCTGTGTGGCTGAAGTGCGACAGTCCGGCTGCTTGAGTGCGCATTCCTGGTCCACACCATGGACTAAGATCCGGAGGGTAGAGCACATTCTGATTCACTCCTAAGCCCCTGCATCGCAGCAGGAAATTCCCTACATTCTGAAAGGAGCCACTTCCATCATCGTAATCACGCACAAACACAGAAAGACGGTAGTAGCCTTTGTATGGGCATAGCACATTGCACACCAGTTGCTCGGCTGCTATTTGCAGTGCCAGGCAGCGCTTAGCCAGCGCAAAGTCGAGTTCAGGGTGTACGAGCTCACACACCATCATCAGGGGGCGCGAGGTGTGTAGCACCACCTCACACTCTCCTCTCTCACTAACTTCCAGAGGGTCTTGGCTTGGCACACTGCAGCCTTTCACCCCATGCACCCTTGCATTAGAGCCTAAGCCCCAACTCAGAAAGGGGTTGGTGGGCAGCGACTGGCTCTTCTGGACAGCTGGACACTCCAGCTCCAGAGTACAGACCCAGAGCAGAGTGCCAGAGTCACCCTCTGGTCGTGCAAACAGCTTCAGCTCATAGGCTCCCGGCTCTGGTGGCAGCAGACGAAGACTCATGCCCTGCTGCGTCACTGACAGCAAACCGCATGAGCCGTCGACCTCGTTCTGCCCTGCAGCTCCTGTCTCCGAGTCCCGCTGCCTGAGCTCGTATGCAAAGGTCAACCGTCCGCACGAGCTCACAGACACGGTTGTCTCCCCATCATCTGTGGGACACACAAAGATTAAAAAAAATTTAAAAAAACTGTTACAGGCTCCTTAGTCAGGTCAGGCGTTCAAACTAGACTCAATTCTTCTGAAAAAAATAATAATAATCAGAACAATTAAGAATGGGGTGGAGTGCGTTGTCTACCACTCGTCGCATTTTTTGCAACTCTTGGAAACTATGTTGTTGGTAAGGGAGTTGCTGTTTTCACTTTTACATTTTCCTTTCAGTGTTTACATGTTTGTATCCCTTGCTGTGTGTTGAGGGTATTCTGTCACTATTTCAGGAAATCTTAGTAACAATAACATATTGGCCCTCCTTCCCCTGAGACGCTTTAATCTTTAAAGCACACAATAACTTCACAAACAGAAGAAGAATGTTATTTCGGGCCTCTCTGATGTGTGGTCTCAGCTACACAGACCGGGATAAGGAACGCGATATTAGCTCAGTCTGTACTTCTACATTATGTCTCCACGTTGACTGTTTTTCCTCTGCATTACCGAGAGTGTGGGCTAGAACACAGAACATACATTAATTCTTTTATGGTTATTTATTTCGTGTAATGTGTGGGTGTCTGACCTGTGGTTATTTTGTACTGTGTGGGTTGTAGAAGGGTCAATCCCAGCGTGTAGAAGGCTGAGGTCTTTAATGGTTTCAGTTCAAACTGTTCCAGAGAGATCGGAGCGTCCAGTAACTGCCAGTTCTCTTCTTCAGGAAAGTGAGAGTTTATAAAATCTCTCGGTTCAGTCAGGAAGTAAAAATCGTCCAATCTGACAAACATATCGCAAAGAAATATTCACAATCTCTTCTCTCAAATAATTTAAATTAGCAATGTTTACACACTTATCTTCGCACAATGGTGGCCAAAAGAATTGAGACAAAAATGAAATTCAATGCAATAATGACCTTAAAAAAAACAAAATTATGTTATGCAATTAAAGTGCTATACAACAATTAGCAGTTAGTATGAAGTCCTTTAATCTCCAAAACCTGCTGGATCTGGATGAACATAGAGTCAAAAAGACGTCTCCAGTACTCTGGTATCACTCGCTCGATCCATGCCTGTTTGATTGCTTCCTGAAGATGCAATCTGAAGTCTGCAATGAACTTGAGACTTCCCTATTTTTAGGCATTTTTGTGCAGAGGTAGAGGTTCTTCAACATATTTGTCCCATCCATCCACTCACTCACTCACTCACTCACTCACATACTCACATACTCACTCATCTTCTATACCGCTTTATCCTGTATGGGTGGTGGGGGGCCTGGAGCCTACCCCAGGAGACTTATGGCACAAGGCGGAGTACACCCTGGATGAGGTGCCAATCCACCACAGGGCACACACACACATTTACACGTTACAGGCAATTTGGGAGTGCCAGTTAGCCTAATCTGTTTGTCTTTGGACCGTGGGAAGAAACCAGAGCACCATTAGGAAACCCACCAAGCTCAGGGAGAACATGCTAACTCTGTGCACGCAAACCCGAAGCAGGAATCAAACCCAGACCCAGGAGGTGCAAGGCGACAGTGATAACCAATAAGCCAAAACGATTTAATTCTAATTAGTACAATTCTTCAGGCTGATTAGTGAAATTACCTGTTTTGTGCACAAAGTGATCTATAACAAATTAAACAGTATATTAAACATATACTGTCTTAATACTTTTGGCCATCGCCGCACATGTGTTTGCTTGTGCCTACTGTATACAAGTGTAACTGATAGCAAACAGTGACAGAATTCTAACCTCTTAACAAAGGTTTTGGTGTCCATGTTGACAGTGCCAGCCCCCCAACAGGCATCCAGAAGCCCCCACTGCCCCTTCACCCACACAGCATTCCACATGTGATCAGATGGCTTATCTGCCAGTCTGTGCCCAGGCCAGTGCCCAATGCCTTTACTGTACCCGCTCACCTCCTCACACTGAATGCCAACTTCCCTACAGAGCACAGGAGAGAAAACAATTCTGCTCAGACTCTTCAGGTAAACTCTAAATATTTATGGTTTAACAGCACATTACTCAAATGCTTATGGAAATAAGAGTGCAACAACACCACCTATGAATGAGTGTTCTTTGAATGATTTCATTAGTATTAATACAATATTCTATCTTAATACTTAATAGTATGCATGGCACGAAAATGTAAGAAATATTTATGCGACAAGAGGCCACTGAGATGGCTTGTCCACCGCTATAACAATCCCAACATTGGCAATTCTGTACTGTTGAGTTTTGTCACCTGCACATCTCCAGGCAGATGCTGGAAAATCCACTGCATACTCCTCGACCCTCCTTAATGACTTCCTCTGGGGTGCAGAGCTTTGGGGAAAGACCCAGGTACCCATCCAAATCATATTCTGCACACACACACACACACACACACACACATCAATATATTCATAGAGCTCCATGAACAATACACAGTCCTATATATTATAGTATTTGTGCTTACTTCACTACATGCGTGTCTTTCTTCCATTTAAGAAAAATTGCAACCCTGTCCCACCAAATTATTTAGTGGTGTTTCAGTGAAGGTGTGTTTATGCACTTACCAATATTATGGCAGAGCCAGACCCATATGGCTCGGATTTTTTCTAACTCATTTCTGGCCCCTTGCGTTATTACCCCAGCAATTCTCTGAGGTGAGAACACTCCCTGCTCTTTCAGCTGAAATACACAGAAGAACTGAGACCATGTATATTGATTATTTAGACAGCAACATTAATCCGTATTTCATCACACAGTTAAGAAGTTCTACCTAGAAATTAAATGTCACACACACCCTCTCTGCGACCGGCACTAGGACCCGGAAGTAGTACGGTCGCAAAACAGGAAGCATAAAAGGAGACAAGATGGCGCTTC
>JAOVVA010000041.1:12198850-12220851 GCA_028565275.1 Leiocassis micropogon
AAATTATTGAAAAACTACACTGTGGACGTTCAATGTTATTAGAAGAGCTGTTTGTTTTTATTAGCATTATCATAAATGTAATCAAAAACGCATGTCATCACGTGCGTAAGCATTTAGGCATGAAATCCTGTGCACTGAATATATATATAATATACAACCTTAAGGCTCATTCACGACAATTTATGCAGAAACTCAAATGTTTCGGTCAAATTAAGCAAAGGAAAACGGTTTAAACTCACCGTCAACTGAAGTCTCAGCACCAAGGTAGCATGGATTTATGGGCGTGGAAAGAGAGTGCAAACTTGTGGGACTGTGCATGCGCAGATCCGGTAGGTAGCACAACTCGATGGGTAGCATGTTTCGATGGAACACCGGCTCTGTGCAAGCGCTTCCGTCGACTCAGAGGTATTCTCGTGACGCGCACCATGCTCCTACTCCTCAAAGAAGCGAACTGAAGCTCTCTGCCCTGCTCCCCCTGATCTCGGAGCAAGCCGACGTCAAGAAACCAGTTGCGCGACCCGCACCCTCGCTAAAGCAGAGAAAAGTTTTCACGCTTCCACTTCCGGGTTCGTGAAGGATTCCCTAATGTCATCGCCCTGCCCCTTGCCACGTCACCGGGTATTCCCCAAAGCATTCTGTGCGCGCACACACATACACGCACAACACCCCCTGCTGCACGCTGACTTTTACACACACACACACGCAACCCCCCCGCGACTCATACACACACACATACACACGCGCAACCCGCTGCTGCTGCATGCTGGTCCACGCACACACACACACAAACACACACACACACACACCACTTTCCTTCTGCTTTTATGTACTTAACCCCTTAAGTCTCAAATAAAATTCCTTTAAGTGAATCTGTGTCTGCTATTGGGCCCTTTCTGTGTCTGTCTCCTCCCGTGACAGTACACTGCGGCCATGGCGGACCCAGCAGACACTGTTCAATCTTGGCCGGACCCTAGCAGCAGGCTCCAACTTTGGGCTAGTAATCGATCCAAGGCCAGGCTTCGCCAGACTGTCGCCCAACAAGGCGCTCTTATCAACTCTCAGCAGCAAAGCCTCCACCAGATATCCTAGAGTTTATCTCAACCCAGTTCCAGCAGGCATTCTCCGTCCTCCCGTCCACCCTCACACCCCCGACTCGGCACGAACCTCGCCTACCTCATCCTCAACCCTACAACGGAGACTCTGGCACCTGCCGCTCATTCTTGTCGCAGTGTTCCCTGCTGCTCGAACTCCCGCCCTCTGCCTTTCCCACTGAGCGTTCCAAGGTGGCATACATCATCACCCTCCTTATGGAGAGAGCCCGTGAGTGGGGAATGGCTGTCTGGGACACTAACGATCCTTGCTGAACCACCTTCAGCGCCTTCACTGAGGAGATGAAGAGAGTATTTGACCGCTCCCATGTAGGAAGGGAGGCCGCCAGACAGCTACTGGAGCTCCATCAGGGCCCCCGGTCTGCTTATGACTACGCCATTGAATTCCGGATCCTGGCGGCCGCCACTCAGTGGGACACTCAGATGCTTTATGACACTTTCCTGAATGGACTCTCCGAGCCGGTCAAGGACTAGCTGGTTTCCCAGCAGCTCCCTGAAGAATTGAACGACCTGATGGACCTCGCAGGCCGGGTGGATTCACGCCTCAGACGGCCCCCATGCAGGTTGGGCGAACCCGGATCTCACCGGAGGAGCGACAACGCCAGATCCAGGCAGGGGCATGCCTCTACTGTGGCCAGGTCGGACACTTGCGTCTGCAGAACCCAAGAGCAGTTGCCTAGAGGCTGTCCAGTCCTTCTCGTCATGCTCTTCCTTGACAATCAGCCCCACGTAGCTCATGCCCTCGTCGACTCCGGCTCTGACCAGAATATTATCTGTGTCACGAAGGTCAAGGAACTATGTATTCCTACTCTTCTACTTAGCGTTCCACTGTCCGTCCGCGCTCTCGATGGAACACTACTCCCTCCGATCACCAGTCGCACCGTTCCGGATAACCTAAGGACCTCCGGGAACCACTCTGAAGAGATTTCCTTCCTTATCATGGATAGGGCTCAGTGCCAGTTGATGCTCGGACGTCCATGGCTTGTTCGCCACAACCCCCATGTAGACTGGAGACGCAATACCATCCTCGAGTGGAGTCCTCTCTGCCTGGCCTCTTGCCTTAAGTCTGCTCTCTGCCCCACCATAGCTTCAGGCCCCCCTGAGGAGTTTCCTGATCTCTCGAAGGTTTCACATGATTACATCGATCTCAAGGCCGTATTCAGCAAGTCTCGGGCTGTCTCTCTTCCCCCTCATCATCCCTACGACTGCGCTATCGACCTCCTGCCTGGCACAGCTCCACCCCGGGGTCGCCTCTTTTCACTTTCACAAAACGAGAGGAAGGCCATGGACCAATACATTTCTGAGGCTTTAGCCGCTGGCATCATTAGATTGATTACAGGGGACTGAATGACATCACCCTCAAGAACCGGTACCCGCTGCTCCTGATGTCCACCGCCTTTGACCTCCTGCAGGGTGCCCAATTCTTTACAAAACTAGACCTTTATTTATTTATTCGGGATTATAGTTCAGTAGCCGCCGCACTCACCTCCCTGACTTCAGCCAAAACTCCATTCGCTTGGTCGGAGCAAGCGACCAGGGCGTTCCTAGATCTGAAGAGGCAATTCACCTCGGCCCCTGTTCTACTTCAGCCGGACCCGTCCCTCCAGTTTGTGGTCGAAGTGGATGCCTCCGACTCAGGGGTTGGAGCTGTCCTGTCCCAGAGGTCACCCAAAGATAACAAACTGCACCTGTGCTGTTTTCTCTCCCACCGGCTCTCTCCCACAGAGAGGAACTATGGCATTGGCGACCGGGAGCTATTAGCAGTCAAACTTGCCCTGGAAGAGTGGAGGCATTGGCTCGAGGGCACCGAAATCCCCTTCCTGGTCTGGATGGACCATAAGAACTTGGAATACCTCCGGACAGCCAAACGCCTAAACTCCCGTCAAGCAAGGTGGTCCCTGTTCTTCTCCCGTTTCAATTTCTCCCTGTCCTATCCCTATTTAAAAACACAAAACCAGACGCCCTCTCTCGCCAGTTCTCCCCAACCCACGATCTGACGCCTGAACCCACCATCAATGCCTTGTGGGCGCCACACTACTAGACGTCGAATCACGGGTCAAGAACGCACTCCATCAGCAGCCTGGTCCCACAGAGACACCACTGGGCAAACTCTTCGTTCCGGCGGCAGAACGGCCCCACGTTTTGGAATGGGGACATAGCTCTAGACTGGCTTGCCACCCCGGTGTGGCACAGACGTTGGCCCTGGTCCCACATCGCCCTTGACTTTGTCACCGGACTCCCCAACTATGAAGGTAACACATGCGTGCTCACGGTGGTGGACCACTTTTCCAAGGCGCCCCACTTCATCCCGCTATCTGGACTCCCTACAGCAAAAGAAACTGCCGAACTCTTAATTGTGCATGTTTTCCGGCTTCATAGACTCCAGACAAACATTACACCTGCTCGAGGACCCCAATTCACTGCCCGATTCTGGTCCGCCTTCTGTTAACTAATTGGTGCCACCCCCAGCTTGTCCTCCGGTTACCACCCACAGACAAACGGCCAGGCGGAGCGAGCCAATCAGGGCCTAGAAACAGCCATTCAGTGCATGGCATCTCAGGATCCCCATTCCTGGAAACGGCTACTACCATGGATCGAGTATGCCCACAACTCATTATCTACATCAGCCACGGGCCTCTCCCCCTTTCAATGCTGCCTTGGGTACCAACCTCCCCTGTTCCCTTCTCAGGAGGCAGAAGTAGAGGATCCCTCTGCTTGAGCCTTCATTCGTCGTTGCCAAAGAACATGGCTGAATGCAAGGTCTAGGTTTCGCCGGACTGTTTCGGCCTTCAAACGGCAAGCCGACCGGCGACGCTCCAGAGCTCCGTTATACTGCGTAGGTCAAAGAGTGATGTTATCCTCGCACTACATTCCTCTCAAAACAACCTCGCGCAAGGATTCCCTGATGTCATCGCCCTGCCCCTTGCCACGTCACCGGGTATTCCCCGAAGCATTCTGTCCGCGCACACATACACGCACAACATCCCCTGCTGCGCGCTGACTCTTACACACACACACACATACACGCAACCCCCCGCGACTGCGCGCTGACTCACACACACACACACATACACACGCGCAACCCCCCGCTGCTGCGTGCTGGTCCACACACACAAACACACACACACACACACACACACACACACCACTCTCCTTCTGCTTTTATGTACTTAACCCCTTAAGTCCCAAATAAAATTCCTTTAAGTGAACCTGTCTGCTATTGGGCCCTTTCTGTGTCTGCCTCCTCCCGTGACACTGTGAGGGTTGTTTAAATACTCTTAGATAGATATATTAAGTTTTTGGAAAGGTTTAAAGAAAAAACGTTTTCTTACTACTTTTATTTTTATGAGTGATGAGTAATAAATTTGTGGTAGGTAAGAACTCTGGTGGTCAGCTGAGATAAAGTACTTTCCTTTACAGCAGTGACCTGAACACAGACATGAAGTCATAAGTTACTGCATCCAAACATTAATTGTAAGGATGGTTTAAATAGTTGGACAGTCATGGACCACAAAGGTTAGAGACATATTCTCTGAGGCTCTCTCAGTGAGTGGACGTTAAATACTTGCTTGCCTCAAATGAAGCACAATATTATCTAAAGAAATTTACTTGGGATGTGTGACCCATGGATGAGAAACAATCACCAGGGAGGCCGCCTTACGCAGCTAGGGAGCATCGTGATGCCACAGGGGTAGGGAGCAGGGAGGATGTACAGTCATTACACATTAAATACGTTAATTCCCATTCCATGCGTTGGCACTCTTATCCAGGTCACCTATGTCCGTGGGGCATGCACGTTGGACTGAATCACCAGCTCAGAAACGCAATATTGCAGTCCAGGAACCACTTTTAATCACAAAGGCCCCTAGCATGCATACCTTGAATACCCTTAGTTGTAACCTGTTCTGTGTTCACTTCATCACTTTGATCTGGTTCATTGTTCAGTTCCCAAATTACTAAAAAATCTTCTAGGCCTTTAACGAAATATACAGTGCCAGAATGTCAAAATGTCACAGCCATTATGTCGTTCCACAGTATTGTGGATGGCATGTCTCCTGTGATTACTAACTTTCTAAAGGGGAACAAGGTGCCTGAATCCACCACAATTTGGGTTCTTTGTAATTCCAAGCTATGGAATTTTATATGGGATATAAAATGTAATCCTCTTGTTCGTTCCTCAACATATTATTGTATTATATATTGTATTATATTATTGTCCTCCTGTGTCCGCATTTAACTTTACTAGAGTTCCAGTCCTTTTATCCTGATAAAGTTTCACTGCCCCAAACCTTATACACATCATTAAAAAAATCAGCAGGGCAGTCAGATGCCTATGTGGCATCAGTCACACAGAGAACACACAGAAGCCTTAAATGTCTCTTTAGAACTGTCTCTGCATTGTTATATTTTGCCAACCCCTTAGATGTTTATAAAGTTCAGTCGATGAACTGTAGTCTTGGTTACACTGTGTGTGATTAAAGGCTTTAAAGAATCAGGAATCCACAAAACTAATACATTTCTAGCAAAAGGATATTACAACTCATCTCAAGTTCATCTAAAAAAAATAGCTAAAAGAGTCAACTTATTTATGAGCACCACTAATTGAATCACATTTGCCTCCACTGGTGAATCACCAAGCTAATATCATGTGCAATGAAGGGAGAAGCATTAAATTTTATTTCAAGCATACAGCTGCTTTGAAATCAGCCTTTTGTAATGTTGTGCTGTTTCAAACATGAGCAGAAGTATGCAAAAATCATTATTACATGTTATGAAACCAAGGAGGAACTGCTTCTTTTTTGCATGTGTTCTTTAGATTCATTCATTTATTCATTCATTCTTTTTCCATACTGTGTAGGAAGACATAAGACACCCTGGATTGGGTGCCAACCCATTGCAGGGCACAAGCACACACACACACACACACACACACTACAGGCAAATTTTGAAATGCCAGTCAACCTACTGTGCATGTCTTTGGGCCATGGGCCAGATGGGTACAGGTGTACAGATGGGAGCCCATGCAAAGACCTGTGTCAGAATGAATACATTTTATAAAAAGAAAAAAAGAAAAAGAAAATACATTGGTTTAAATATATTTATTCGACATAATAAATATATGGGTAAATACATTTATCCACAAATGATCGTATGACTTAATGATTTTTATTTAAATCATTTAATAATTAAATTTTATTTATTATCTCGTAAATTATTTTACTTTCTACTCTTATCATTCATTCATTTTAATTGTTACTCCTTGTTTTAAGTTAAAAGGACGAATTCATACTGTAACTTTCATAGACTGTGTACTCTCACGCCCTAATTAACTTTATTCATCTGCATGTGAATAAATATTAAATATTTTTTTATATTTTATAAATATTTTTATAGGGGTCTTTTTTCGGACCCTGTTGGTAGGTCAAACAACCCGACCCTTTCTGACTATAAAAGTAAGATTATTATTATTTTTTTTAATCAGACGGTTTTATTTAGTCATCAACAAAGCGAGGATGGAGTGCATGCAGCCTGTCACCCCGTCCAGAGCTGGTGGTTCAAACCACATCCCTTGGGCTACGTCCTTAATCACGTGCTAGCCTACTAAAAAGTTGAAAAAACATGAAAGCACTGGCATGTTTGCTGCTGCCTGTACACTTTGCCCTGTGGTTTGAGACGCAGCCTTTGTGCGCCTTTTACTAGTGTGTCGCGTGCTGTCACGCACACCTGCGGAACACCCGCGCGCGCCCTCGCCGCGCTCACACTGACACTGCTGCTGTAGGTGACACCGAGAGGGCTGTTAAGTGTTCGTCAAGAGGATGTTTTGAGGAAAGATTTTAAGAAAGAAAAACTTTTTGTAGAACTTTTCCTTGAAGACAAAATACAATATTTCCAAAAACAACATTCGGAGAGAGGATGAAAACTGACAGTGACGGCGGGGAGATGAGGGGAGTGACCGTTAACAGATTCGTGGAAGGTAAGTTAAGGACTCCGGCGGTGAGCGCGTGAGCTGAGAGGAAGAACCTGCTGGAAACAACCGTTAGTTTGAGGTTTAAACATAAACACCGTCCTGAAACAAAGTATACTAAAAACATGAGCGCTAACTGAACACTTTGTGTACTGAATCAGGCTTAAACGCACGACTGTAATAAATCTGCTGCTACTAGATTGAGATTTTAATACTTCTTACACCACTAATGTGTTAAACTAAATCTGAGGTGACTTTCCTCTGGATCAGTGGATAAAATTTGCAATACAAAAACATTTTTAGTAAGTTAAATCAATGTAAAAAAAAAAAACATAAGCTGCGACAGTATTTCCTTAATCTGATTGAAATCAAATCTGATTACATAGAGATTCCAATTTTAGTGATTACATGGATGCTGATCTCATCTGATCTGAAATGTGTTTAAAGCGTTGAATCAGAATATAACTTTATATATTTGTCATGTGAAAGTGGTTCTGCTTGCTGTGACATGTTTAATCTGTGGAAATAACTCATAAGAAGAAAAGGAAGAGGAAAAACTTCATGAAAATTCAGAGAAATTTCAGAAAAACTGAGAAATTCAGTTCATTCCACATTGTGTCATGAAAACCTCATTTGTTTCTGCTGTACTCTTTAATTTGGCAGCGATCTCAGAAGCACATACAGCTCCTACAGTTTTTAAACAGGAGGAGAGTACATAGAGAACCTTAACAGCTCACCAAGAACACTAAACAACTCCTCACACCACCTAATGTTACCTCCATGTGGGACAAACATACGTGCAAAGAATGTATTTATTCCAACAAGAATCATTTGACCAAATCGGGTGTTTACATGGATTTTTAATATTTACCTATTGAACAGATTATAAAAGGTTTACACCACCCTTCTCTGAAAAATTCTGTCCGAGGGGGGGGGGGGGGGGGGGGGGGTGGTTTGTGTTAGACTGAGATGTTTACATGATGCATTTTTATTCTTATCAGGCTGTTATTCTGAGTGTAAGTGGATTATTAGGCTCCATGTAAATGCAGTTTATTTCCTGGTTTTGTTTTGCTTAGCCTGAATAAGATGCAAGATTGAGTGTCTTTTATTTATTTATTTTCTTTGGCAGCACAGTGGCGTAGTGGTTAGCCTCGCATATTCAGGGTCGAGGATTCAATTCCTGCCTCAGGTCTGTATGCCTGGTGGGTTTCCTCTAATTTGCTCCTATATTCCAAAGACATGCAGAGGTGACAAATTGGTTTTCTCAATTGGCCTTTCTGTGTCCTGCGATAGATTGGCACTCCTTCCAGGGTGCACCCTGCCTTGTGCCTTAAGTCTCCTAAGATAGGCTCCAGGTCCCCGCAACCCTGTACACAGGATAAGCTGTATGGAAGATGAATTAATGTATGAATTAATTTTTTAAAGCTTATTGTTTAAAAGTGATGCGCTTACAGCTGTTCAAGGTCATGTTTTAAAAGCAATGAACACCAGAGTGCAGGATGAACAGCTATGACTGGATTAAGTACTTGAGTCTAAACCTAAGTCACATCTCAGTAACAGGTGAATAGCTCTATAAAGATCCCTTCACAGAGGAAGGTCAATTGACCTAACCTACAGTGCATGTCTTTAGAATGTGGGAGGAAATCCACCAAGCACGGGGAGAACATGCAAACTCCATACACACAGAGATGGGAATCGAGCCAGGTATCGATCCCGCACCTAGAGGTGCAAGGCGACAGTGTTAACCACTACACCACCATGCCACCCTATATAATATCATATAAAGAACAATGTCTATGGATACAGACTTTTGGGCTTCCTTTTACTGTAATATTTATCCTTACTAGAGCTTATTATCTGAGGGAGTTCGAGTCAAAACCTGACTTTGTGCGGAATAACAACACAGTTATGAGAGTAAAAACTACCTGTATTTATTTACATATATAACACCCTGCTGCACTAGTGCACTTATCCCAGAGTTTCACTAGTGGTTGGAAGTTTTCTCAGTACACCCGGAGCCTTGATTGGACGTTATTGGTCGACCATGTGAATCCATGTTTTAACAGCAGTTAGATTTCAGCTCGATTACAATCCACTTCCCCTTTTGCCTCCTTCATTTTTATACCGAGCTCAGTCACAAAACTGATCACCGTTGCACATGAAGTGTCATGTGTTCACGAGCGCTGCACATGCACAGCCATTGTGTGTGCACAGAGGGGCGGGGCTATTCATAGACAGGTCTATGTGTTCATGTGTGAGAGAAGGGTTGAGTGACTAAGTGCTTTCTATGTAATTAATCATTTTAAATAATACAGAAAAGGAAATTAATATGTGGGGGGCAATGATAATACTGTTGCAGGCCACCACAATTAAATTAGTTTATGGGAAACAATACGGCTACATCTGTTTAAATAAGAAGTTTAAATTGAGGTTTTTTTGTTTTTGTTTTTGCAACTCTATTTTATACCATTCAGTGTAAACATGAAGGGTGTAAAACCTCATGTGTTGTTTGTTAATAAATGAAAGCTCGTACTAGTTGTTAAAATGAAGCGGTTTAAGCACACACACACATAGCGATGTAAGTTGCGTTAATCACAGTGCAAGGTCAAGATAGGGAAGTGAAAATTACATAAGGAATTAGAAATGATGAGATGCTGAATTTCAGATAACGTAATAAAAAGTAATGGGGTTAGCACTCTCGCTTTGCACCTCCAGGGTCCGGGTTCGATTTCCACCATTCCCGGCGCTTTGTGCATGGCGTTTGCATGTTCTACTCGTCTTTGGTGGGTTTCCTCTGCACATTCTGGTTTCCTCCCAAGGGTTAATTGGCGGGCCCAAATTGGCCGTAGTGTGTGAACGTGTGCGTGTGTGTATGTGTGTGTGTGCGTGCCCTGTAATGGATTGGCATTCTGTACTGGGTGTTCCCCGCCTTCTGCTCTGGGATAGGCTTCAAGACCCATGTGAGAAAGACCCTGTATACAAGATACAGTGGAACCTCGGAAGTCTTGATATATGAGTACCAAGTATCATCGAGTATCCTGTGGCATGCATGTGCTTTGTGTTTTGACACCGAGCTTCACAGCACAACTGTTCGCTGCGGAATTGTGGGTAATCGTCTTCCATGCTTGGTCTCAGTGTGCGTGCGTCACTTGTATAGTCAACATTTGTTTACTATAACACTGTGACCATGTGTGTGCACGTAAAGCATCTTTTATTCTGTGTTTGTGGGACGACTTTCTCACACACACACACACACACACACACACACACACACACACACACACACACACACCAGTTTATCAAATAGAGACTTACCTGCGCGCTTGTGAGGGTGAGTCTCTATTCGGTAAACTAGTGTTTGTGTGTGTGTGTGTGTGTGTGTGTGTGTGAAAGACGTCCTACACAGCAACTTACTCCCCCTCTTGTCTGCAAGCTAGTAGGTGTGTGTGTGTTCATTGTCTGTGTGTGTGCGCGCTTGGTTGACTGGTGTGCGTGTGCATGCGGGGGTGTGTGTGAAAGCGTCCTACACAGCAGCCCCTTCCCCCCATTTCTCGTCCTCTCTCTGGTCTTTACATCGCTACAGCCACAATTGGGTATAAAGGTATAAAGAGCAGGTTAATCTGTTTTATTTTTACTTTATATTTTTGACTAACTATTATTATATGAATATGTTTGGATTGTGGAATGAATTGTCAGGGTTTCCATTATTTCTTATGGGGGACATTCACTTTGATATGCGAGTGTTTTGATCTACAAGCATGTTCCCGGAACAAATTATGCTCACTATCCAAGGTTCCACTGTATAGCGAAATAGTTGATGAGTGATTGAGAGTGATCTCGATCATTTAAGTGTGACAAATATGCAAAAAAAAAAAATCATAAATCAGGAAGGGGACAAATACTCTTTCATGGCACTGTAATTCTTTTCCAAGAACAGTATTGTCAAGTGCATTTGCAAAATCTATCAAGCACAAAGATTAAACTGGTTCTTATGAAGAATCCCAGGAAAGCAAGACCAAAACTTACCTCCGCTGCAGAGAAGTTTATTTAGAGTTACCAGCCTCATTTGTTGTAATCAGCAAATTATTCTATGTAGAGTTTTTTGCTAAATTGCAAATATTAGAGGTTGCCAGTTGCCATGTCATGTGTTAGATTTAGTGGAGTCTGTCAGGTGTCTTCCAGTTTGCTTTTACAAACCACAAAGCCTCACATGCAGACACACTGACATATATAACTTGGAGGTGAGCATCCAGGGGAAGGAAGGTCCACTCTCTGTTGTTCAGTA
Organism: Leiocassis micropogon; assembly: GCA_028565275.1. Lineage (NCBI taxonomy): Eukaryota > Metazoa > Chordata > Actinopteri > Siluriformes > Bagridae > Leiocassis > Leiocassis micropogon. The sequence goes on from JAOVVA010000041.1 coordinate 12,210,210, forward strand.
ACTCTGCTGAATCTTCCTGCAGCTATACTAGTGTGTGTGTGTGTGTGTGTGTGTATGAGATAGAGAGAGAATACAAGAAAGAGTGCAAGGAAAAGCCCTAAAAAAGGACATTCATAGTGTTTTGAATGAGTGAGTGTGTTGTTCAATTAGGGAAAAGAGTAATGATAAAAAAAGAAAAACAAAAGTTATGATGTAAAATGATTACTTTTTTAATCTGTTCTTTTTTGGCTCCCCCCTGTCAGCATCCATTACCTTTAAATCCCTCTGGTGAATAGAAAGGTAAACATTTCCTTTTAAGCTGGCAATTGGTCCGTCACTGACTGTCTCTGGGAGGAACTGAGGTCAGAAGACAAGCATGACAGTAACACAATAAAATAATAAGGTACATATTATTAAAAAAAGATGCTGCATATATTGAGTTGTGTTTTTATTAGTGAAATATGTACATACTGTAACTGAGAAGCTTGGAGAGTACTCCTTTTTTGGAGATGATAAGGTTTTCAGATTATTGAAAGCATCACTAGGGGGCACTGCTTCATACTAAACCTCTTGATGTGTGAGGATTTTTTTTCACGATGCACCTCTTTAAGCCCAAACAGGTCCTTTGGACAGCTGGGTCCAAGTCAGAGGCAATGTGTTTTTATGCGAGAAATTGTAATAACCCCTCACTGAACTTTTACTGATTAACATGGATAGATCTGACTGCAGTCCTCATTGAGGACATTACTGTTTGGTTACAGTACACATCTGTATGTTGAAACAAGACCTTGAGGGTAATACTGTTAGGACATATGTAGATTTTTCCTAACATTTATTTTTCCTTTTTGAGGAGTTTCAGCTTCCAGAGTTCCCTGCAGGTGATGTGGTTTAGTTGTAGTTGACCCAGGCTGCCTCACACTGAGATTAATAGAGGCTTGTGGGTGTACAGGAAGACAGCTATGTAACGTTATACCTCTACAACCATAGACCTATCCGTGTGGTGCAGTGTTTGTTATGCAGCTGGTTAAGAAGCTTTTTTTTTTTGGCTGCAGGATCTAATATACACTACATGACCAAAAGTATTTGGACACCTGACCATCACACAACTGCTGCCACAAATCTTAAAGCATACTATTGTATAGGATGTCCTGGCATGACTAATAACTAACAGGCCCCAGGGAGAACATGGAGACATGGTTTGCCAAGGTTGCATTGAAAGAAATTACGCGTCCTTTGCAGAGCCCTGACCTCAACCCCGCTGAACACATTAGGATCAATTGACACTCCAATGTGGACCAGGCCTCCACAAATGCGCACAAATCCCCACAGCAACTTTCCAAAATCTAGTGGAAAGTCCTCCTAGAAGAGTTGAGGTTATTATAAGAGGTATGACAGTATGACTAAATTTTGGACAGTATGCTCAAAAAAGACATATGATTGCGATCAATCAGGTGTCCACATACTTTTGGCAATCAGTTGTGGTTGATGGACTACTTCTATTACAGCGTTTAAACGCAACACATGAGCTGTCGCCTCCCCACGAAGCAACGCCAGACCCACACTGATTTTCTGTAAACACACACAGTCATGTGTAAAACACTCGACATCCTTCGCCACCCAGTGAACGGGGACTCCTCGCGCTCTCTCGCTTCCACATGCGTGCTTCTAACAACTCTTTTGCAGCCAACAGGTGTGCGCTGTGGAAAGATCCTTTGATGCCAACTAAATGGTTAGAGCAGAAAATAATTCTGCTCCTTTTATTAGAGTGTGGGCAAAAATAAAAACCAGACGTTGCAAATCATCCCTGTTTTGCTGTCGAGGAAAAACAAAAACACTTCCTAATGATTCCGTTATGTTAAAGAAGTCCTTTCAGACGTCATCTAAATAAACGCGATCAAAAACACCTGACATCTCTGCGGGTTCTTTTTTTTTTTTTTGCATAATCTCTGAAACTAGTAGACCTCACTGACCGGCCAAACTCTAGCAGGATATACATGAACTTTAAAGTAGTTAAATTTAATTTTCACGAATAAACAAACCACAGGTAACTGAAATATTGTGAATTGAGGAACGACATGTAGAGGAATATTACGATGTAGTCACTCCAGATGTTTTTTCTAAAAATCCCTAGTCCATGATTGCGTCATTTGTATTCATCTTATGTGTGTTTATTCCTATAAAGCATGCTGATTGTTACAGTAACCTGAACTCTCCTTTTCTCGCTCATAATCGGACTTTACTAAACACACTCACTCGCACGCACACACACACACACAGGCACACACACACACACACACACACACACACATACTAACATGAATTATAATTTACAGTAGTTATGACTTATGACTGCAGGCAGCAGGTAGATAGACTGGCAGTGGGGTAGGCTTTAGGACCCAGAGTCACAGCTGTGGCGAGGCAGAGCGAGGCTGACTCACTGAATCTGTCTGAGAGGGAGCAAGAGAGAGGGAGAGAGAGAGAGAGGTAGAGGGGGAGACAGGAGGAGAGAGAGGAGGAGAGCAGAGCATAGGTGATCTTCCCCTCGTTAGTGACTGGACTACGGGAAAATGATGGGTTGAGAAAGCAGTCATGGAACCAAACAAAGTTCTTCATTTCGTGCCGTCCGGTAAGAACCTCACATGCAGTCAAACACACATGCTTACATGCACATGCAAACACACACGCGAACACACACACACACACACACACGCATACATGCATGTATCTGCACTGTCACGACAATGCATCCAATGGGTCCCTAAACCCCTAGATTGTATATGCAAAAAAAAATAATTCAATCACAATAATATGCCACATACAAGCTGCCTGTACGCATGTGTGTTTGTGAGCGTGTGTTGCTTTAAGTTTTCTTCTGGCTGAATCCTGCAGGTCTGCGGAGTGTTTTTTCCCCGAGATCTGGTGCTGTTTTTTTGGGGGTGCGTTGCACAGGAATGCAGACAGGCTTTTCGAGCTGGTCTTCTGGAATGTGCCGTAAACGCTTCTTATGTCGTTAATCTTCGCAGAATAAACGAGGGGAAAAGAAAGATAGAGAAAAATACCATCATGCCCTTTCATAGAACGACATATGCAAAACTACATGCGTGTGTGTTCACATCATTATGTACGAGTGTACTCAGAAACAGAGAGAGAGAGATACAGCCTGCATGAAATACCTGTAGAGCAGGATGATGCTCTGGGACACTAGACCTTTTTCGTAGGGGTGATGCTGCTGTTCACTCTAATTCATCCCGCATCACACACACACACACACACACTAATATACACTAATACACACTTTTAGTTTAATAGACAATTTCTTAGAAATGTTCTCAGTTGTCTTTAGAATCAAAGGAGCAAGAACATTGTGTGCACATACACTCAGAATATACATGGCGCACACACACACACACACACACACACGTTACTTTGCATATTTTGCCCTCAGGTTCAGTAAAAAGTGAGACTGTCTAATGTGACTATCAGTGTTATTATGTTTTAATGAGAACACACAGAGTAAATTTGTGTAATTTAGATAAAGCGGTGATGTGTTCATATGATGCGTTTCCAGACGAGACGTATTTAATTGTTTTCCTTCCACAAAATGAACTAATTGGTTAGATTTTCCGTCAGTACACTTGTTTTTATTTTTATTTTTTTTCAACTTGAAAAACGACTTTGTGTTTGTGATCTCCTTTTCCACACACACATGTTGCGCACACAGGCCAGATTCGAAAGGCCTAGCTATTGGAAATCAAAAAGGATTTTGTCCTTGACTCCTTGACTGTACATGATGGAGCAGCCTGACGCATGATGGAAACGAGTTTGTGAGCAGCATTATGGCGGAGGAGAACCGGATTAATGAGATTAATGTTTCGGTGTGTGTGAAGGTTCCATGTAACGAGGAATGTCCCCTGCCTTCATGACTGGCTTTTCTCTAACGAGCAGTGCGATCACTCGTTCGTCTTTTGTTACACACATATGAGATGGTCTGTCTCACCATCGTCTCATTAAACTTATATTTATTTTTGTTTGCATTTGTACTCACAGATGGTATAGAGTAAATAGCTATCTTTTTTTTTTTTTCTAGGAAGCTTCACATTTGTATGTGTGTGTGTGTGTGTGTGTGTGTGTGTGTGTTTGTGATTAGTGAATTGGGAATCAACCAAGTAGGTAATCACATTAACCATAATTTGTGACCCTGTAGTTGTCCGATAGTGTAAATGACAAACCATGGAGGAAATTAGAATCAGACAGTGTTTAAGTGTTTTTATGGCGTGCTGTAAATTGCTTAGGAAGACATGACCTCGGACAAAAATCTGAGCAACCTGCGTGATAAATATTGGGATCGTACAGGGCCTCGTTTTCCTGCGTCTGTTCATTTCCAGTGCTTCGAATATATCTTATTCAAAAGTGTTAAAAAAAACATGTATTGTTCAATGGTAAAAATAAAGGAACTGTGTTGTGTGTGTACTTTGAGGTGAAGGTGGAGGTGGTGATGGTGGTGGGGGACGACTATTACACAGCGGAATGTACAGTACAAGCATCTCAGCAGTCATAATAGTTAAAGCAGACAAACATGATGTTTTTTTTCTTTTTTCTCATGTAGCAAGTACACCCTGCAGAAATCATTCCAGTTTTAGAGCTCGTATTATTTACCACCATTAATTTATTTTTTGCCAGAATTTTCTGCTCCATCCCTGATACTGCACGTCATAACACGTTCCTTCACACACGCGCACACAGATATACATGCATAAATACACACTTTGGCGTATAACCCCCACCCCCCCACCCCCAGCGAAGTTCAGATTGCTTCAAGATGTCAGAGGATGCCAGTGTTGCTAAATTCCGATCTTTGATTGTGAAGCTGCGCATGTGTTTTGTGTGTGTGTGAGTGTGTGAGAGAGGAGAAACCTCACACTGAGTACACACTCTGCGTACACATCTACATTATATACAAGCACATGCGTATGTGTATGTACACTCGCGTAATCAAGCTCGGCTTATGGCAGAAAGTCAGATCGGCTCTTTATTAGCCTTAATTAGGATGTGTTTGTCTTCATTCACAGTCACTCCATTTCACCCCCTTCAGTATTTGCAAATCACCAAGATTCCAGAGTCTCGTATTGTTCCGAAGGATGTCCGTGTCCGTTTTTTAATTTTTTTCCTGTACCCGTGTCCTGTCGTTGTCTCTCGTGGCAATACCGTGAACAAGAAGGAGAACGGTGACCTGGCTATAATAGAGGAAGACGCGGAATGTGCAAGCAATTAGCAGGAATCCCCCAGCAGAGCGCACATGAAACCAGAGCAGCACGAGCCGTGAGCGAGAGAGCAAGGCAGAAAGATAGAGAGAAAGAGATGAAAAGACAGAGTGCGAAGGGAATAGGGAGATATGTATTCCCCTGATATGCAGGACACACAGGCTCGCAAGCGTCCCTGTGTTTTCCTGTTGCTGTTTAATTAAAGACGGCTGTCGTGTCGAAACACGCCGGGACTGCAGTGACTGGACTAGAGTCTTTCACTGTACTCTCAGCATGTCTGGTGTGCTTGCGAGGACATTCTACAGCTCGAAGGAGGCATTCTCTTGCTGTGGCTAAGAGAAAGGATTACACGGTGTAATTATCAGATTGTTCTCTGGCTGTATGTTTTTTATGTTTTATTTTTTTTCCCTGATTCAAGTTTAACTGCATTAAAAGAGAGAGGAGGAATGATGGTACAGACTCTGTGATACATGTCTGTGTTGTGTCTGAGCGGTTCAGATATGTGTAGATCACGCTCAAGGTCGTCCGGTGACAATGATACTGTCGGACTGATAGAGCAGACCGGAGGAGAAGGGGAACCAGTTGCAAGCCACAGCAGGATGAGACAGTTAATTAGCATATAATGAATCATGTAAATAGCGTATATTATTACAGTCATATTTCAGATTATTGTTGCCATGAGTGGATTTTTTGTTGTTGTTTTTTTGTTTGTTTGTTTTTTTGAGAAAAGCTTTACCATCCCTTGGAATGTCTGTTCAGTGCTTTATGCACTGCAGCTCTTCTCACAGCTCAGGCAGAAACAGGGCCTGTTTTGAATTGTACGCGGTGCTTTGTGAAACTTGTAAGTAGACGATGCAAACCACATTTGCAAACTCCCAAGCAGGCTGCTTTACAAACTACCCAAGAATGTACAGCAGTATTCGTCCTCGTCCAGCAGCTATGGTGTAATCTGGAGCCTGTTTATGCATCAGGATTAACGCCACGTTAATATTTCCATATGCTTGATTTTTATGTCCATTGACATAAGTGGTACAAAATCGACACTGCAGGATTTGTTTTTGTTTAAAAGAGCTTGGTTGATGAGAACATTCTAGAGAGCACAGTTCCTCATCAGAGCCTCCTGTTTCTTGCCATAACAACCTGCATATGTGTGTGTGTGTGTGTGTGTGTGGGTAAGTGTGTCGTTACTGGCCATCAGAAGGAATTCCCTATCTCATTAAAAATTCAGAGTCAGGGGAAGGATGCCAAAAAACCTCCAGGCAAATTCAGACATCGAACTCTCTTCACTCTGTCCTACTCTCTCACTCTCTCTCTCTCTCTCTCTTTCACACGGCTGCTGCAAATGACAGTCGACTGCAGCGGGGAGCTCCTTTCTCCTGCGATCTCTCCACTGCTCTCGGTTGTGCAGTAAATAGGTATTGCATGCGCTAAAGGTCTTTTCCGACAGGCTGTTAGAGAAGGACGGAAACATCCTGCTCTACACCCATGCTCTTGTTCTCTCTAGATCTTTGTTACGCGTTCAGTCATACGCAGACGGGAGCAACAGGCCTGGCAACACATCTCTCATAGATCTATGTTTTGATACCCGTACAGTGGTGTGATACCACAACCATGAATATCGTATATAAAGGCATTTCTCATAAAAGCCTTACAAACTGGTGCATGCCTTTAATACACGAAGGCCGTTTGTAGCACTTTGCTTTTGCTGCTCACATTCGGTACGACAATGGACATGTATAAGAAAGGGGATTAATTTTTTTTGTGTGGTTAGACAGAGCTTAATGCCTAATGTCCATGAAAAAAAAGGCCCAGCTCTGCAGATACCACTTATTTGATTTGTTTTAGGCTGTTATGTAATCTGCTTGTGTTATGTTGCAATACAATACTCCTATGAAGTAGTCTGTATAGTCATTAGGATAAGACTACCGAATAGTTTCACACCGCCTAAAGCATAGCAATCCATATTGTGTTCATTTATGTTGTAAAAGGTACAAACATCATATTGCTATGACTTGACATGTACTGAGCCAAATCATTTGGAAAGTGCAAATTTTAAAATGGCACCAACTTTAGTGAGGAATGCATCGTCACCGGTTCATACACTGTACAGTACTGTATAGTTGAAAGGTTGTGGACAATTGACAATTGAGACAATTCAGTTCATTTTGGCATGGATTCCACAAGATGTTGTAAAGATACTTTTGAGATTCAGATCGATCATTGCATTACTCCGTTCCATTTGCCATTGCCACATTCATGAAAGTTGAGTTTCGCTATGTGACATGGTGCATTATTGCGCTGGGAGTAGCCATTAGAAGATGGATCACATGTGGCCATGAAAGGAAGCACACGACCAGCAAAAATACTCACATGGTTTTGAATTTAAGTGATGATTGTTCGGCCCAAAGAGCGGCATGAAAACATTCCTCACACGATTACATCATTTTCAAAGGCCTGGACTGGAGAATCAAGCCTAGTCGGGTCCGCGGATTCATGCTGACGATGAAATTCTAACCCAACTATCTGTGTGCCACAGCAGAAGTCAAGATCCATCAGACTAGACTACGTTTTTTTCCCCCTAGCCTTAAATTGTCCAGTTTGGGCGCGGATGTTCCCTCCTTAGCCTCAGCTTTCCATGTTCTTGGCTGATTGACGAGGAACCTGATGTGGTCTTCTGAGGAGATTTTCCCTATTCTAATGATTTCTTCTGAACGTTAACTGGAGCTTTTGGCCCTGGTTGACATGATTTTATGCACTGCACTGCAGCCACACTGCTATTAATAATTACGTGAATTGATAGGTATGCAGGTGTTCCTAATAAAGTGCTTTTTGAACATCTCATTACAGACCATTGATATAGTAATCTTAACATTTCTAAAAAGGCTTTCCACTAGATTTTGAAGTATGACTGTGGGGATTTGTGTTCATTCAGCCGCAACAGCATTAGTGTCAGGTACCGATGTTGGATGAAGAGGACTGGGGTGCAATTAGCATTCCAGTTTATTCCAAAGGTGTTAGCGAAGTTGAGGTCAGGTCTGTGTGTAGTACACTTCAGTTCTTGCAGTCAGGTTTTGGCAGACCGTATTCCTTCATGGACATCACTTTGTGCACAGGGGTAACGTTTTGCCAGAATAGGTTGGAACAAGGGAAACTGTAATGATACAGCATACAAAGACATCTTAACAAAGTTTGTGCTTCCAACTTCAACAGCAAAAGCCAGGCTCACATATGGGTGTGATGGTCAACCTTTGGCCATATGCAGTAGTTTAGGACTTTACTACTTGTTATATGAACAATTCATATAATTTGATCACCATGTAGCTTGGGCTCTTTAGTAATGCAATGGAAAAGCATTCAGATGAGCGGGAATTTGAAAAGATTGCCCAAATTGGGGAGAAAATGGAGGAAATAATTTGCATTTCAAAAGGGTGAGTGTTGAGGTGAAGGGCTGGGTTTCGTTTGAAAAAGTTCCAGCTTTCTATCCGAGGGAGCTCAGGGCACAAGGCAGGGTGCCAATTCATCACAGGCCACAAGCAAACACACTCAATCATACACTACGAGCAATTTGGAAACGCCAATCAACCGACACCGAAACCGGAGTACCTGAAGGAGTCCCACTGGGAGAACATACACGCAAACAGACTGGAGGTGGGATTCCAACGTATATTGATTTTGGATTTCAATATGTACAGTGCAATGCAAGAGTCTTGAGCTTAAATTAAACTGGAGCAAATGTTTTACTGTGACAGGCTGCAAAGTCTCTTAAGATAAAATAAAACAATTGTTGTTTATGTAACAACCACAGCAGCAACCTCATTTCCTCACTTTTCTGTTCCAACCACTAAGCATTCTGCATCACCAGTATATTAACTTTCACCCTTATCATCTGTCGTCATCTGCACCTGTTTCTCACTGGTTCATAGTTTAAATTAGATGCTCTTTATGATTCATAGGTCACTGTGTGGCTTAACAATAACAAAAAAAATCCTGGATTGAAAATGAGAGACAAAGAAGAAATTCAGTAAGCCTGGAGAACTTTTCCTCAAGTCTACATTAAATTCTGGCTCTTTGAAAGCAAAATATGAAGAAATGAGGGGTAGCTCAAGATTTTGGCACAATACTGTATAAAATGTGTTTACTGATGTGACACTTTTTCACACGGTCATCTAGAGTTCTTGCTTTACTCTGCTATAGTATAGCTTGAGAAATTACTGTTAGTGTACAGTGTGTAATTATATTAGTGTAGTTCAACTGATGTGGGACAGTTGTTGATGGCCAGTGGAAAGATATTAAATATTCTTTTTAACTGGTAGCTACTGAATCCAGACATGTTTGGTGACAGAGCATGGCTGCGTTTTTGTGCATGCGGTCAGCAGTTACTCAGCTGTATTCTTTGATGGAAATGAATCCCATGAACTATTCCATCAGGTTTAAGTTATTACCAGATTACTACGATACATTTGCAACTACTACACTAGGGTATTGCACTGGGAACTGTTCTCATCTAGTTTTACAAAGCTCAGCCAGACTCATAACTGCGATAACATGTCCACATGCTGTCTTTTCAGAGCCAATCTGATGTTTGTCCCCAGCTTTATTTAGGGGTAGAAATCAACCTCCTCCACTATTGAGGGGAAGTGAGTTTTGTCTCATAAGCATTCTTAGATCTTAATATAAAGGTCAATCCAGGTGTCCGGAGGTCAAGGAGCCATAAATCAGACAATGTTAAAGACAAAGCCCTAGTTTAAAACATCATAGGTTTTAAAGCATAATTTATAGTATGTTGTTTATCAGTGCTTTTAAGTTAACCAATGCAGCACTTCTCTCCCACAGGATTCCCACTGGGCATATTATTAGGCAGCAAAATTGCTTTGTAAAGCACTAAAGCAGCAATAAAATATTCTCCAAACTGTTGTGCAGAACATTAAAGATGTAATTTTATAAATCATTTTGTAATGTTGCGGGTTTCTGCTTTTGACTGAAGTGCAGCATTTCACAAAAAAATAAATCAACTGTAGAAGGTAAAATGTTAGGAAGTTTTCACAATTTCTTTCAAAAATGAATGAAGATTGAATGAAGTTTGTGTGACCAAGGTTTTTTTTCCGCTTTACATTTTATTTCCTATTTCTTCAAATAAATTGCACAAGGTGTGCCACATTACAGGCATCAGAAATAACAGAGAAAAACCAACCATTACAATATTGAGAAACATGAAATAACAGTCAGAATAACAATAATAGTACTTATATACTGTACTTTGAAAAAATAAATGCTGTAGAGGATTCCTTAAAATGTTTAATTTATACAATTGGTAGACTATATATTTTGGCACCCTCTCCAGGGTGTACCCTATCTTGAGCCCAAAGTGTCCTGGGATAGGCTCCAGGCCCCCTGTGACCCCC
>JAOVVA010000041.1:12220951-12232824 GCA_028565275.1 Leiocassis micropogon
ATATAAAATAAACAAGCTTAGTACGTACATTTTGTGCAGTTTTATAAGGAAATTAATTACTAAGTTTTAGTGAGCATCCTGCAGAACCACCCACAGTTCTTCTGAGCACTTTGACTGTTGCACCTGCTTCTTTTTGGCCTGCAAAACTCAGCAGCTTCCATTATGCTTTTTTTTTTGTCTAGAAAGTGGTCATTTATATAATATGCTGCCTTCTTTTCTGGCATACACATATTTTTCTGTAACCTTTAATTTTGTGGTGGAATACTGATGTTTGAATCAGAAATGTTTTTGTACTGACTGAATAATGAAGTTATTAAAATATTAAAACAAAGTTTTTACTAAAAAAACACAGTGTCTAAGATTTTGCACAGTACTGTGGACAGTTATATAAATGGACAATTCCATGCAAAAGTCAACTGGCATAATTCATAAGGTTCTTTCCAAACCACAGTGTATCCCTAAAATACTTAAACATTAAAGTCCAATGCTGAGCATCAAAAGAACAAAGAGGCACAATAATGATGGAAACTACAAAGAGAAAGAGTGCGAAAGAATGAGAGAGGAAGGGGCTAGGAAAATGTCAGCAATACCTGCTGATTTAATAATTTCCTAGTTAATTTATTCATGATTGCTATTTCAATTGTTTCATGTTAAAATTCAATATTCAGACATGTTCTTCAGAGATACCGATCACCTGCAACATCAGAACCATTAACAATAAAACCATCTAGGTTTTGGGTTCCTCTTGTGATACTGGGTGTGCCGTGATGTCTGGCACCATGACATTGGCAGCAGATGCTTTGGGTGCTGTGGGTTGTGGGGTGGGGCCTCCTTGGATCTAACATGTTTTTCTGCACCACAAGCGCTCAATCAGACGTTGGAGGCCCGGTCCCATGCATGGCGGACTGTGGTGCACTGGATGTTCTGGTGCCTTTCTGTTGTGGCCAGCATTGACGATTTTCAGCATTGGCTTTTCCGTGAGATCAGACCGGACATGCTGGCCTTTGATCCCCGTGGCAATGGGTTAGTCTTGGGTACCCATAATCCTGTCACCAGTTTACTGGTGTGTAGTTATTGTCGATGGTTACTGTTGGTCAATTCAGCTGCAAGTGGTCATACAGTAATATAAACGCTGGTCAGTTTACTTTGTGGAGGACTGATTCAGACATTTTACATCCATAACACAGTTTACACTAAATCATTTAACCCAAAAGTTGACAAACATTTTCAGATCTACACTGTTTATGTTCATTAAATTCTCTTTCTCTTCTAGTGTAATGCTTTCTGCATCTGTCTATAACTTTTGTAGAATCCCCTGTATTCTCTTATGGACATTTATCCTCTTACTGCCACGTCCATAATAAATAATAAAATGCTACATATTTTCAGGATATAATTATTTTATTTTCATGAATAATTAATGAATTTGGAGGATTTGTTTGTTTTAGCTGAAAGGTTATGCAAATGAATTTACTGATACTAAGCTTGTCCATGCTCCGAGGCTTTGTGTTTACCGATAGTCCAAATGTCACATCCATAACTCTGAACGTACCCAGATTATGCTGAGGCTTAATTCATTAAAAGTAGTTAAGCAACCTAATCCTGTACATGAGAGATTCTTTTATTCTGATACAAGAGTCAGACTTAAGAGTTCTGAGCAGATTTTCAGTGTTTCCCAGAAGTGTTTTATATACATTATTTGTAAATCACTGTGTATGCTCAGCACACCTTTAAATCTGGACTTGAACAGCCCTGCAGTATGTCAGTTCAGACACAAGCTCACTTATAGAAAATGGTTCCCTCTGGTATCCTAAATGGATTTTAGGTTTGCTAGGCCTCTATGTCAAACTCTGCAGTGGAGAGCTTTGTATAAAGCTTTATAAAGCTAGAGCAGTTAATCATCTAACTCATTTTTGAGGAACCGAGACTCAAGAAGTGTACGGCTAAAATAACAGCTAGCTAGTCATATAGTTACAGTTATCTCCAGAATTATTGGCACCCTTGATGACGGTAAGAAAATCTGACAGATGGCATAGTGGTTCATGAGAGCATAAAGAAAAGCATTACTTCATTCATAAGCATTGAAAGAGCTTATATAATCCATACATGAAGGTTTCTTGAATTTCATAAATTAGGCAATGGCATTGAAAAATAGCTACATGGCTAAAATATTTAGTTAGTATTTAGTAGAAATTATTAGTTTAGAACAACAAGACCCATAAAGAACCTGCCTGGAAGAAGTGTTTTTTTTTTTTTTGTCCCTGCACACACAGAGGAGGATGGGTAATGAGGCAAAAATCACTGCAGGGGTAACAGTGGGAGATTTTCAGAAGACGGTGACATTTTGGCTTGATCAAATCTTCACAACTACAATTAGACAACGTCTCTGTGCCAACAAACTATTCACATGGTGTGTGAAAAGAACGACTTTAATTTCATCTAACCGCAAGTTCACAAAACACTAATGGAACTTTGACTGGAATTTTGTTCTGTGGTTAGATGAGGAAATTGGGCTTTAATGCATCCAACACTCAAGGTGGATTTTGCTGTAAAATCAGAAAAGAACCTAATTTATACTCAAGTTCAAGTAGGCTTTTATTGTCATTTTAACAGTTTAGTACACAGTGAAACGAAACAATGTTCCTCCAGGACCAAGGTGCAACATACAACATAAATTAACAAAACTATCTAGCTTACTTTACCTCTTTTACCAAGGAGTAACTTGGTATCTATTGGGTGTTGTGCTAGATGTTTCATCAGGACGCTGATCAATAGTATGCATTCAGGACCACACAGAAAGTCCACACAGTGATCACAGAAGAAGCTCCTACAATCTCCTGATCTAAAGCACACTGTGGGATGAATTAAAGAGAAGAGGCCACAATAGATGGTCACAAGAGTACACTTGGGTATGTAGGTGAGGGCAGATAGCACGTTCCTTTGTGTATGTGACATAAAAGTTGTTAATAAAGGATGTGAAAGTTGTCTTCAGAACAAGCACATACTCGCCCCACCCTCTCCAGTGGGTGAAAGTTTTGGGTGTGGTTTATCTAGTGGGTGGGATCAAATTGGAGGAAAAATGTTAAAAAATATTTAAACAAACATATTTGAAACTAAATAATAAATTAATTAGTTTTATTTATTCATCTAAGTAACCACTTTTATCCTGGTTAGGCTCATGGTGGGTCTTTACATCTAAATACTTTTAGATTTAGTTAGCTAGATTTAGCTAGTGTGTATGTGTGTGTAGATTTAATTAAAAGATGCTTGTGCGTTTTCCATGCATGTGTACTACACTTTATGTGTAGTATTTGTGTTGTTTTTGTTCATAAGGTAGGCGAGTTGATAATGCAATTCTAATAGTGATTTATACAGTAACAGTGCTGCAGCAGTATTTGTGTGCACTGTGTAGTCTTTGTAGCATGTCTTTTCTCTGAGAAGCTGTGATGTCTTAGCCGCATACAACCTGCACAACATCTCTAATGAGAGAGAGAGAGAGAGAGATGATGATGATGATACTAGGCTGAAAACTGTTGTAGTGCACAAATGCTTGTACATAACTCCAGCTGTGCATTCTGCCCTTAGTCCTGTCATTCTCTCATTCTCTTTGTCTTTGCGTCTCTTATTTCTTCATTCGTCGATGTTAAGCCTGGAGCTGTAAATTTTCATTATTATTGTCAGAGACAGAGACGGAGTGTATGGTTTTGCGCACGCCCGGCCCTCCTGCGTTCATCTCATATGTTCAGTACCGTCAGAGACGTGGAGGGAGATTACCATGCAGAAACATTTTTGCATTTGGTGCTTCTCATTTCAGCTAGGCCTGCAGGAGGAAACGGCGCATCAGCCGATATGCAAATGGGCTTGTGGTTTCGAATCATGCAAACCACACATAGGACTATTGCTCAATGATGGGGTGTAAGGTTTTAACCCAAGTCCCTCTACCCAAGTCACTCTCTCATCGTCCCCCCTTTTCCATTTTCTCTGTGAAGAATAAAAGTGTTGAACCCCCATTGTGCAGAAATCAAGCTTTTTAGTACGAAAGACACATAGAAAGACATTTGCACACGAGTACATTTTTATCTAGAAAACGCCCAACATTCACACACACAAGTATCTGCTGCGTGAGATCTCACTTCCTGTTTGTGAAAAGAGCTGGTCCTGTGTGAGTAATGCAGCATGAAAGGCATTACTACCATACCTGCCCTGCAGGAAACAGAGTACACAGTTTAAGTTTACTTCACAGTGGATTTAGAGTTTTTGTTTTTGATTTTTTTATTTCACGTAAATATCGGCATCCTTCCAAATACTGTATAAAGACATATACTTTTCTTTTACTGTGAGAAAAAATATTTTTGCATCAGTTTTGACTTGTGCAGTCAGAGACTCTTCTCTCTCTCTCTCTCTCTACCTCTCTCTCTTCCTCTCTCCCAGTCCTCTGATCTGGCTTTGATCATGGAGTGTCTGTGTACTTTACTGTGTATGTGATTAAACAATACATTGAAAAATCTAGAACAGGAAAGAGACTGCTCATCTGTCTCTGATTGCACTTCAGATATACTCACAATAAAATAAAGAATGGTAAAAATTAATTAGTTATGTTTTGTGTGTGTGTCTGTGTGTGTGTGTGTGTGTGTGCTCAGCTGTATGCTATGTGTAAACCATGTGTCTCATGTGATCCCAGTAACAGGAGCCGTGCTCTGACTGGTTTGTTGTGTTTGTTGTGTAGTACAGTGAGACGTGAGCCTCATATGAGATATGAGATGAGCCTGTGTGCTGTACAATAACCTCGGATCAGGAAACGTGATGGTTGCAGTCACACTCAGCCCTGCTGGGTGATTTAATGGTAAAGCAGTCACAGTACCACTTCCTCCATCAGTTATCAGCCTGTGTGTATGTGTCTGCACCACTTTTTCTTTTTTTTTCATATCAGGAACTGTATGGTGGTGAACGCATAGAGAACAACGGCAACAGAGCAACTTTCATTACCTAAAATATTTGGGTCGAGCGTTTCGAGAGATGATTACATGATACACAGAGCCCCAGGCAGCAGCATGGTGACCAGTGAAAGGTCATTTCAGGAGGGGTAAGAGGAGCACTCGCAAGGCCTGAGGGAAGGCTGCAGGGTCTGCAGGTAAGCTGGAACAGCAGCACGTAACGCCTTCACTTGTACTGCATACAGAACACACTGCAACGCTGCAGCTGTTTTAAATGGGAAAGAGAGAGAGAGAGAGAGAGCGAGGTGGTACACCGAAAGACTGACAGGAACTCTTTTTGTTCCTTTTTCTCCAAATCTAGGCCAGGTAAAGTGTACTGGTTTTATAAAGGTAAAGAATTGCTTTTGCTGTTGAATGTTAAAGATTATCATTGATTGAAGGCAATCATCCCACATCATTTAGGTGAGAAAATCCAGACAAACAAATCACGGTGGAACCTTGAGAACAAAACTGAGTGGCCTGTTACAGTATATGTGTAGCAGTGTGGGAAACCCAGACTTCACATGGTGAAATGGAGAAATGTTTGTTTTTTTACATCTCTTACTCACACATTTAAGCATTTTAAAGTCTTTTTACAGCCAGAACTAAAATCTATCTATCTATCTGTCTGTCTGTTTGTCTGTCTGTCTGTCTGTCTGGGCAAAACTCTTAAGCTACCTGTGTTTTTTTATTCAAAACTATGTTTTTAAAAAAAATATATATATATATTTTAGGACTGTGCTATTACGTTAGTACAAAAACATTTCTCCATTTATAATTTCGAGCTTGTAGTATTCCAACACAAAAATAAATGTTACAGAAAAATATTTTTATGGCAGAAAAGACAGCAGCACATTACTTAATCGACCGCTTTTCATACAAAACACGAAATGGAAGCTGCTGGGTTTTGCATGCAAATAAGAAGCAGGTGCAACTGTCAGTGGTTCTGCAGGATGCTCATTAAACTTAGGAGCTAATTTTCTTATAAAACTGCACAAATTTTACCTGACACTAAAGGTTCATCGAAGCATGATTACACTAAATAATGACTTACTTTCATTTATTACTGTTTTCTGGTCTTATTTTTATTTTTACTAGCCTATATAATATTAAAGATTTCTTGATCTAATTAAAGTGTGTCATATTAATATGATATTGTCGATAATAAATATACAGTATGAATCTTTTTTCGAGCTCCATTATGTTTTGGTTGAAAGCTGACTGCACACTCCAGTTTATGCGATAAAAGGATGTCGGCAGACGGCATTTTTGGTTTGCTGTAGGTGGATAATTTAGGTTTGGCTTTTTTGATTTTTTCAGAAATGCAAGAAGCACTCAAATAGACATTGAGTATTTTATTTGAAAGTAACCTTCAATCCAGCATCTTTTTTTCGGAGTTCAAAATGTTTTTTGTTGCATGCAGAAATAAGATTTCGTTTTCTCTGTAGCAGTTTGTTGATTTCATAAATGCAACACATTTTTTTAATACAAAAAGCTAAAAAAAACAACAAAAAACAATATATATATATGCAGGGTTATCTTTATTTTAGATGTCAAAAGAGTTCTCCCGATGTTTTCTTTTCTGTGGGAAACGGCTCCAAATGGCTCTTTGAGTGTTCAAGGTTGTCGGCCCCTGGTTGAGAGCTTAAAAACTGAATATTTAAGAGATAAATTATTCGTGGGAATGAATCGACAATTAAATGAGAAAGATGAAACGAAAGTGTTAAAGAAACATTTTGTGACTGCTGAACTTATACTGCAAAAAAAAATGGTTATCACTAAGGAATGGAATTCACAACTAAGGAATTATAGGGACAACAATAAGGAAAAATAAGGAACAACAAACAACAGTTCTTGCTGTTATAGGAAAATAAAGCACACTGGGGGTGTGATGCAGCATGATGCGCAGTGAAGTGCTGCTTCCTTCCCCCAAACCACATTTCAGCGGGTTATAGTTAGATTTAATGTTGTGGAACATCCAAGAGACAAGTTAATTCCTGATATCATTTATGTTACATAAGCACGGCCTGTCATTTTACCAAGAAAGCGTAAACTCCTCTGTCCTGAAAACCTTCTTGATCTGAGAGACTGTTACAAAGCGCTTACACACGAGACTCTTCCTTTAAATGTTAAACAAATGGCTCCTAATAAAACAACATCACCACATCAAGGATTATACAGTAGGTTTTACTTTGTTAACCAAGAACATGGTTTATCATTTAAATTTGTTTATCCTTTCCTTAGATTATGTGGAGCGTCCACTGTGCGTATGAGCCTTGTGATTGAGCTGTTGCTATGGAAACAATAATGCGTTGAATGAGTGCATTCATATTAGCCCATCATTCATGTTACAGCCAGAACTCGTGCCTAAACCGTGCTGTTATAGCAAAATAACGCACACCCTCTCAGCAATCAGATTTAACCTTTCAGGCACACTGTGCAGCAAGATTTATTTATTTATTTTTTAAAAATAAAAGTACAAGATGCTTGAATTTTTTTTTTAGAACTTTAACTCTTCGTCCCCTCTTTGCACATATTACTACATTGAAAAAATTTGTCATTTATGTAATTTGATGCTTTAACATTCCCTCAACAAACATCTCATGGATGTGCTGCTATGAAAGGCACGAGAGTGTATGCAGGGCTGCATTTTAGCATCTGTTTACTGTTTAGTGTGAAACTATCAGTTTTGGGGATTTGATCCTTTTGACACCTTTGTCCATTATTTAAAAAGATGTGTGTGTGTGTGTGTGTGTGTGTGTGTGTGTGTGTGAGAAAGAGAGAGAGAGAGAGAGAGTGTGGCAGTGTTTTCGATTCTCGTGTTTACATGAACTCAGTGCGATACGACAAACCTTTTTTCTATGTTTAGTCTGACTGCTCGGTTTGCCTTCTGGTTATCTAAGCAAGAAGCCTGTTGCAAGTGAAATTTGTCAATCTGTTTTTTTGTGTTGTTCAAAATAGCCTCAGTGTTGGGCCTGAAAACATTTTTGCGCAGTGCTGTGTGGTGTAATAATATCAGTGATGCTGCTGCTTCCAGTGGCTTCACTAAAGCTTCATCCAGTGACTCTTTACCACCCGAGAGACACACTGTTCGACCACCTTCCACCCGGGAGAAGGTACAGAAACATTTGCACCAGGACCAGCAGGCTCAGGGCCACCTTCTTCCCGACAACCATCATCTTGCTGACCTCTACATTATGCCGTTAGACCACTGTTACCCCGTTACATGCACTCATTCCGTAACACAAGTATTCTGTATACCTGTATCATCCATACATAATTGTAGTTTTATAGTATATATTGTACAGTATCTTTATATATCTGTATATGATATTGTACAATTACACAGTTAAACCAGTACTGCTGTATGTTCAATGTACGTACAGTACAGTGTTGGCCAAATGTATTGAGACAAAAGTTGAATTTATTGTTTAATTTTTTTTTTATAAAGTCAATCTAAATATTATGATATAATTATTTAAAAAAAAAAAAAAAAAAAAAAAAAAAAATATATATATATATATATATATATATATATTCCTTTAATACTCAACACCAGTTGGATCCAGCAAAAGAGGTCTGCAGTACTCTTGTGTCACTTGCCCAATCCAAGCTCGCTTGATTACTTCCTGAAATCATGAATAGAAATTTGACGTACTGAAGTTCTACGTACAATTCACAGTTCGATTCTGAACTCGTTTCTAAAATTCAGTTCTCTCAAAAAGTAAATTCTGAATTGGAACTGGCCCATTAATTCAATCAATTGACTCAATCAACAAAATGTATAATTATAAAATGTAAAATTACACTATAACCTGTTTGTATTTTTGTTTCATAAGCAACTTGCTGAATATAACACCTCGATATCTACTGTACCTCTATCATTTTTTTCCCCCTGGTGTGCATTACTGTATATTCAGCACAATCTGTTGTGTGTAGTCCTGAGTGTGACATACATAAGTGACAGTATTGATTATTCGGACTGATCATTGCAGTGCTACATGTTTCACTTCTTTAGGTCGTTGTATTTGGTGAGGATGAGAATCACTAGTCACCACATGATACGATGTTATAGCGATTCCTACTGTAGGGCCGATTCAATTAATGTTGCGATTCTGTATCACAATTTTGTTTTTTTCTCCAATTTTGCTACAGTTTGAAGGCCTTGAACCTTTAAAAAAAGTTGCTATAACTTGAAAGTTTTATACCTTAGCTTTGTTTGCTAGTTTCACAACTGAATTGAACATTAGTAATTAAAGGTAGCTCATTTCTGATATTATTTTTTTTCTCTTAAAACCAAGGGCAGCGTTTAAACAAAACAAAATTTATAATCAACGAAGTTTAACATTTAACCTATAATTTAATTAAACAAAAAGCTATATTTCTATTGAGCATCTCATATCGGTCATCCATCATATATTTATTATTTCTGAAGAAACAGAAAATAATTTACTTCTACCACACGGGATGGCATTGTGTGAATAGTTTGGAGTTTATCACCTGAATGATTATAAAGTTACAGTGATGTTTTACCACCTTAAATGCTTCTAGCAGTCCTGAGTAGTTGCGAGTACGCAGCCGTGCGCAGCGTCTATGCAGAAGCTCGTGTACCCGGATCAAAATCGGTTATGTCCGAGGCTGATCTGTCATGGCCGATCACACTGAAAAACAGCCGATTGTGGTCACTGGCTGATCGACGGGTGCGACTCTATTTAAAATGTAAAAACTAAAAAAAAAGTTTTAAATCGACTTTGGAGTCAAAGTGGCGATACATGAAGTGGCACAGAAAATATAACTGAATTGATTTTCTTCCACCATCTCTAGTATTTAGTTAGTATTTGGGAAAAAATCAACAGAATTTAAAGTATTTTTCCAAGGTGATAACAATCGGTACGATTTTTGGGGGCCAGTAGGTTTGAAGAGACCCACGCCCCAGCATATTTTGACTGTCACACAAATGGCTTACATCAAAACCTCCATCATGAGGTCATCATCATCTGTAAACCAAAGTTCATTTGCACCTACACAAAAAAAAAAAAAAAGTTAACATTTATATGCGTGCGTGTGCAGAGGGACTTGTGACACGCCACCCTGTTTCTGAGTCAGGGTCGTCCACTCGTTCTCCTGCGACTGTGTGACCTTCTAGTTTGACCTATGAGCAGGTTCCTCTCCACCGTAACCTCCATGCAGAGCGAATCCCAGCTCATGGATCAATGTTTACACTTTCACTGGCCTTTTCGGGTGTTAAATGTCACAAAACGTAGCAAGAACCAGATACTCTGTAAACACGTCAAACCGTCCTTGTCATTATGAACGCTAGAGTCAACCCAAAATAACTCAACACCTTGTTAAATTAATATGACCTGTCATCTTGGAATTTATTGTTTTAAAGGTGCGCATCCAAATTAGCTGGGATTTATAAACTTTTTCAAACCTTACCTAGGGTTATCTCGGCCTTGTTTGGTCATTTTTGTCGCTTGTTTCCTGTTCGCTGCTTCTTCCTAATTTTATTTATATGAGAAATAAAACTGATGGACTGATAGACGATGTTCATTAGCCGGACCAGTCGCAGTCTGCAGTGTTCCACATCCCAATCATCTCGCCTTTAGCTCTGGCATAGCAGAGCGTGCGTGATGCCCCTGCGGGAAATGATTATTCTGTGTCAGGACCTGATGTTTGTTTTTCATTATTTAGTTTTACTGCTCAAGGTTCAGTGATTATAAGTGATCAATAGACAAGGGTTACATCGGTGGTCTCATATGTGTGTGTGTGTGTGTGTGTGTGTGTGTGTGTCTGCACATATGCGTACGATTGTGAGTTTTAATTACTTAAGGGAATAGTTTATTTATTTATTCATTTATTTATAATGTGATGATGTGTGGCAAGAGCTGCCGGAACAAGACTCGAATAATGTCATGTTTTCAGCAGTTTCTGCCAGAAATAGCAGAATTTATGCTAATGATGCTTTTGAATTGATTTGGAATATTGCACAACCAGTGTTTTGTCCATGTTTACATATGGAAGCCATAACAGAGGTTAATGTCCGTATCTGGCTGTGGTCTTGTTAGCTTGTCACTCAAAGGCGTTTGCGTTTGCACTACGTAAAAAAGTGGCCTTTTCATCAGCACCGTAATCCTGATGGAGGTTTGCTGTTGACCATCAGGAGTTGCTGGTTCGCGTCCATGCTGGAACTCTGGGGGGGATTCGCACCATGTCCATGATGGTTTTATCGCCCTCGCTTTTCCATTTGACACTGGCGTTGTGCCCGCGAGAGAGCAACTTAACCTTCGAGCGGCAGAAGAACCGCTGTACTAGAGAAACGGCAAGGTAATTTGTGTATTTGCCCGTAAGTGTTTTTGATACCTAGTTTTATAGCAGGGTGTGTGTCGAGGCTCGGTGAGCATGTTTCGGAGAACGTGTGTTTCTGTTTAGATAGAGCGAGGCAGAGGGAGCTGGAAAAAGAAATGCCTGACAATTAGGGAGGTAGAAACTAGAGGGAGAGAAAAACCTCAGTCACGGCTGACTTCACCTCATAAATATCTCCTTAAGCAGCACCAAATGAATGTAGGGCACAGGTGTGGAAATGTGTGTGGTGTTTGTCTGCCAGTGTATGTACATTTCAATGCACTGGTGTGTGTGTGTGTGTGTGTGTGTGTGTGTGTGTGGTTGATTTTTACAGCTCAGATTCAGGTGCATATAACAAGGTGGGTATATAAGTGTGTGTGTGGGTTTGGATGGCCACACGCAGTGATGTAAATTTCTATTTTGCCATTCAGCAGGAAATGGAGGCCACACCTCAAACTGTATTAGGCTCAAATACAATGGGGCTCTTGAGGAGTTTGGAAACAAACAACAAACAATTAAATCAAAATGTTTTTTTTTCTTTTGTAATTTAATTAT
>JAOVVA010000041.1:12232924-12244886 GCA_028565275.1 Leiocassis micropogon
ATATATATAAATATCTGGCAACCTTTCTTAATTTTTTTGAGGGTATGGACGCAGGAAATATGGTATTGTAAATATAGATTACTTATGCTATTATTATTTTTTTTATTTGCATCTTATTGGTACGGAATCCTTATATTTATGTCTGGCGGGGTGGGAACTTTGGTTTTGTGTTCTCTTTTGCTGTGTGTGTTTTTTTTTTTGTTCTTTCTGTATAGTTTGAAAAAAAAAAACCTTGCTCAAAAAAAAAAAAGTGTTTTCATTGTGACCTCTATCTGACAGTGGATTTTTACTTTTAAACTTTTTGCATTGCTTTGGCACTGTAGCCAGGTTCTCCTACATCCATGTGCAGCCATTTCTTTTGAGACCTTTTCAAATATGGAGCAGCTTCAAAATGCGGCTTCTAATTTTGCTTGTACAGGAACATCATGCCAAATGTCCGAGTTCTGTTACCTCAGCGCCCCACCTGTGAAATCCTTCTTCAGTGTTATGCTGCATCTTTCCTAGCATAAAATTATGGTAAATGTCAACATGAATTGATGTAAAAGTGCCAGGATTCTAATTTGACCATTCAGACTGAGGTTACATATAGAAAAAAATCTGACTTTTATTTTAGCACCACATATGAAAGCGGTGCAAATCAGAATTGAAAAGATCATATTCCATGTGATTTGTGCCGTTCACACTGTTCACACAAGAAAGAAGAGAAAAAGAAATAAACAAAACAGTTGTCCTGCAGTGTGAACATACAGTAGCCTGTGGACATTCACTGAGCAGAATTTGTCCATATTGTGACTGCATTGTCATTACTATTCCGTATTCAGTTCTTGCTTATAAACAAACAAAAAAGCAAAATGACGTTCAAAATCCTGCTGTTGTATTGAATCACAGCGACACTGATGTTCAGTACAATGACGCTCCTGCTTACACAATAACATTGTAGAACTGTTTCTCAACAAAACATTTAGAAATGGATTATGTCACAGATCATCTACTGTATTCGATTATTTTTTTCGTCATTATAACAGGATAAAAAAAGTTTTGACTATAACTTTTAACATCTAAACTTAACATAAAAAACAAGGTAGACATGCAGTTTCTTGTATGTGATTATGTTTGTGCATATTTTTGTATTACAGAGGCTCCTTCCTCGGTCATGGCCAAGAATGGATACTTCTATCAGGAAATGGGTGAGTGTTTTTTTTTTTTTTGTGTGTGTGTGTGTGTGTGTGTGTGTGCGCGCGCGCATGCATATGTGATAGACGAAGGATTCTGACTTCATTATAATTCTGTCCTTTGCCATTGCTTATGAATATTTACTGCATTTAATGGCAAAACATACATCTTTGTTGCACCTTGTAAGGTGGCACAGTGGTGTCAGACATCATCAGTCAGGATTGGTCAGTGCGGTTTGTGGGTTTGATTGAGTAGGAGGCAACCTTTAAAGGCAAAGGCAACCTAGTCTGCAAAATCCACTTTTAATTCCTTTTTTGGACATTCTGGTCTAGAGTCTGCATGAACACACACAAAAATAAAACCTATTAAAAACATTTCCAGCTGTTTTTTTTTTCATTTTTGTATTGGCTGGGGCATAAACAAGCAAATCAGGTTTTCCCTTTATTGTGACCTCATATACCAAATAACCCCTCCCTGGATTAATGCTCGACGACCTCTACTCAACTTTGACAAGTTCAGCCCAGCTCTGCTACTGTATTCTCTTGATGTCATGTTTAAGAGCTACATTACATAGGCTAGGCTAACAGGTAGTACCTAACTGCTAGCAGCAAACTTTAGCACTTAAGAAGGGCTAGGCTAGTAAATGAAGTTCCAAATCCTGAATTCTGATTGGCTAGAAAAATACACTTCCTCAAAGGGACATTCAGGGGCAGCACTTTTTGAGCAATTGAGTGAAACAGAAAGAAATCAGAACCCAGTAGGGGTTATCAAGAAATCTGAATTGAATTTCAGCTAGGTTATTAACAGACATTTTTAAGTCTTAGTGTTAATAGACATGTAATAGTTTGTAAAGGTCAAATATAGAGTATAATATGTGACCTTTACAAACTTTTTACTTTCTTTAAAAAAATATTCATCCAGTTTTGTACACTAGCCCTTACCTGTGCTCCACACTGTTAACCAGTGTATGTATGAAAAAAGTACAGTGGAACCTCGGTTCACGAATGTCCTGCAGTACAACCAAATCGGTTTACAACCAAAATATTTGCCTAAAATTTGTCTCTGTTGCTCAAACTGCCGCTATCAGCTGAACAAAAGCATGAGTGCATCGCGCAGGATCAGTTTTGCTCAGTCCGAGGTCACGGATCGCACACATGATACAGTAAAAGAATTTTGTGCAACATGGATTGACGCTTAAGCCTTTGCCGAGAGCTATCATCCGAACAAAACTGTGAGGAACTGAGTGCTACAGCTTATGAACGATAACACGGTGTCCTGTTTGTGCAGCGCAGTTGGGCAAGTGTGCAACGCAGAAGAAACAAATCTGGGTAAATTTTTATTGGAAACGGCTGCCACGTAAAAAACACCAGAGGCCAAGAAACCAAAAAAATTTGGGAAAATGGTTAACAGTGCGGTTGTTCAACATGCATATAAACATTTTCTTCTTTTCACTTCTCACATCATCATAATCATCATGAATAATAATTACAAATGATGGGTTTCACTGCAAAATGAGACAAACCCATTCTGACTGTTTTGAGAAAAACAAGTTTTTGATGAAAAACATTGGTCGAGGATATTTTGTGCATGTTTTCCTCTGGTCATAACTGTATTAAAAAGCACGAATGCCAAAATATTATGTCTTATACAGTATATATGATATAAAAATTTTTGTATGAACATTTTTGTACACAAAATGCCATGAATTCCAATGCCCCCCCACCATAGTTTATATAAAAAAATTATAAATGAGCAATTGTTGCAATTAATTACATTTCTGCAGATTAGTATTATTAGTATATGGTTTTAATCAACTGGCAGCAAATTGGAACAAGTGTTGAGTTTTATTGCAGACAGAATCTTTTAAATTACAAAGGTTGTTGAAGATCTCAGGAAACGTTAAAAACTATACCAAAAAAATATAGCATGTTCTCATGGGTGACTGCTGGGGGCGCTGGGGCAGCAAGACACTGCAAAGGTCATGTACCCGAGGAACAGAATTTGCCAAATTGAGTGAAAGGATAATGGTTATGTTTTGCAGTGAAATCCAAGTAAATTTTTGAACAAAATATGTATGCAGTGTTGTTTTCTTTTAAGGTTGTAGGACTGGAGATTGTACTTCAGTGTAAGAGTATTTGGGGTCCTGGGGTGGGGAACATACTGACACAGTGTTTCCCACACATAGAGTATACTCTGGAGCGCCATACAAGCATATTGATTGTTGCCAAAGTATATTTCCCGAAACCTTTTTACAAATCTTTCCTGGAGAACGATGCAATCAGCAGTCAATTAAATAATAGAGGACAGTTTCCTCTCGTGCCCCTGATCCCGTACCTGTTTATTCTGCTACTGCGAGAGCGGTATACTGAGAGACAGTAAATACAGCACATGCTAGCTGCCGTAAAAGAATAAGAAGGGCGTATTGCACAGTGAAACGGGCTTATCTTAAAAAACCCAGAAAGATCAACCTCAAAGCGGGATCTGTGCCGGCAACACAGCACTGGTGTTTCTATGACCACCACAGTCACCCCAATCTATTTAAAACATGTTAATGTAGCTAAATATGATCATCATTGTCTCCTTTTCAATTATGTATTTTTGCCCATGGTTATAACTGAATTTAAGCTCATCATGTTTTGTTCACAGCTTACCCATGATGCTTCTTTTTTAGTTTTACTTTTAAAGTTAGTATATTAGTCTTAGAGGTCTCCAAAATGACATTCCGGCATTTTTTTTTCTTCTTTCATTTATTTTTCAAACACATTGTTTGTGTTTCTGTGTCTGAAGATTTGAATCAACCGAACTGAACTTTAATAAATTCAGAAAACATTCAACTTAAATAAACGATAGCAGCTTCTGCTTCACTCAGAAAAAATATGAAATGTTGACTCGTGGGTGGAGCAGAGCCCCAGGCTGGACAAGGGTCTTGACATCTTTTATCTCATGAACACCGTGAATGCTACGATTAAAGGATGAATATAAACAACAGGAAATAAAAAAGGAAAGCAAAAAAAGTGAATATGTAAAAATAAAGAATGACGTTTTTTTTTTTTTTTTGCATATACCCAAAGTAGAGGCCCATGTGACTGAGTTATGAGTGAGTTATGCATAATAGGACACCTTCAAATGAATTTACATTGTAATTACTATTTGCATTTTTACATGTTTAGCAAGACATTTTAGAGTTTTGTGTTAAAACATGTTCTAGCATAGTATAATTAAAATTTATTTAACCAACAGTATTTGACGCAATTCCTGGACAAGCGACTGATCCACTTCAGTCAAAGGTTTGTCTCAACATTTAGGCATTTTGTATCTGTTTAGGTTAATCTAGCACACTGCACAGAGGACCTCTTTTCTAGTGCACATGTGCAAACTGAAATCATACAAGCCATCCAACCATGATGTAGTCCAAGTAAAATTACAAATATACATGTATTACTGCACAAAACTATGTCTTTCATGTGAGAGTGAAACAAATGATCAATAACTCATGTCGTACAAGTCAGTTATAAACAGTGGCAGCTGAAAGAGCACTCGCCACGTGTCAGTGACAAAACTAAAGATTGATAGTGTGTTTTACTTCAGCCACAAAGTGCATGGACAATGAGAGTGCTTGAATATCAGGAGCTCCTCTAACTTGAACCTGCCCGTGCAGCATTTTGTTAGCTTCTTTACTTTTAGATTGATTAATGTCTATGCATTTAAAAAAACAAGGGAAATGTTTTCTTCTTCATCATTATTACAGCCTCTTTTGGTAGGGGTTACCAAAAGAGGCCATAAACAACACCCCAGTGTTGTTTACACCCAGAACTGTCCACATATATGCGTGTGTTTTTTAAAGAATTAAAACTACAGCTTCCAGTTTCTTATTTATCAAACAGCATTGTCATAGTTTTTATGTCTATATTGCTAAATGTTTAACGGTTTACAGGTTTTGCAACATCCTCAAAATAGTTCTTGTTTTAAGTTTGAATATGTCGAGTATTACATGTAGAAGTTTAACCAACCAGCAGGATATTTTTGGTTGTCGGAACGTTGTGGGGATTTTATTTTGGCAACATTATGGACTTTGTGACAGTGTTGGTGTTAGTTTTTTATGTGGCCAAAAGGGTAAAAAAAAAAAAAACTGTTTAACTTTTGGGATTCATTGTGTGAGTGGAAGTGGACAGGATGCAGCTTGGACGCTTTGCAACTACATTAAACAGAGACATTATGACACTGGTGGCTTAGTGGTAGGTTTCTCATCTGCCATGCAGAAGGCTCGGATTAGAGTCCCACCCAGTGCCCAAACCCCAGCCACTGGATGCAGTGCGGCCCAAGCCCGGATAAAATGGGGGGGTTGCGTCAGGAAGGGCATCTGACAAAAAAAACCTGCGCCAAGCTTGTATGTGTGGATCGGATGGTCCCGACCCCTTGCTGGGAGCAACCGAAAGACCAACAACAACAACAACATTATGACATTAAGAGATGTGTGACATGAGATACAAATGCGGGAAGCTGTTGCATCCATCCCAATCTCAGATTGAAACTCTGACTTTTTGCGAATGAAGAAAATAAATAAATGCATAAATGCTTCAAATAAAGGTTCAAATTTCATTGTTTTGAGGTTGTATTTGTAATGTTGCGTTTGGGTCATTTATTTGGGTGTTTGGATGGGGTCATTTTCCCTAATGAGTGTTCTCAATCCATCGCAACCATCTACAACAGTAATTATTATTATTGTTATTAGTATTATTGTTCCTGCTACAGTAGGTGTGTTATTAGTATAGAAACACTAACGTATTAGATCAAGGACATTGATTGAAACCTGTGATTGTAAATTGCATTTATAGCTCAGATTTAATATTCCTTCATTTTCGTCTTTTTTTTCCCTAGACTGGTTTTAAGAAACACTGTTGCATTCGTGATATGTTTTTTTATTTGTATTTTTTAATACTGTTTATACCGTTGCTATAATTCCCCCTTTAAAAACAGGTCAGAGTTGTACCTACATCCATCTCCATTTTCTATATGGATGGGAAGATTGTTGCTTAAAAATTCATTTACTTTACTGAATTCATTTTTAGCAGCCTTATTTAATATCATGCAAGTCTGTTTTTTAACAACGGTATTCAAGTTAAATACTTAAATCCATTCGTACACATTCAAATCAGATCTCAAAGCCATATTTGCATCATCTGACTGATTTGATCATACCTTTTAATTAATATTCTGAAGAGACATTTCTCTAGAACTTGTAATTCGTTCATGAATAAGATAAATCTTTGAATAGGATCATTCAGAGAGTTTTTGAAACCTTGAAATGGAAAAAAAGAGTGATACAGAAAGAGAGCAATTGCGAGTGTGGAGGGAGAAACCCTCTATGAGCGAAGCACAGTCACTGTTCATGGATAAGGATTAACACTCCCACCACTTCTCTCCAGCTTTCCATCGAGAATAATAGAGAGAATGGTTTATCGAATAGACAAATAAATGAATGGACAGATATGAGGCTGATGTCCGCAGCCAGAGCCGAAGTACAGAGACCAGCCATGTTAGAAAAGAGGGAGATTTTAGTAACCCTGGGTTCACGTCGTGGGAATACCAAGTTGTGATTTCATTAGTTTAATAGCTGCATGATTTGATAAAAAAATAAAAATCACATTGCGATTATTTTGACACACTGAATTCAAATTTATTTATCTTGGCTAACAGCACAAATGATCTTATTAAGAGGATGATTGCCAATATTTGTTTATCACCTCAAAAGTTAATTAACAAAAATAAACAAATACTTATACTAATAACAAATACCAATATTGTCAAACTACAATAGGGTAAATTCCCAACTATGCGTATATTATATGTAATAAATTGCAGCCTTTTGCAATTACAGTAAATATCTGCATGGTCCCTATTGTGATTTAGATTTTTATTTGATTAATTGTGCCACACTAATCTGATTCACTGCTAACATATCTTTATAATCACAGTTCATCACAAGTTTTTTTCTGATTTACTTTGCATTTCTTATTAAGTTTGCCGTTGCTTCCATGAGTCATTCACTGTAAGAAATCTCGAAATGATTTCAGAGCAGAAAGAGCAAGCAGAAAAACAACTGTGTTATTAGTATTTCTTCTAATGTGAAGATTTTCTTTTTGTGCACATGCATAGAGGCCACTGACCCACCTGTTAATGCTTACTGTTCCGTACCACTCAGTTTTATAAAGTTTTAGCTTAAATCAGTGTCAATGCAATTTTATGAAAATGGGTAACATGTTGCTATGATGCTTTCTTATATATGATGCTTTGACTTATATACTCACTAATAGATACACTCAAAAGATCATTTCATTAGATACATCTGTTTTTTTTTTAACCAGCCAATCACATAGCAGCCAATTAGCAGCAGACTTTGGATGTGGCATGGTTGTTGGTGCCAGATGGGCTTGACTGAGTATTTCTGAATCTGCTGATCTACTGGGATTTTCATCCACAACCTTTTTTAGGTTTTACAGAGAAAATGGTCTGAAAATGAGAGAATATCCAGTGTCCCTGGGTGAGAATGCCACCAGAGGTCAGAGGAGAATGGACAGACTGGTTCGAGATGATATAAAGTGTGAGCTCAAATAATGTCTTGTTGCAACCGAGGTATGCTGAAGAGTGTCTCTGAATGCAAAACACGTCGAACCTTGAAGCAGATGGGGTACAGCAGCAGAAGGCCACACCGGATGACACTCCTGTCAGCTAAGAACAGTAACCTGAGGCTACAATTTGCATGGGCTTACTAAAATTGAACAGTAGAAGATTGTGAAAAAAAAGTTGCCTGGTCTGATGTCTTGATTTCTGCTGCAACATTTAAATGGAAGTGTCATAATTTGGTGTAACCATGATGAAATCAGGGATCCATCCTGCCTTCTACCTATGCCTCAGGCTGGTGGGGATGGTGTAATGGTGTGGAGGACATTTTCTTGGAACACATTGGGCCCTTTGGTACCAATTGAGCATTGTTTAAATGCCATAGCCTAGTTGAGTATTGTTGCTCACCATGTTCATCCCTTTAAGACCACAGGATAATGCACCATGTCATAAAGCTAAAATCCTCTCAAACTCGTTTCTTGAACATGAAAGTAAGGTTGCAGAACTCAACTGGCTTCTACAGTCACCACATATCAATCCAAGAGAGCACTTTTGGGACGTAGTGGAACGGGAAATACATGGATATGCAGCCGACAAATCTATGATGCTTTAATTTTCATGTCAATATGGATGAAAATTTCTAAGAAACAGTTCCAGCACAATGGGAAATGTACGTCACAAAGAATTAAAGCACCTCTGAAGTCCAACTTAATACTAGCAAGATGGAATGGCCAGTGAGTGGAATTCAGATCAGTAACGTATGAAAAAAGAGCCAAGTCATTACTACACAATGTTATTTCAGTATACCAGTACCAAAAAAGTACCACTTTTTTCAAGTCCATTCAGGACTTGAATTCCAGAAATGGTACTATACCAGCATCTTGAAATAATTTTACTGTGAAAATGTCTGTTTGATCTGGCTAATAGAAATCTGTCTCTTTAATGCTGACAGCAGTGATGTTGTTTGATGTAAAGAAAAAAAATGACTGAATATGTAATATGAGCAGCAGGAAGCTTTATATGAATCACAAGTAACCATAGAGAAAGTAGAGGACTTGTTGCTTTGTTCAGAGACTTGAAGAGATGGCAGCAGCAAACAGACAGCCCGAAGTGAAATAAGGAGGTATTTTGGTAAAAAATAAAAACAAGCACCTAAACACAGCAGCCCCGCTGTGCACAAGGTGTTTTAAGGTGTGTTAGAGGTTGTTTTTATATTAGAACATTTTCCGCACGTTTGAGACGTGGCAGTACCCTGTCCAGACCTATTATCTTTATCTCATTATATATTTGAGCAGGACGGCATGGTGTAGTGGTTAGCACTGTGGCCTCGCACCTCCCGGGTCATGGGTTCGATTCCTGCCTTGTGTGTGTGTGTGTGTGGAGTTTGCATGTCCTCCCTGTGCTTGGTGAATTTCATAGCATAGGCTCCAGGCCCCTGCGACCTTGTATACAATATAAGCGGTGTAGAAGATGAGTGATTGAGGTAACATTTGAGCAGTTGAGGTTTGAGGTCGTTGCTCAGGGCCTAACAGTGGCAGTGTGCTCAGGTTTAAACCTATGACTTTCTGATCAGTAGTCCAACAGGGTTAAACTTTACCTCTACCTTTCTTAGAAAAAATAACAAAATGTGTATTATTTATTCTAAAGTGGACAAGAAACAAGTACAAATGAATATATTGTACCATTCAGTATATCCGTAGCAAAATAACACGTACATGTTACACTGTTTCTGATTAAGAGAATAAAATTTCATTTCCAGTGTAGTTTATTTTACAAATCAAATCTGATTATCTTTATTGGCAGTTCTGATGTGTTGTCTTCAATTTGGGCAATATTCTGAGTGTATTATTGCATGTGTTCTCGGTGTAATGGCGTGCATGTGGTCTGTGCGTGTGTACATGTCCTCAGAGCAGAGGGAGCGAGACGAGCAGGAGGAAGGGAGCGAGGATCGGGAGGAGGGTCAGGACTCTCCCATCCCATCAGGAGATGACATTCATCTCTACGGCAACCAGACACACCAAGGAGGGACAGGTCAGTGTGTGTGTGTGTGTGTGTGTGTGTGTGTGTGTGTGAAAATAAGCATGTGTGAGTCTGAGTCTGATCGAGCCAGACCCAGAGCTGTTGATTAGCTTCAGTGCTGCTCAGGTTAGCAGGTCAGTTGTTGCCAAGGCAACATTCTCAGGTGCATTGCGATTAGGTGGTGACACCCTTAAACCCACACATCGTGACAGGTCAGCTGCCATAACTCCAGCCAGCGATATTAAGGAAAAGAAACTGGACAGGAATTGGAAAACCAGAAATGATAAAAAGAGGAGAGACTTCTTCATGGCTATAAATATGTATGTTTTAGTTTATTTACTAATCAGCAATAGTGAATTGATTATTTGTAAACTATTGTGGCTTCATGGCTTCTTTTTTTTAATTAACAAACAATGCTTTTGGTGATTGTGCAGGTAACCGTGCTGGGAGCGTACATAGCCAAGAGAAGTGACGTATACTATACTGCCAAAAGTATTCGCTCGTCTGCCTTCACATGCATATAAACTTGAGTAACATTCAGTTCTTAATCCATAAGGTTTAATATGATGTTGGCCGACCCTTTGCAGCTAAAATGGCTTCAACTCTTCTGTGAAGGCTTTCCACAAGGTTTAGGAGTGTGTTCATTAAAATTTTTTATCATCCTTCCAGAAGCGCATTTGTGAGGACTGAGAGTCTCAGCTCTCATTCAAAGGTGTTCTATCGGTGTCCTCAGTGTAAATACCGATATAATTTATAAAGTATATACATTTTAGCACGTGAAACTAATATTTCTTTTTTAAAACTTAAACTCAACAAAAAAAAACTCAAAAATCCCTTTTTATACTTTTTGAGCAGACAGGGAGTGCAACTGTCAGTCCAGCCCCCCGTTCAAGTAAAATGTACTCGGTTTCAATTAAATACTCATTTTTCTGCTCCAGGGAGTCCTGCATGGTATTAGATACACTCATACAGGAATTGTTCACACGTTTGTCTCATCCAGCCTGACGCTCGGCCTGCCCTGGTACATATTCGTCAGCACTCATCTGGATTAAAAATCCGCCCCACTCATCTGACACACTTAAGCCAACCTGCGCCAAAGCGTGTTTGTGTGTGTGAGGTTTTTTTGTCTTTTTTGTGTTTTTTTATTGTTTTTGACAGGGTATAAGTTGTATATCTTGGAGTGATCATATTTGCCTGACAGGAAAATGGCTGGCATTTTGTGAATAATGGTAATCTGTTTCTTGCGTCCCAGTTTACCTACAGTGACGAGAGAATGGGTTTAATCAGTCGAGTCGAGTTGAATTAATAGGATGTTAGATTATTTTACAGTTTGTCTTTCCCTGTTTGTCAATCTTGACTAGACAAGCAAGATAAGGAGGTTGTGAACTAGAAATGTCTGAACAAACAAGAATTTGCAGTTTGTCCTTATACGGGGGAAATAAATGTGTCTAAATCGCATTTTAAAATGCGACAGAAGCGATAAGAGATTAAAACTGGTTGCATAACCCTATTACTTTAACATGCAGATTTACTGCTTATTAAAATCTTTCTGATACAAAGTTCTGCTTTTAAACCAGGACTTTTATTCTCAAAGTTGCCTTTTTAATCCTAAACCCACTGCAGCGGCTCTCTAATCTGAAAGCGGAGGCAGCAGAGTTAGCGGCGAGCAATGCTAATCCGGGCTGAATGTCTCTCGGTAGACAGATCTTCCTGCTCATTGAGCATGCGAACGTGAAAGATTTCTTTGTGATAAAAGGTCTGCGACCTATAATCTCATATACAATCGCATACAATATGTCCGGTGCCATCCTATCGTAGTAAAATTGCCCTCCCGATGAACCTGAGCACTATATAGAACAAACAAGCAATCAGTGACAAATAAAGTGTATATGAGCGTCTATACGGAGACGTATGCACACGCTGACAAGCACATGCTCTGTGTGTCTGAGCATGCATTTCCTGCTGTGTTCAAATTCTCAATTGCTGCAGTCATTCTCACTGTTATGTGCTCTCTGTATTTCTAGATTCTGATGTCCATGGCTGTGTCCTGCTCAATACATCACGTAGAGTAAGAGCTTTTTATAGTATATACATTTTATTATACATTGAGTGTCTGTTTGTGTGTGTGTGTGTGTGTGTGTGTGTGTGT
>JAOVVA010000041.1:12248134-12265003 GCA_028565275.1 Leiocassis micropogon
ACAGACAGACAGACAGACAGACAGACAGACAGATAGATAGATAGATAGATAGATAGATAGATAGATAGATAGATAAATAGATAGATAGATTTTTGAGTAAATACAAAATGCTATTTTTAATTATTTTTAATGATGATATAATTTATTAAGGGAAAAAGGTGACGTTTTGCTAAGTCATGAATGACATCATTTGAAAAGCTAAATTAATATTCACTTGCCTGATTACTGCCAGCCCTGTTGAATTAAGAAATCACTTAAATATCTAACATCAGGAAGGGGGCAATGTAAACAGACAGATAGATAGAAGGTAAATAGACAGATAGATAGAAGGTAAACAGACAGACAGATAGATAGATAGATAGATAGATAGATAGATAGATAGTGTTGGTAGAGCAGCACATTGAGATAGAAATATATTAGTAATATAAAGTAAAGTAATGTGACATTATAAATAAAACAAACTAAGAATATGTATTTTTGTCATTATTTTGCAGATTATTTTTTCTCTGCCACTTAAGGTTGTCCATAGCAAAACATTTAATTTGAAAACCGCTATAAATCCTTGTATTCGCAGTTTTAATCTATCACGTTTAGGCAAATTCACAACGTGAAACAGTCGCTTTACATGGCAACCCACATCACATGGTCAGTGAAGCGAAACTGAGAGGTGTGCAAAATAGTGTCTGCCAGGAGTGAACTAAATGCGTTCAGTTGATTTTTGGAGAATGGTGAAACCAGGAAAAAGGTTGTTTAGATTTTAGTTACCATAGCAGGAGTTGCTTAACATTTGCAATACGTTCTGTAAACATTAAGTAATTTAGATGTTGTGTAAACACCATGTTATAGACTATACCTAACAAAGCCATGTGAGATACTGTAATGTAAGCACTGTGGTAAACACCTGGCCTGAACCCCATAGAGACTCTATGAGGTACTGTCAAGAGGAAGATGAGAAAAACCCCAACCCGACCCAAGGTGAGGGCTGCTACCACAGACTGATAGCCTTCATGACATGCTGCATTGATGCAGTAATTCATGCTAAAGGAGCCCCAACCAAATTATTCAGTGCATAAACTAACATTCTTTTCAGAACTCAGGCATTTCTGTATTTTTAACATTTTTCATTTTTTTCTAATATTTTGAGATAGTGGATTTTTTATTTCCATGAGCTGTAAGCCGTGATCATTGAAATGAAAACAAAAAAAGGCTTGACGTATTTAATTTTATGCTTAATGGATCATCTAGAATGTATGAGAGTTTCACTTTTTTAAATTTAAATTAAATTAAGAAAAACCTTTCTACAATGTAAATATTTTTTGAGATGCACAGGTATGAGTCTGTGTTATGTCTGTTATATCTTTATCTATGCGCTTTAGTTGGCAGTATGAACCTGCACATTATCAGAATGCTCTCTGTAGACTAATTTGTAAATAATATCCAGCTGTACCTTACACCATTGCCATCCTCAGCCTTGATCATCTTTTGTCCTTGCCCATGCCAGTAATTTTACCTTTATTACTTTCTCCTGCACTTTTTCTTTTCTTTTGCCCTCTTTTCCTCTTTCTCGATGGTACTGAGTGTGTTGTCATGGTGATACCCATCAGTCTTGGATGTGAGTGTGTGATGTCGTATTGATGAGACAGTGTGACTGTGTGCCAGAAAAATCCATCCCGCTCACTACACAACACACACACACACACACACACACACACACACACACACACACACACACACACACACACCCACATACACGCGCAAGCACCCATTTCCTGTCGGCCATTCTGAACAGTACACACCTGTCACCTCTGTCAGAGGACACACACACACACACACACACACACACAAACACGAAGGCATGCATACACACTCATTCATGCACACGTGCTCTTATTGCCTTCTTGCTTAGTATGCTAGACAGTGCATACCTTCATAAGAGAGGATAGAGCACACACACACATGCAAATTGATTAATTTGAATTAAACATTTGCTGTTGTCTTTGGAAAGGTCTTCATTGTCACTCACTTTGGCTGCAGTGTTGTGCACTGGCCTCTAATGTCTTGCTGCTCTTAATCTGCTTCTTCTTTCATTCAGTGGTCTGTGTTGACCTTTTCATCCAGTTTACTGTGATAAAAAATTAAACAGTGTTCAATATTTTTGTTACTGCATGTCATCTTTATTTCAGCGTGGTTTTTTTATTTCATTATTTAGCTGTTTTGGGGAGGCTGGGGCAGAAGGTCTTAATCTAAATTCCATTTGAATTAAACAAACTTCTGTACTTTTCTGGTAACCTTTGCCTTATCTGACCATGTGTATGTTCCTAAAGCCTTTGCCCCAGTTCCCCATCCAAGTTCAGACCCCTCTCCTTCTTTAACCCGAACCTTTCCCCACCATACAGTGCATCTGTTGTCTGAAACGCTGCAGTGTGTGACAGCTACCGCCACCGGCATCCAGTACCAGCAGTCTTGGCTCTGCATCCTGTGAGTTCACCAGATGCTTCTCAACACTTTTGTACTGAAATGTGCATATTTTTGTACTGATGTGCAAGTATTACTAGATTACTATACCACAGCTATCACTGTAGCACATGTCATACTCAAGGCCCGTGGGTCAAACACAGCCGTGGGCAAATTTCAAACGGAATTGAAATGATGGTTAAAGCATCGTCTTCAGGTGACTGATGAAACTCGGACCTGTCTTAAAACAATTTAGAAACGTGTTATGTGTTTTCAGTGATGTTGTTAGGTGTGCATGACTAAAATAAAACGGTAGTAGAAGAACTGATCTTACAATAATAGATCTCCACCTCTTGCATAAGTCTGTGCACATATTGTAGTGAGCTTGTTTTTTAGAAACTTTTAGAAAATGCCTGAATGTGATGTATGTTTGTCATAGTAGACTAGATATAGAATAAAATATCTAGATAGAATATTAGTTATTAATAATAATAATAATAATAGTAATAATAATAATGATAATAAAAATAATAATAGGTGTTACAGGGCTTAGCGGTTAGCACTGTTGCCTCAAACCTTTCGTGTTTCCAGTCCAAATCATGCCTCCATTCTGAAGGTCTGGAATTTGCCTGTCTTACCAGCGCTTGCTGGGTTTCCCCTGGGTACTCCGGGTTTCTCCCACAGTCCAAAGATATGATTGGTGATTTAAAATTGTCCATAGCGTGTGTGTGTGTGTGTGTGTGCGTGCCAGTGGTGGGTAGGCACCCCTTTCATAGTGCACCCTGCTTCCATAGTGCCCTGACTACCCTGGGTTAGGCTTCAGGCCCCCTGTAACCCAACACAGGATAAGCATAATGGATAGATAATAGATGGATGGATAATAATTATATTACATTAAAAATGAAAAGTCTTAGGCTTTCTATTACACCAAGTAGTGTAATGGAAATGTGTTCGCCTTATCATCTGAAGATCGCAAGTTCGATTCCGGGGTGATGCCCGGAGTCTAGAAAGCAAATTGGCAAACGCTCTCTCTGGAGGCAGGGATATGCAGAACCCACTCTCACATCAATCATAGTGACACTGGCCAATCATGTGAGCTCACACAAGCGTAAGGGACAGATAGCTATTTCCTCTAAGTGCGTTACGCTGACCCCAGCATTGCGTGAGCAGCAGTTCGGAAACATGCAGTCGCCTGATGTCACATGTCTCAGAGGAAGCATTTGATCATTTTTGCCATGTCTGGTTGGCAGTTGTTGCCTTGATGGTAGAGTGTAAATTAGTGAGAAAAATAACATTAAATAAAAGATTAAAAAAAACAACTAAAGTCAAGGCTCTTTAAGGACTAACAAAAATTCTGACTGGAAAGAATTTGATTGTATGTTGAAAAATGTATAAACACTCACTTATATATTTAAAGTACATATTAGTAAAATGACACTAAAACATTAAGAACACTCACACACACACACATATACACACACACATATTATACTAAGATTTTAACGCCAATATGTGATTATATTACATTTCAAATAAATTTTTCCAGATCATAAAATGAAATATTGTTGTTTGTATAGACACATACAGTGCCTTGCAAAAGTATTCTCACCCCTTGAACTTTTTCACATTTTGTCACATTATAGCCACAAACGTAAATGTCTTTTATTTGGATTTTATGTGACAGACCAACACAAACTGGCATGTAACCGTAAAGTGGAATGAAAATGGTAAATGGTTTTCAAAATATTTTACAAATAGAAATCTGAAAAGTGTGGTGTGCATTTGTATTCACCCCTCTTTACTCTGATAACCCTAACTAAAACCTATTAGAACCATTTGCTTTCAGAAGTCATCTAATTAATAAATAGAGTCCACCTGTGTGTAATTTAATTTCATTATAAATACAGCTGTTCTGTGAGCAGGAACACACCAGACAGGTCAGGGATAAAGTTGTGGAGAAGTTTAAAGCAGGGTTAGGTTATAAAAAAAAATTGTCATCCGAAAATGGAAAGAGTGTGGCACAACTGCAAACCTACCAAGACATGGCCATCCTCCCAAACTGACAGGCCGGGCAAGGAGAGCATTAATCAGAGAAGCAGACAAGGCCCATGGTAACTCTGGGTGAGCTTCAGACATCCACAGCTCAGGTGGGAGAATCTGTCCACAGGAAAACTTTGTCATGCATTCCACAAATCTGGCCTTCATGGAAGAGTGGCAAGAAGGAGGCCATTGTTGAAAGAAAGCCATAAGAAGTCCCATTTGCAGTTTATGACAAGCTGTGTGGGAGACACAGCAAACATGTGGAAGAAGGTGCTCTGGTCAGATGAGACCAAAATAGAATTTTTGGCCTAAATGCAAAACGCTATGTGTAGTGGAAAGCTAACAGTGTGCATGGTGGTGGCAGCATCATGTTGGGAGGATGCTTTTCTTCTGACCAGGGAAGCTGGTCAGAGTTGATGGGAATTTGGATGGAACCGGAGGTTCACACTCCATCAGGACAACGGCCCTAAACAGCCAGAACTACAATGCAATGGTTTAGATCAAAGCATAATTATGTGTTAGAGTATTCATGTGTCCAATTGAGAATTTGTGGCAAGACTTGAAAATTGCTGTTCACAGACTCTCTCCATCCAATTTCACTGAGCTTGAGCTATATATTGCTGCAAAGAAGAATGAGCAAAAAATTTTACTCTCTAGATGTGCAAAGCTGGTAGAGACATACCCCGAAAGACTTGCAGCTGTAATTGCAACGAAATGTGGTTCTACAAAGTATTAACTCAGGGGACCTGAAAACAAATACATGCCACATTTTCTCAGATATTTTGTTTGTGAAATAAAAAAAAAAAAAAATTTATCATTTTTCTTCCACTTTACAATTACATGCCACTTTGTTTTGGTCTATCACATCAAATCCCAATAAAATACATTCACGTTTGCAACATGAAAAAATGTGGAAAAGATCAAGGGGTATTAATATTTTTTCAAGGCACTGTAAAACTAGCGTACTCGCTAACATTATACGATTTTTCACAGCTGCAATGTGAAGCACTTACAAAGGCGGCATGTATGCATCTCTCGGTTGGACCGGCCTCAGAACTGGGGGGAGAACTGCGCCGAGGTCCGCTACGTCATTCTTATACTTGCACCTCTTAAGATGGTAATATATAAATAAATATATATGCACCCACACACACACACACACACACACACACACACACACACAGACTATATGCTGACTACCTTCTAGAGCTCTATCCCCTGAAGCATTTCAGGAGCCCTGCTGTTCTCAGGGACTATATTTGAACCATAAATCTGGGTGTTTGTGTTTAGAGTGTACTGTAATCACCTTAGCCTCTGTCTCTCTCGGTCTCTCTCTCTGTCTCTCTCCTGTTGTGCTGCTCTGCACAACAGATGCCACTCTCTTTCTCCACACACACACACACACACACACACACACACACACACACACACACACACACACACAGAGGCATGTTTGTGTGCTCAGTTACTCATTTCACTAAAAGCAGGATTGCTTGCTTTTACCGATTTATCTCTCTGCACATTGTGTATATTAAACTGAAGCAAAACAAACATTATGTAACTTCAGAAATAAATGGTCTTGCGCTTAGATGTAATCCAGAAGAATTATATTGCACATTTCTCATGTTTATGTGGTCACAGGAAACGGAAGGATTAGGTACTCAGTTAGAAAGGTTAAATTACAGGAAATATTAAAAAAAACTGTCAAAAAGTAATTGTTTAAGTAGTACTGAGATACAGTAATTTAGTTAAAGGGCATGTAAGCAATAATTATAACTGAGCAAAAGTAAATATAAAGGGTTTTAATATGTTATGCCATAACAGCTGTAGCTGTCTCGTCTATTACACACTGATGTCTGACCCTCTCATCTACTCTACTCTTGTCTCCTCTTCTCTCATCTACTTTTCTCTCCTCGTGTTCTCTTCTCTTGTCCCCTCTCCCTGTGTCTCCTCTCTTTGCGTCTCCTCTCCACTCTTCCTTCCTTTACTCCTGACACCACTCCCCTTCTCCTCTCCACTTTTTTTTCTATTTTGTTTGTTTTCCTCTCACGTCTTCTTACCTCTCCTCCCCTCCTCTCCTCCAGAAAAGCACTAAAACAGCAATGGAGCTCGGTCGGACGTTTGCGAGCATGTTCTCAGACATCTCATTCAGGCAGAAGCTGCTGGAGAGTAAGACTCCGGAGGAGTTTAAAGAAGCACTCGTTATACAGAGGTACCACCTGACTGCTGCCAAGAGAAAAACTACCACTGTTGAGGAGGAAGAGACTGACCCACACAGCCACAAACCACTCAAGGTATGTTTAGATAACGGTATGTGTAGCTGTGGTTTGGACATGTTTGGTTTGACTCATCTGTGTCAGATAATTTTCATTCATGGCGCATGCATACATGCATTTTCGGCTTTTGTTTACATCCCAGTTCCCTCTCATTGCGCTCCGCCTCTCTCACTTTCACTGCTGCTGACGCTTGACTCTTTGAGTGGCGGCCTTGTTATTGTCTACTGCAGAGCCTGGATCAGCTTACGAGAACTTATCTTGTTTGATGCTTATTTTGCACACACACATACAAACACACATGCTCGTACACACAGGCTATCGCATACACATCCACGCAGACCACCATGGCTGAGGTTTCCCGCTTGTAAAAGCCCTCTCCATAAGGCAGCGAAAAGAGGGCCAAATAGCTCTTGTTTTTGTTTTATTTTTTCACTCTATCACACATCTGAAGAATGGCAACCAGGTGGAGGATCATTATTTTGTGTGTGTGCGTGTGTGTGTGTGTGCGCGTGTGTATCGGTGAATGTGTATGTGTACCAAAGGCTATTCATCATGAAGAAAAGAAACAGCTATGAGAAAGATCATTCTCTTTTCATGCTCTGTCTCTCTCTGTCTTTTTGGATAAAAACACACAGATACAAATATACACACACACAACACAGACATTCAGTAATATAATAAATGATGATTCATTATGTATAGAATGCAATAAAGGCTTTATTTAAGAATTGAAGTAGAAGTAGACTCTGTGTAGGGGTGTGTGTGTGTGTGTGTGTGTTTTTGTGTGTTAAGGAATTCCAGGCAGATTCCTCTCCAAAGATGGTTTGATACAGGTCACTCACCTGTTAATTAAAGAATCAACCAAATACCACTAATATGTAAAATTTTACATTTTAAAGGATTACAGATTTTTTTTTTATCAATCTGGCAACGCGGTTGTCTTTGCGACGCTCCAGAGACGTTTGATGACGTCCAATGAGTCGTTGATCGACATCTATTCCTGTCTCTCTCTCAGCAGGTGTTCGGATAGATGTTAGCCGTCACTGCATTGTAGAGATTCTGCTAATGCTGTTGTTTTGCTTTGACCTTGTAGTGACATTGTGGTGGGGTATTTCTAACGCTGGGCTGTCTCTCTCTCCAGTCTGCAGTCTCTGCTCACCTTGTGTCTCTCTCTCTGCTGTGCAGGGGGCTCTGTGTGAGTGAGATCCAACTGCGCTTCTGTTCGCGACTGTGCGAAAGTGTAGCTGCCTGTGTGTCCGTGTGCCTGTCTGAGTGTGTGACTGTGGATGCGTATTTGTGTACATGTGTACTTGTGTTTGGTTTTAGTTATTTCTTTATTTATTGATTGATTTTTCAGTGTGTGTGTCTGTCTGTGTGTGTGCGTTTGTTACTTTGGTTGCTTTAACTCTGTTTTTTCCCGTCTG
This sequence comes from Leiocassis micropogon, assembly GCA_028565275.1. Taxonomy (NCBI): domain Eukaryota; kingdom Metazoa; phylum Chordata; class Actinopteri; order Siluriformes; family Bagridae; genus Leiocassis; species Leiocassis micropogon. The sequence continues at coordinate 12,256,329 of JAOVVA010000041.1, forward strand.
CAGTGCTCTGTTAGGACGGGTGCAGTTTTGTTTAGATTTTGCTTGTGATTCTGCCAGAGTCTTGTGTGTCTTAATTTATTTGCTTGCGTGCTTTATTTGTGCTTTTCCCTTTTGAGTATGTTTTTTTTTTTTAATTAGCGTTCAGCTCAGAGTGTGTGTGTTTAATTGTGCTGTCTCCCTCTGTCTATACCCGCTGTAGTGTAGAGATTTTTTCAGAGTGGGCAGAGGCATCTATGAGGATCTGTGTCGCCGCTTGCCCTTCTATATATCGGACTTTACCGACGGTAAAATACCCCAAAACAGGCACATACACTATTGTCCGTGTAATTATGTATATTGTGCATAAGAAAATGTAACATTTATAAATGTTTGTGGGTTGTGTTTCAGGAATAGTGGGCAACAATAAAGCACTAGTGAAGTACATGACAACATCCATTTTCCTCTACATTGCCGTTTTGCTTCCCGCCATTGCGTTTGGCTCACTCAATGACGAAAGCACAAGAGGAGAAATAGGTGAAGACAAGCATGAAGAATCGCACGCACACACACACACACACACACACACACACACACACAATGCAGAACTGTGGTTGCTATCAAAAGCTTTATAACAAACCATATAAATATAAGGAGGTTCCAGCATCACAACTGCAACATTTGGACTCTTATTCGTAAATATAAAGCCACAGACCATGGACAAGCTTATTTTCACTAAGCAAACATCATGGATATTACATTATACAGATAAACTTTGCACCTCAGATGAACTCTGAATTTTAAAGACCACATTTAATGCAAAAAACATACTAGTACCATGAAAGAGACTTAAAAAACACAAAAAGTGTAGATGTTTGTCATTTTTGGTATAAGCTGTTTAGGATAAATTTGCATTATAGAAGACGTTTTGACATTACAGATGTAAAATGTCTAAATCAGTCCTCAACAAACTATATAGAGAACATAAATAGTGAATTTTATCTTGAAACATTTGAAATACTGTAGTACTTATGAAAAAAAAAACTACTAAATTAGCAAAATAATGATTACTAGTGATACATTTTCTGGTCCTTTCCTCTCTTTTATTTTTATTTTAAAAATAAAAAATAAAAATCAATCAATAAATAAATATATATATATATATATATATATATTATAATGATAACAGCAAAATCCTAATACTGATATATTTTTGCAGTTTATAGTTTGTATAATAAACAAAACAAAGAATAACAATTCTATTTCTGAATTAACAACATGTTTATGATCTGTTTATTATAAATCGTTTAAAATTATGCGAAGCATTTGGCATACAGGTGTCTGTGAACATGTTGTTACTATAGAAACAGTAACACATTAGAACAAGTGCATCAATATAAACCATGAATTTGGATTACAATCATCACTACAGTCAGAGTCGTGCTGTTATAGAGATAAACAAAATAAACACCTTCTTGCTAGTCGGATTCAAGAATTTAAAACCGCTCTGGTATTGTTTCAAACTTTATTTTAGTTTTTTAGGCTCAATAATAGGAAACATTGTCACATGTTACACTGTGATTATTCTGTGCTTTTCTATTTCTTGCCTTTTTTCAATGGTGCACATATTTCCTAATACACATATTTAAAAGATATATATCTTTTATTTTCTTAATTAAAATTAAGTATTTTAATTTTAAAATGTAACTTTACATGTAATTATATTTGGCTTTTGTGTAATTAAGAATTTTCTTAGTTTAATAGATAACTGAGTTTTTATCTGTGTGTGTGTGGGGGTGGGGTGTTAGATGTTCAAAGGACGATCATTGGGCAGAGTATAGGAGGAATCATCTACTCACTGTTTGCTGGTTCTCCTCTGGTCATTCCACTAACTACTGCACCTATCGCCATCTTCATCAGCGGTATGGTTATTCCTCATACACATATACTGTACACGCAAACGCAGAACACACACATCGCTATTATCATCGTCAGGATGGATATTGCTCCCTGATGTACAAGAACACACAAACCAAAGGGGTGCACAGCGCCCCTCTCCCACACAGACTCAGATGCCCGCACTCATCTCACTTTGGTGAGAGTTGTTTACTTCACTGGCTGACTGAGGGATGAGTCTGTGTGTAGAATTAGGGCTCTGTTAACCTCAGCATGCTGTACAAAGGATTTCTCACCCTTCAACCAGGAGGCTAACTCTCAAGTATGGTTGCAGTTTGTTTGGGCAAGAATTGTGGTTTCGTCTCTCCCAATCAGAGAGTCTTGCTTGTGGGTTTATGTTGATGAACTTAATGGACATACTTAAGAGAATGGTCTGACTCTTCATGGAAGAATGCTTGAAGATGCTTTCTGTTCTTGGAAATAAAAGGGGAGATTGTTGTGATGCCGTCTTAAATGTTGCACAAAGATACACAAACACATACATCTCAAACAGAACATTTTTGGTTAAATGAATACTCTACATTTCAATGAAACGAAACAATAAGTTCAGACCTCACCCCCCTTTTCTTCTTGCACATTTTTTTTTTCCTATACAGACTTAGCGAGCATTACCCTTACTGGGTTAGCATTATCCTGTTTGGGTTAGCAGTGGTTTGCATCATGTGGTGAAGTTCATGCTGGTGCATTTCTTTGTGTTAGCCCTTGTCTACATGAAGGAGGTGTGGTTGATCTGTTCATTGGTGTAAAGAGGAATTTCAAAACACTGGTCCCCTGTTGTGGTTTTCCTGGTTGTTTATTTGAAACAGTTGATTTTAGGCCTGGGCGATAGAAACATAATGATATATATACTGCGATAATGATAAAAAAGTCGGATGGCTGATTAAAAGCAATGCATTAGGAGACCACCAGTGTGTCTCAACTCGGAGACCGCATCCTTCGAAAGACGCATTTAAGGATTGATTATGTCATAGTGTCGCAACTAAGGCTGTCACGTTTTTACAGGCTCCTTCAAATTCCGCCTTCTTTCCCCTGAAAATGAAGAGTTCAGTACATTTTTAGTGCACTTGTAACCAGAGGGGGACTACGTAATCAAATCCTGTATTTGAGTAACAGTAGAAATTCCCAAGGGCAAATATTACTCAAATAAAAGTAGAAGTCCTCCATTTACTTCAGTAAAAGTACTCACCTGCAAATTTACGCAAGTATCAAATGTGCAGGGCCTGTATTATTAAAAAAAAAATCTCTCTCTCTCTCTCGTTCTGCTTCCGGATTGTGAACGTGCTGTTTTCATTGCTGTATGAAACCAACTCCACTTTCACTTTCAAACACCTGTTGCATTAATATGCATGTCTCAAAAGAAAGGCAAGTCATGCAATTATGCTTAACAGTCAGCAGGTGCCTAAATTACCACTTCAAGTACTACACACCACTTCAGTTATGTAGCACAATGGCATGCAGAAATGTCCTATAGTTAAGTAGCAGTACAGATATTTGCTGTAGTATGTAGTGGAGTAAAGGTAAAAGGTATCCTCTAATAAAACTCACCAAGTAAATTACAGATACATGAAATATGAACTTAAGTACAGTAACAAAGTAAATAAACTCAGTTTATTGAAAAAGGTTATATTTCTAATAATATATCTTATTCATGTTACGTCAATCTACCAGTTGATTTTACCTGCTTTCTTTATTTAATGTGACATGCTTATTTATTTTTATATATAGTGAGTACCTCTCCATCCCTGTACGCCAGATAATAAAAACAAAGTGGTTTAATTGAACCTTTTTCCTCTTCCATATATTTAATGATATGAAAAATATTTTAGTGGTACGTGTTTGTGCTGCATCGCCCAGCCCTAGTTGATTTCTATATTTCTGGTTCACCTATTCAGATAATTCAGTTTCATGATAGACTTTTTTAAGTGTAAAATGCTATTTTTGGGTCCACATGCTGACTACACTTTACCGCTGATGTACACAGAGTGCAGGCACACTAAAAACAATAACAATAACTAAGCTAGAGCCATTTTGTATAATTGTTTATAGATTATTTCCACCTACCATCATTTTCCTTCATCATAGTGCATTGTATAGACCATGGTTCATGCACACACAAACTGAACAGATACTGAAGAAATTATTAATCATGAATTTAATAAGATGTTTGATGCATGTTGTGTGTATACAGTAATCAGAGGGATCTGTGATGATTATGAGCTGGACTTCAGTGCGTTCTATGCCTGCATCGGTCTGTGGAACAGCCTGTTCCTCATCATTGGAGGGGTTTTTAACCTCAGTCTACTCGTTAAACTCTTTAAGAGGTCAGACTTGCATAGATACTGTATACACATACACACGTACACCCCCCCCCTGCCAATATTCTCCCTCACTTTCACACTTCTAGATGACGGACATATTGTTTTCTTATTTATGCCTACAGGTCGATAGAGGAGGTGATAGCTATGTTCATTTCAGTCGCTTTTGTAGCAGATGCTGTCAAAGGCACTGTCAAGAGTAAGTCATTCGCAGTCTCAGATGTAAAATGTGTTTAATACATTGTTTTTCTACTTGTGTTTCTGTGTACTTGATGCATGTTGAACAATGCCTTACAGTTTTCCACAAGTATTACCTTCCACCTACACTGGCCAACGGCAGCATAGAGATGCTGCAACGAACAAATGCAGTGGTGACTGTAGGGGAGACGAACCTCACGGGCCCAGGGTCATTGTCACTCCCAGAAACCTTCATTTTGTGCACACGAGCACAGCCACTGCTCTGCCTCCTTCTTATGCTTGGGACCTTGTGGGTTGGGTACACACTCTACCAGTTTAAGAGAAGGTAAGGATCAAATACTCACATACCATGAGACCTAAAAGTGAGATAGTGTATGCTTTGACACAATCTGTGTGTGCAGTCCTTTCCTGCATGCAAAAATGAGGGAGATTTTGTCAGACTGCGCTCTGCCCATCTCTGTGCTCATTTTCTCCTACGTTGGCTCTTACATCTTCAGGGACATTGGCTGTGAGTGAGAAAAGCACACACATTAATTACACTATGCAGCAAATGTTTTTTCTTTTTTTTTTTGTTCTTGGGTAGGAAGTGTTATATCTTAATTGTTTGCTCTGTGAGAGAACAAGAAATTGCTATTATTTACCTTAAACTTTCCTTTTGTGAGCAAAACACCGGTATTTTGATATTTAATTATTTGTTTTTGTTTCAACAAATGGGTGAGGTTGCTTCTGCTCATTCACATGAATAGAATAAAAAGAAGGTACTGTGCCATTTTTCAGATAATTCCATATCTATTTTTTTCTGAACATTTTCAGTTTTCTATAATATTCCAGTAATATAAATACAGGGACCTTAAGCCCACTGATTTAGTTTAGTTCCAGCTACATAAGTGGAAACATGTAAAGATGTATGAGACTTATAAGGCATGGCTGTCAGAAATCAAGACTAACTGTGGTCAACTCATTTCATATGCAAACACTGAAAAAGAAAAGCAGAAGGTATGTTGAACAATTCATTATATATATATATATACTAGCGTTAGTACCTGTCATTGACGGGTAAAGAGTTTTTAGATATAGGTTAAAGTTAAAGGGTTAAAGCTAAAAATAAGCTGATCAGCTTTAATGTAATCAGTGATATTACTATTTCAGGTAAATTTATGCAGGTAAAAGTCTACATACATGTCTTTCTGTACGGCAGAACACTGTGCCTTATTAATACAACTTACTAATACAAAGAACAAAATTTTTGTAAGGTTGAGTATCTCAACCAAATACACTCCCTAAAGTAGATTATTACATCCAGCACATGACTGTTCATAACATCACTTTTACTTAACATATTTGCGCGCATAACACTCTCAGGTCGGGTATTTGACACGTCCTTACCTTGGACTACTGTGGATATGTTTGCTCAAACGACCCGTGTTTTATCTCATAGTGGCGGTTCACATTACTGCTTTAATTATCACCACGGTTTCAGAACATATAAGACAAACTGGTAGAATAAACATACAGGAAAAACAAACATACGTTGATCTGTCCATACAGTTTTCAAAAGTTACATACCTTTTTTTGGAGTAGGCCATGCTTTGTCACTTTGTTTGTGTTTTGTGAGGGTTGGGTGCTTTGTAGGGGCATTATAGTCGTTTCTGTGTCTTCTGTGAGAGAACAAGAAATTGCTATTATTTACCTTAAACTTAAACGACCAACGTTAAAATCTTGCATTGATTTGCTCTGTTGAGTGACGTGTTTAGCCATGTTCACTTCAAGGGCAAAAGCCCTATATTTGTCCAAAAAAGCGATGGCTGCTGTGAGGTAATCTGGCACAGAACTGCTCATAACATCCCTTCCAGTCAACATTTTTAATTTAACTTCAAGCAAATACCGAAGGATACTATCAAAGTTTCACTAAATTCTGTCGAGCCAGTTTTGCATGATGCTGGACAGATATACAGACAAACAGACAGAAATTTTTCTGAGGTTTCAGGTCCTCAAATGTATAAAATGTAAAGATACCATTGTAAGAGCAAGTATATATATATATATATATATATAAATAAATGTTTTGAGAGTCTCTTACACACAAGAGAACAAAAGAATTCAAAGAATTTTCTTTATTCTTTTGCAGCATAGTACAGAGGGGAGAAGAAAACTATTAAGAACCCTATCTAAAAAATTAGCTGGGAACCCACTTACCACTTACACAACAGCTATTTCTGTATAGTGGACTCTTTCACATGTCACGGTAGAAACTGCTATCATGTATCCAGGCCTTCCTTCATCCATTGCTCAGGGGCCAAACTGCCCTGAGCTTTCCACGCCCAAAGAGAGAGCACCAGTCTTCAAAAGTGAGCATCAAGTCAAAGAGCAAGGATGACATCGTCTATCCACAATGCACTTTCAGAAGTGGAGCTGAGGAGAGATACACATACTGCCACAGCCACAAAGACCTCAACAACTTGAACAGAGATCTTAGTCTGACCAAGTCAGTTGCTGAACTTTTAACATTTATGCTCAAGTAGTACAATTTGTTGAATGTAAGTGTGCAAGTCACAGGTCATAGAAAGTGTCACAGCTTTTGCATCTTCTTCACCGGCCACGATGAGCTCTGCTCCTGTCGCAATGTGGTCAGTCTGTTCAAGGCCATCAGAATTGCCTGTAGCCTGAACGAGTGGTGCCTTTTCACTGACCGCTCATCGAGGAGCATCAAAGCTGTGCTACTGCACAACCGAATCCGAGTACTCATGTCTTCCCCTGGCTCACTTGGTTTACCTCAAGGAAGATTCCAACAGTGTTAAGATGTTACTGGATGCCTTGAAGTATGATGAGTACGTCCAGGAAGTCATCAGGGACTTAAAAATGGTTGCATTCCTAATGGTTGTTCAGGGACCTTTTACTTATTATCTCTACTATATTTGGGACAACAGAGACTACTAAATTTAGGAACGACCAACGTTAATTAAGTGTGCTGCAGGGAGAAACAGTGTCGAGTGGGAGCCATTGATGGACCCCAGGCAATTGCAAATGTCACTGGACAAGTGGGCCTCATGAAACAGTCACAGCTCTAGATTAAGAGTCAGCAGCTTTCAGGTACATTGAGGAATTCTTTCATAAGCTGCCTGAGGCAAGAGTCAAAACCACAGTCTTTGTTGGACCACAGATAAGGAAGATCCAGGAGCAAATGGAATACCCCATAAGAAGGAGAAAGCAGCTGGGAATAGCTTTGCCACAGTGTTTCAGGGGGAAACTGTGTGGAACCTGGAGAGACGCTGGTGAAAACCTGTGTCACCAGGGGCCTTTAGGATGTCTCTTCAGATTGTGATGAATTCAAGGGCGAGATGGATATACTGGACTTTGAACACTTGGACAACATAAGGAGACTATGATGGGAGACCATACTAGAGGGCTGCTTTATGAACATGATTTACAATATAATAATAAATCTTAAACAGTTGCTCATTTCTAGATCTTCTCTGGCTGTTCTTGTATTATTATAATATAAATACACTACACACCCATCTTGCATTATACTGTATGTTGATTTTTCAGACTTTAAGTGAACAAAAATGTGCAAATTGGCTCATTTTACATAGAAATACGTACATGTCAAATTACCTATGTTCTGAAAATAAAAGCAAAGTTTAATGGGATTAATATCCATTTTCTGTACTTTTGCAGCACGAGCAGTAAAAGAAAATAACACGTACTACCCAAGACCAGAAATTGTGTTAATAATAGTGTTAATAATAGTCTTTATAATTGCATGCTATCATAACTTGATTTCAAGACCAATTTTGTAAAAGATTCCATGCGCTGTGTGTGTGTGTGTGTGTGTGTGTGTGTGTGTGTGTGTGTGTGTATGTGTCTGTGCGCGTTTTAGTGCCCGTGTTTAACTATCAACAGGGTTCGCTGTTCCGAATAGCCGCCTTGGAAAAGCTATCAGGAGTCAGTGTGGTATGTGCCATGGGACTTGGCTTCCTTCTCGCTCTCCTCATCTTTATTGACCAGAACATCGTGGTGTCTCTGACCAATGCCCCAGAGAACAGGTACATCATCCATAACAACACTTCAACCCAAGAACTCAATAAAAGCAATTTTGTCAGTCTAATAATATGCGTACTTTTAAATAGTACGTTATTTTCGTACTAGGATGTTATTTTCAAAATAAGTTGTGTTTCTCTTTTAATACAAAGAAGCGGCTTGTTGCTGCAACATTCTTGCCTGTGTTGG
>JAOVVA010000041.1:12265103-12289725 GCA_028565275.1 Leiocassis micropogon
CCAGGTCTCCCTTGAAAAAGAGGTTTTTAATCTCAATGGGATCTTCCTGGTTAAATAAAGGTTAATAAATAAATAAAATTGTGATGTGATGATTGGCTTTTCCTATGAACGGTTGAAATATGATTGTCTTTCTGTGTGAATTTATTCATGAGCGTGTTTTTCCGTATCTGAGGTCACTAGGTCATAGCATGCCAAGTAATGCCAAATAAACACAATTGATATTGAGTCAGATTTAAAAGTAGCTGTTTATGTGTTTATAGCTGCATTACCTGTCTGTTTGCATTTGCATGTTTGTGCCCTTTTTATTGCTAAAGCATACCTTGTGTCACTAGTAAATGATTGTAGTTATATCTGTGCTTTGTGTTTGTGGAAATCTCTGTTTGCGCTTGCTATAGGTTACTGAAAGGTACAGCCTATCACTGGGACCTGACACTGTCTGGCCTGATTAATATTTTGATGTCGTTGCTGGGTCTGCCTTGGATGCACGCTGCTTTTCCTCACTCCACGTTGCATGTGCGGCAGTTGGCCATTGTGGAGGAGCGAGTGGAAGGAGGACACCTTTATGAGACGTGAGCAACGCTTCTCTCACACATATCCTTCTCTTGGTTTTATGCTTGATCCAAATCACAAGATTGAATTTAATTTGTGTGTATGTGTATGTGTCTGTGTGTGTGTGTGTGTGTGTATAGTATTGTAAGTGTGAAGGAGACCAGGGTAACGTCGTTGTTGGCGAATATCCTGATTGGTGTGAGTGTGTTCCTGCTGCCCGTTCCACTGCAGTGGATTCCCAAACCAGTACTCTACGGCCTCTTCCTCTATATCGCCCTCACATCCATCGACGGCAACCAGATGTGCGACCGCATGGCACTGCTACTCAAAGAACAGGTATTTGGAACAATTTGAGCTATGTTTGATAATATTCTCACTAATTTAAAGAGTATACACATATGCCTTAATGCTGAACAGTTCTGTTAATACTGATTTATTCATTATGTTACTTTTACTTTTATGATCTCATCACACTTATAAACATTGCAAACTTACCAAACACCCATCAAAAATACCTTTCACACATTCACTCTGGCAAATGAACAAGACATAGGTTTGACAACTGGTTGATTAATTCTTGGAAACTTTACGAGGCTTGGATTCGATCAGAAGCCATTACATTACTAGAGAAGATGCGACACCTTTTGAGGTGACAGAGGACACGTCACTGAGCAGTTTCTCAGTAACATGCTGTATTTCTATCTGATTAAAACCATTTTATGATTACACTCAAGAGTTTAAAACCCAGGCTCTAACATTTTTTAGAGAACAATCCCAAATGAAAAAGAAAAACAGAATGTACCTTATTTATCTCATTACTTAAACCAGCACAGTGAGGTTACACCAGGAAATGAAAGCCTAGAGTCATTGAAAAAGATTAACAGAATCAATGTTTTAAATCAGAATGCAAAAGCGGTTTAGGCAGATGATTAATTTTTTTTTCTCTTTGAAGGGTACACGATTTTCATGATCGAGGTGTAGAAATATGGCATAAGCTGAAACAAGGTGCTGGTGATAAACAAAAAAATCTAATTTGATTTTTAAATTGTTTTTATATGGTAAGAAAAAAAATAACCAAAATCTGCAGTATGCATTCATATCAACTGAGATGATACAGTTTTGTGTTCCAGTGCATTTATATTTGTAATTTTAATTAATATGAAATATATTTATTTACTAATTATTAATAATTTAAAGTATTCTGTATATAGTATTAGTATTAATTTATACTCACCAGCCACTTCATTAGGTATCCCTCTTCAGCTGCTCATTAAAGCACACATTTAATCAGCCAATCACTTGGCAGAAACTGCATTAACTCGTGAAGAAGTTCAAACAGTTCATCAAAATGGTTAAGAAAGGTGATTTATGTGACTTTGAACGTGGCATGGTTGTTGATGCCATATGGGCTGGTCTGAGTATTTCTGAAAGTGCTGATCTACTGGGATTTTCACACACATATCTAGGTTTTAACAGTGAATGGTCTAAAAAGGAGAAAATATCCAGTAGTCGACAGTTCTCTGGGTGAAAATGCCTTGTTGATGCCAGAGGTCAGAGGAAAACGGCCAGACTGGTTCGAGCGAATAGAAAAGCAACACTAACTCACATAACATCTCATTACAACCGCAGTATGCCAAAGAGCATCTCTGAATGCGAAACACGTCGAACCTTGAAGCAGATGGGCTATAGCAACAGAAGACCACACCGGATGCTACCTTTTCACCGAGGACCAGGACACTGAGGCTACAATTTGCATTGGCTTGCCAGAATTTGAGAATATAAGGTTGGAAAAACATGGCATGATCTGATGAGTCTTGATTTCTGTTGTGACTTTCGAATGGTAGGGTCAGAATATGTTGTAAACTACACGAAAGCATGGATCGATCCTGCCTTGTATCAGCAGTTCAGAGTGGTGGTGGTGTAATGGATTATTTTCATGGCACACTTTGGGTCTCTTAGTACTTGAAAATTGTTGCTGGCCATGTCCTTCCCTTTATGTCCAGCAGCATAATGCCCCATGTCACAAAGCTTAAATCACTTAAAACTGGTTTCTTGAACATTACAGTGAGATCACTGTACTCAAATGGCTTCTATAGTCACAAGACCTCAGTCTAATAGAGCACCTTCGCAATGTGGTGGAGATTCTCAGTATAGATGTGGAGCCGACAAATCTGTGGCAACTGCGTGTTGCTATCATGTCAGTATGGACCAACGTTTCTACGGAATGCTTTAGATTCAGCACTTTGTTAAATCTGTGCTGAATCTAAAGCTTATTATATTATATAATAATATATTTCTTTCTCTTAAAAGAAATATTTGTCAGACAGAAGCCCTAGAGAAAATCACTTTTGGAGAATCAAGGATTTAAATGCTTCATATTATATAATAGCTTAATGTAACTAAATATCCCTGTGCAAAAGTCACAAAGGTAAATATTTGGTTTACGGTTCATCACATATGGTTGATTTGTCGACACACAAGCCTAAGTGTTAGAAACAAATGTGAGGAGGATATAAAGTAAGTATGTGACTAAACTGTGTGACACATGCTATTACCATATTATGATATCTAGTGGATGATAATAATAATAATAATAATAATAATAATAATAAACAGTTTGTTTTATTAGGATAACATATGCATGCATATTTTGATAAATAGCTAATCAATATTTCCTGTTTAATTTTAATGGAAACAGAATTAGTTCATACAGATTAATGTTTTTTGTTTAATCTTGTCATAAAATTTTTAAATGTTTAATGTTTAATGCATGGCACGGTTTTAGATGCAGTCAGTATATCAGTCAGATCTGTAGATTATATGTGTAGCAAAATCACAGTAGAAACGGCTCACAAATAGCAAATGCAGTACAAATGCCTCATGAAGGTGCTCACCCTGGGTGACTGTCCAAAGTTAATGTCAACTCTGGTTCCTTCAGGCTGAAGGAATCGTGATAACCATGCAGTGCTCAGCTTTACAGATGTGCACAATATCATGTGAAAAAATTCCAATTAAGGCGAGGGCAAATAAAAATGGAAGGGAAGTGCTTCAGGAACCTTGGTCAAAGAGAGTTTGTATTTTTTATACATATTTTTTTTTTTCAAAAATAGCTGGTCGTTTTTCTGTCATTGACAGCGTAGCATGCTTGGGGTTCATTCTCATTAACATTCATGTGACCTTGGAAGAGCCTACAGCATGTGAATATAGTTACTGAGCAACAACCTGCTGCTGATAAATGTCTCTGAGCGGCTTTAACTTGCGCTGCTACTGCAAACCAGTTTCTACATAAAAACAGATAACAATGCTGGTTACATGTCTGATCGCTGCAAATGATAAGATTTGCATCTGAGTGAGTCCCTTTAAAAGAAAAACTCCAGAACTATAGGACCATATGACATCACTGGTTGTTTTGATCTGACTAAATATGTGTTCCTGCCACAGTGAATTATCCAGTGTAACAAAAGAAGTATGCAAAAACATGCACTATGGTGAATGTCCCTCTTCTGTTGAGATTACATGAGAGACTGTTAGTTTGTGACTAACAGACAGGACAATTAAATCTGAACTATGGCATGAGTGTATTCGTGTTGATATTCATAACAGCAAGTAACTAGAGGGCAAGTAAAAGTCATGGAAGGCATTTTATGGCTGTGCTTAAAACATCAGGTGCATATAGCAAATTAAAGCAAGGCACAAGAGTGCCATCTACTGGCTATCTGTTGCCATTGATTCCATGAAAGAATAAAGAGTAAACCAGTAAGAGAAATGAGTAAGAGCCCTATCATGGCTGCTGCTGCTTTTTAAATCAGATGGCTCATCTACATTGCTTTGACAGTTTACCCTGACATCATTGTTTACCTATTCAGCATGCAAGTATGTTTCTCTCTAATGTGTTTATCTCTCTTTCACACTTTTCTCTTTTCAGACGTCCTACCCCCCAACTCACTACATCCGGAAGGTACCACAGAGGAAAATCCATTATTTCACTTTCCTTCAGATGGTGCAGCTGCTGTTCCTCTGTACATTTGGAATGTACCCGCTCCCGTACATGAAAATGATCTTCCCTTTGCTCATGTTTATCCTCATACCTATCAGGTTTGTCTCATCAAATGGTTCATTGTGAACACACGTGTATATATACACACACACACAAACTGTAAACTATTACACTTTCAGAAAATAATGATAAGTTTTTACTTTAGAAGTTACTTTGTAAGTAATGACCCAGTATCCATCTAAAGAACCTGTAATGAACACCTTTTTCTGTTGCTGTTACTAACTGCACTGTAAATGTCTTAGGAATTGTCTGCTGCCCAGGATCATTGAGGCCAAATACCTGGACATCATGGACGCACAGCACATGTAAAACGGGCACCCAAAAAAAAAAGAAAAAAAAAAGAAAGAAAGAAAGAAAAAAAAAGGCTCTGGGAATTGTATTTTTGAAATGCAAAACTCCGGGAGGAAAAACAGACTGATTCTAGTGTTGTACAGCAGACATTCTGGTGAAGCACTGTAACAGAAAAAGAGAGAGAGAGAGAGAGAGAGAATATAAAGTTTAAAAGGCTGACTATATTCCTGTCTGTTTGATCTTTAGTCAGTCACTGCTTCTCTCACTGTTTTCTCATGCCAAAGCTTCTCTCTTTGGTTCATTCTTACGTACCTCTGTCTCATTATGTGGACCACTCGCTTGAGTAATCAAACCATGAAATGCACATCCTAACAAACAGTGGCAGTTGAACATTATAGCGACAGGAAGAGAGTGGCAATCGGTAAGCTCTTCTTGTAGTGTTTCTGACACCGTACAAAAGGTCACTGAACATGTGGAGTGAAGTGAAGTGGATCTATCTGTAGCAATACCTCTTCGATGTTGACAATTCACACGTACAAGAAAAAAAAGAAGAAAAAAACCCTTCATTACTTCACTTTTGTTCAGGTGAAGGGTCTCGCTCACACATGACGTGAAATCACACTGTTGCTCACACACACTCCAATGTGTCGTCGTGCATATCATCGGTAATGTGTGTGGTGCATAAAATAAGGACAAAGTCAAAAACAGACCAAAAGACTACACGCACCCTGCTTGATACTGTGTCTCATAGCAATACAGTGATATAGAATATGAATATTTTAGATATTTCTATGAGAAAGATTATTATTATTGGGGTTGATATATTTCCCGGATACATGGTGACATGTGTTCAGAATGTAACATTAGTACTGATGCTTCAGGGAAAGGGGAACGGGTTCAGAAAAAACGAGAGCTATTTCCCATGAACAGACTGCAGAACAAACTGCTACCATAAGCTTCACATTTTACAGAACGTCAACTGTTTGTCCTCAGAATGCACAGAAACTTGTACTTGCGCGCACACACACACACACACACACACACACACAAAGATAAATGCGAATAGGCATGTACTTATAAACAAAAACTTGCATGCTTGCTGACGCACTCCCTCCTGGCCCTACTTTACAATATATATATATATATATATATATATATACACACATACACTTATACATATATGAAAATAAATAAAGCATGGCTTTTATAAGACGCCAAAACCTTTTTTTTACAATTATAGATGGAATTTCATGTAAGAGAAAATGAAATTCCCAGTGGAATGCTAGTTTTATATATTACACCCACACACAGCTTTTTTCAAAAACATAATTGTCTATGCTGGACTCCAGAACAGCTATGAAGCTTTTCATAGAAAAACTACAATGATCTCTTTTGATTTGTTACAGCAATATAACCGTTTTCAAACCATGCTCAACAGCTTATAAATATTCTCAATCACTGACTATTTTGTTTCTAGAAATAATTAAGTAATCTGCATCCTATTAGTTTTTGTCACTCATTTTCAATTTAAACACATTTATTCTAAATTCCCAAATAAATCTCTCAAAATAGATGTTTCAAATACTGACAGGCAGACAGTTTGAAAACAGACAGAAAAGGGAGAGCTAAAGAAAGAGAGAGAGAAAACTTTGTTGATGATGGATCTGTGCAATTGAGAATATTCTATGGATAGGATACGATATGTTTTTGATTCAGATCAGGGCCAGGACAGCACTCCACCCTACAGTGCTGTCGCCATTCAGCACTGAAAATCAAAATGAAAGACAGAATGTCTTTTAATTCTGTTTGTTTTTTTGTAAACACATAATAAAAATCATCTGAATGTAGCAGGTCTCAGTAGTAGGCAAATCCAACCTGAGACAAACAACAACATATAACTTTCTTTGCTGTGCAATTATTTTTATTTAACAAAAAAAGTATGTGGGAAATATTACTACTAAAAAAAAGTACCCCATGATTCAATAGCTTAAAGATCCACCTTAACAGCAATAACTTAAAGTAATCGTTTCCTGTATGATTGTATCAGTCTCTCACATCGTTGTCTTTACAACATTGCTTCAGTTCATTGAGGTTTTTGAAAATTCGCTTATGCACAGCTCTGTTAAGGTCCTGCCACAGCATTTTAATTGAATTGGGATCTGGACTTTTACTATCCCATTCTGATGTAGAGTTCCTGGTGTGCTTCAGATCATTGTCATTTTTAGACGGAAGAGGTTTCTCCTAGCAACTCTTTCAGACAAACTGTACTTGTTTAGTCTTCCTCTGACTTTAACACTTACAGTAACATGCGTAGTGAGGTTCAGGAGTCTAAGATATAGCTTTTTTTTTGTTTTTTGTATTTTTCTGGGCATTGCATGGTCTGACCTCGGAGTGAATGTGCTGGGACGTCCACTCCTGGTAAGACTGGCAATTGTCTTGAATGCTTTTCACTTGTGAATAATATTTCTCATGATTTTATAACCCTTTCCAGATTAATGTGCAGCAACAATTGCTTCTCTAAGACCATTGCTTATGTTTTCCCTCATGACATTGATAAACTTAAATGCTCCAGACCAGCAAACTGCCAAAACCTCTCTCTTTACAGAGGTCTGCAAAACTGTTGGTGATCAGTTAATCAAGGGCTGATGGTTAGCAGCACCTGGCTGCAACTTACCTTCTTAAATCTAGTAAGGGGGTAGTTATTATTGCCCACATTGTTTTTTTATGCCTTCATTTTTGTTAAACAAATAAGGGCACAGTGACAAATGTTATATGTTGATTCTCGTCTGAGGTTAGATTTGCCTAATACTAAGACCCGCTATAATCAGATGATTTTTATTGTGTTTTTACACAAAAACACGTAGGATTAAAATAGGGGGTACAAAATTTTGAACATGACTGTAGAAACTTGAGGCAAAATGACTGGGAATGGCATATGACCAAAGAGAGATCTGGAATGTGGTGTGTTTTCACACAAATGTAAGAAAACATAAAAGCAGGAACAAGGACTCTAAAGTGTTAGGACATATGCTTTAAGACTGCATGAAAGAGTGATATGGAAATGTGTTTTGTTGTTGTTTTAGCCACTAGCTAGTTTGTTTTGTAAAATCCCATACCAATCCTTGCCAAATACAATTCCCAACTCTCTCCCTTTATCTCCTCTGAGACTGTGACAGTATCATTGTAGTTCTGAAAAACCTCTGGTGTAAAACCACCCTACCCCTGCATACCATTGGACTTCTCTCTCAGTATTTGACTGTAATATTGAAGTATTCAACCTTATTTTGTTATCTTCTTAACTGGATTGGATATGTTGACAGTTTATGTTCTGTGCTGGCTTAATATTGTTTCAGAAAATAAGCTTTTCTTCTTCCAATAATGAATGTATAATGTGTAGATTTTTATATAACACATACAGAAATCCATTGTTAAACAGATAATTTTGTCAAACAGATAAGCTAAATTTGTAAACTGCAATATGTAAAAAAAAAGAAAAAAAGAAAAAAGATAAATGTTTATCAGAAGGACTGTGTGATTTTAAGAAAGGTAATGCTATACACTGAAAACTAGATCATTTCAAGCTGGTTGCCAAATAAAGAGTTATATTGATATACTAGTTTTTCTATTATTATTATTATTATTACTAGGCAATATGGTCACCTCAGTGTGTCTAAATGGGTTTGCTTTGGGACTAATTGCTCATTTGTAAATAAATATGCAGGGTGTGTGTAATGTCCCATCCAGGATATATTACCATATCATGACCAGTGTTCCGAGGACAGACACTGGATTCACACCAACCCTGACCAGTATGAAGGGGTAAATTAGGATGAATTTAATCAACTTATACATGAGTGAGTAAAAAAATCATCCACACTGGCTGTAGAATTTATTTTCATTTTAGAAAAAGAGAAATACATCATTTTTCGACATAACCGCCTCACTTTTTTGATGCACTTTGTCCATCTGTCAAAAAGCTTTCAAATTCCCTCATTAAAAAATGTATTAGGCTAAGCTGTGTCATTTCTGATAAGTGAGTCACTCCACTTCTTCATCAGAAATTAATCCTCATCCTCATAGGGATGCTTTCAGACAACTGAACAGGTGAAAGTAAGATGGAGCTTGATCAGACCTACAGTATATGGAGGTTGCTTTAACACCGTAAAGCCTAAAGTTTTTGTAGTGTCGACAGAGAGAGCAGAAGTGTGTGAGCGTTTGTCATCAGCCGTAGACGCGCACAGGCGTACGGCTTCTTGTTAATGGCTAACACTTGTGCGACCTTCCTTGAACCTCTTTATCTATTCAACACACACCTCTTTGTGACAAAACACTTTCTTCGCACTGCACACAAAGTCTTTGATAAATAATAACAGCACCTGGTACACCCTCAGACCACAAAAAACAAATCACTGCACGCTGCTACCCATTTCAGTTGTACTGCAGTTAACATGTTCACACCTGCACAGAAACGACTGGTGAGACAGTGGCCTTGAATGGAAAGCGCTGATAAGACAGTGCCACCAACATAAGTAAAAATAATAATAATAATAATGCAAAATTTTTGACTCACCCTTGTATATTAGATAAATTGGCTAAACAATTAGTTAAACAATAGTAAATTCTTTCTTTTACTTCCTGAGTGCACCTACATTTAAAAGTTTAACGCTGAATGGTGTTTATCTAAATAAATGAATAAAGAAAGAATGCACAGGTATATAAAGTTTTGTACTGGATCACCATCAGCAAACACAACTGAGCAGCCTACTACTACCACTCAGTCGGGAGGGCCGAAGACTATCACCTGTTTCCTCTGAACCATGTGACGCCTGCCGACCGCATCTTTTCGAGCTGCTCGCTCACGCACCGTTGGGGGCGGCGTAACACACTCGGAGGACACCGTTATCCGCTCCTTCCGCTTGCGTGAGCTCACAGACGCCCCTGATTGGCTGTAGAGCCGTCATTAATGTGGGAGCACGAAGTACCTCTCATCCCTCCCCTCTGAGAGAGCTCGGCCAATCAGCTCTCTCTAGACCTCCGGCTGCGAGAGGTTACAGCATCACCCGGGAATTGAACCAGTGATCTCCGGATGATAGGGCGAGGGCTTTACAGTACCACTGCGCCACTCTGAGGCCCCACACTAGCTTTAAAACCACCCACAAAATATTGTATAGATCCCATGTATGCAACTAAATCAGCTCTGACGTGTCGAGGCATGGACTCCACAAGCCCTCAAGAGGTGGGCCGTGTTATCTGACTGCAAGATAGTGGCAGCAGATCATTTGTGTCCTGTAATCTGCTAGGTGGTGTTTCCATGGATTGGAATTACTAGATTAGATTGACATCTCGGGAACTTGGAGGCCAAGACTGCACCTTCAACCTTGACAGTGCATGTGATCCTGCTGAAAGAGCCCACTGTGTAATGAAGGAATACTGTTGCAACAGGGTTTAGATAGATGGTGCGTGTCAAAGTAAGATCCACAATCCAGCGGAACATCACCCAAAGCATAACACCAACAGCTTGCCCTCCTCCTGTAGTGCATCCTGTTGCCATCTCTTTCACATGTACGCACGTACATACCTGCAGAAATGATTAATTAAACCAGACAAGCCTTTTTCATTTTCCCGTAGTCCAGTTCTAAGGCTCACATCCCCACTGTACTGTAAGTGCTTTCAGCAGTGGACAGGAGACATCATGGGATCTCTAACTGCTCAACAGATACACAGCCCCATAGCCAGGAAGCCGTGATAAGCGTGTTAAGGAGCGATAACTTTTTGTCAATTTGTGCTACAGTAGCTTTTATGTTTTCTGTGTAGCTGAGCACAGAGACTGGCTGCCCTTTGCTCCCCAAGGACATCAATGAGCTTTGCTGGATTTCAAAATCAAATTGTATTAGTCAGGTAAACAACCATACAAAATATAATTAGCACTAAAACACTTGTATGACTGTCTGTGACCTAAAATGGAATGATAGAATAGAATAGAAAGATTTCGCTACAACAAAAGAAAAAGTTTATCTATCCCAATTTGGGCCTTGTCACTCATTTTACTCATCAATTTTGAGAACTGATTGCTCATTTGCTGCCTAATGTTAAAGTGGCAAAAAAAAAATTGCATATTTGTCACACTTACAGTATATGAGTGAGATCATCAAACAAATTTTAATATTACACAAAGATAACTTGAGTAAAGATAAAATACACTTTTTAAATTATGATTTCATTTAAGGACAAAAATCCATCCAAACCTACCAGACTCATATGTGAAAATGTAATTGCCCTTAAACCTAATAACTGGTTGTGCCACAACTGCAATCAAGAATTTGTGATAATTGGCTACGAGTCTTTCAAATCACTGTGGAGGTATTTTCACCAACTCTTCTGTGCAGAATTGTTTTACTTTAGCCACATTGGAGGGTTTTTAAACATGAACAGTCTGTTTAAGGACATCTCAAATGGATTTAAGTCCGGACTTTGACTAAGCTACTCCAATAGTGTTTCAGATCATTGTCCTGCTGCACATAACCTAAGAGTGCTTGAGCTTGAGGTCACAAACTGATGCATTCTTTATATGTTGTTCTGGGTTCTTTTATGAGCTCCTGGATGAATCGTCTTTGTGCGCTTGGAGTAAATTTGGTAGGATAATGTCTCTCACAGTGGTTTTCTGGAGTCCCAAAGACTTAGTAACACTTTCCAGACAGATACATGTCAATTACTTTGTCTCTTATCTGTTTTTGAATTTCTTTAGCTCGTGTTGCCTTTTTTTTTTTTTTTTTTTTTTAGATCTCTAAGTGTCCTTCACTTCGTCAGACAGGTTCTATTTAAGTAATTTCTTGATTCAACAGGTCTGGTAGTAATACGGCCTGGGTGTGACAAGTGAAATTTAACTCTGGTTAAGCTTTCCAAAAATCACAGTTCATTCATCATTTAGCAGGGGGAGAGATTACTGTTTCTTTTTTTTTTTCACATAGGGTCAGGTATTTTGGCTTTTTTCCCCTTGTAAATCCAATTACATCATCATTTAAAACTGCATTTTGTATTTACTCTGGTTATCGTAGTATAATATTAAAATGTTTTATGATCTCAATCATTTAAGTGTGACAAATATGCAAAAAAAATAGAAAGGGACAAATACTTTTTCACGGCACTGTATGTCACACCTTGACAGATGCCACTGCAACACTGTTCAAGTCACCTGTCAGGGGTTTTAATCTTATGGCTACTCAGTGAGTCTACAGTATGCATATATTTGGAAGCTCGGCTTCATCCTATTGGCTGCACAGTGTGTCAATCAACAGGCATGCAAAAATCAGCGCGTGCGTGTAGTTTTATGTCGTCAACAGGCAAAGGGAAGCTTGTTTAACCTCGGCTAGTCTAATAAACAGGGTGAGCGGGGAGTGTGTGTGTGTCCTGCTGAAGGGTGATGAAGTGGAGGAGGTGGGCTGAGCTCAGCGTGCAGTATACACTCTTGTTTTCCGGCTCCTCCTCTCGCGCACACCTCGGCAGGGTAGCGCGCGCGCCGCAGAGCCACAGTTCGAGCCGAGCCGCCATGGCTGAGGAGGCGAAGAAACTGGCCGCTTACGCTGCTGTGGACAACCACATCCAGGTAAGAGTGTTAGCTTAGCTTTCTGACCGCCAACAAGACTGTTGCAGTGACTGAAGTCTGCAGTGTTTTATTATAATTTTTTTGTTTTGTTTATCATTTTCTGCCAGCTTGGGTGTCGTGCTGAAACCAGAGTCATCTTTAACAACCGCATTAGCAGATTCGCCAGACTGATTTCCCACTGTAAAGTTATCTCTCACTCTAGTACAGTATTCTGTACTTATCTAACTCACAGCCCAGGGTCGTGGAGGGTCAAAGTCCAGCACCATGGTCTTGTCCGCTCTTAGTAATACCAGGGTCAGTAATACCAGGGTGTAACAAACTTTACTAAAGGAGTTTTACAGTTTGCAGTCCCCCCCCGCAATGTACCTCATGCAAGTTTAACGGTCTTCTCACTGTGCAATGAATACATGCGCAGTACTAATGATATTTGTTTGATTTGTCACGTTGACATGTACAGAACCCCAGTATAAATTTCAATAGTGTTTTATGTTAGTTACGTCCTGGTCCTTTATGCTATTTACCTTCACCGAAGCATTGCTTCCGGAGCCATGGGAACTACTCTAGATCCCGCTAGCAACAACGTGGTCAAGTTCGCATCTGAACATGTAGGTTTTGAGCATTTCTCTTAACTGATTGGATATCGCGGGCAGGGGCGGGTCTCCGGGCATGAGCTATTAACCAATCCGAGAGAAGGGGCGTTTTTTTTTGTGTGTGGAAAAGATGGGGAAAGGTACCTGTGTGTTCCTGATCTAGTCAGCAGGAAGCAAGAAAGAAGCACGTGGTGTTATCACGTGTTATGCGTTCTAAATCAATAGTTTATATAAGTAGTAATTAAGTTTATAACAATTATAAAAGTAATAAGTTGTATTGTTGACACAAATATTTGTCTATTTTTACTTTGTCATAAATACAATTGGACATATTAGTATTATTAATTTATATCTTTAAAAAATATTATTGTTTGGTATGTGATTTTTTACATTTTCTTTTTGTCTTTAAGAACTTTGTTCTTAGCTTTGCATTGGTAACTTTTGGTCAACTTTTAGATTACTCTGTGTCTACTGACTATATGTGAGATATACAGTGTGCAGTAACATCTACAACCTGTCTTTGTGTCTCCATTGCTGCTAAATATCTGGAATTTTGACCAATAATCTATCTATCTTAGAGATGGGAAAATTGTTTCAGTTACATAGTGCAATTCTTTCCTGTGGCAAATTTATGTATCGCCACACTGACTTTAAAATCGAGCTTTAAAAATAAAAAATTATCAAATAAAATGTTTGCATTTAAGGTATCAGTATTTTGCAGTTCCTCTAAAGTCGTACAGGGGTGTGCTCTAAATTATTCATACACATACAGGCAGCACAGCATCCTATGTCGTAGGAGCAAATTATTTGCAATAGTTTTTAGAATTGTACAATTTTTAAACATCGAATTAGGATATTTATAAAATCGTGATACTTACAGACTTGCAATACAAATTGTATTGGCAGGTAGGTATCACGATAAAATAAACAATTTACTGGGCATGGTATTATGAAGATTATGAATGTAGTAAAAGAGAGGGCCAGAATACATTTGTTTTGAGTACAAGTGACCACATAAAGTGACCATTACAACAAACCTTAATGGAGTGCTTGAGAGAGGGAGTTTAACCTGATATATTAACAGTGTCAAAGACACATTACGTACATTCCAGTAGCACATTCTTGCTTCTGTGTTCCAGAACAACCAGGTGGTTGGAGTGGGGAGCGGCTCCACCATAGTCTATGCTGTGGACAGACTGGGTAAGCTCTGTTTTTTTCAGCTTCAACTTACCCCTTCCTTCTTTATTTACAGAGTGACGCTAAATCAACATGGATACACACACACTACCATTTGGTATTGGCTTTATATAGGTTAATACACAGTACTTGGCCTGGATATTCTCATAGCTGTTTTGAGAAAGTTATCATCAAATTCCAGCATTATTCTTTTCTTACCATTTAAATTATTACAAAATGTACAAATGACCACCACGGAAGCAGCATTGTGAAGCAATCCTAGCATCGACTGAAGCAATCCTAGATCATAAGAGTGCCTCCAGAGGCTTGTACAGTGGGGACTATGCATAATACGCATCACTCTGGAATAGGGTCAGTCTGGACTCATCAGACCACATGACCTTTTTTCCAATGCTCCAAAGTTCAATCTTTATTCTCCCAAGCAAATCAAAGTGTTTTTTTTTTTTTTTCAATTAGTCTGACTATCAAGTGGTCATTTTGTGTGTATAGAATTGCTCTTATTTGACTATTAAATGTAGCTTTTTTTTTTTTTTTTTTACTGTTGATTTTTTCCATGCAAATTCAGTGCTGTCCTTCCAGGTTTTGATAATGTGTTGAAGGGCTCTAAACCCAGTTTTTGCTTGATGCAGCCCAACAATTTGATCCTTTTAAAATGGCTTTTTTAAAAAAAAAAAAAAACACTTTCTTTTTATTATTAACTTAATAAAAAATAGCCAAATAGTGTGTTTTCTCACTTGTATGAGAAAAAAAAAACCACTTTTTTTTTTCTTGTAGCTGACAGAGTACGGCAGGAGAAGTTGAACATTGTATGTGTTCCTACGTCCTTCCAGGTAAGTGCACATGCTTAGAACCAGATGTGATACTAGCATTGTAAAACCTCAGAATAATGAGGAAGGTTAATCTGCTGTTTCATCTTTGCCTCAGGCTCGGCAGCTGATTCTGCAGCATGGCCTGTCGCTTTCAGATTTAGACAGACACCCAGATGTGAGTTAATCGTTTACTACAAATAAATTTTGTCTCTTTAGGGCAAAATGCATAAAACTGCTGCTACAAATCAGTGTAAATGTATAGCAATACATGAACTGACTAAAGCGTTTATGTGTCTGTTAGCTGGATGTAGCAATTGACGGAGCTGACGAGGTGGACGATTTGCTCACTCTGATTAAAGGAGGCGGGTAAGGAGCATGAGATTATCTGTCTTACCTTTTAAAAGCTGTGTATAGAGTTTACAAATGGTACGGAAACTGCTTCAGCTTGTAATAACGTACGTAAACAGTACTTAAAAAGGACCTATTATCTAATTATCAGTTTAGTCACAGCAGTGTCTGTTAATGTTCCATCTGAAACACCCCTCTTTTCTTGATATCCTTTTTGTTTCACTCCTTTTCCAAACATGCTGTTTCAGTGTCAGTAGTTTTAAAGATTTCAGTGAACCACCTCCCGAACACCCCTTTGTGGAACTGCATTTTTCTAGCCAAGCAGATCACAGGGACTGAAAACAAGTGAGAAACAAAATGCCCACCCCCCTTTTTTAAATCTATACATATTTTTTTCCACCTGCATTTCTGACTAAACAAAAAGAGGAGGGGAAAAAGTTTATTGGTATTCAGGTATCCATTGCATGTGGATGTAAAAGGTTAATTCACAAAGACATTAGTGACAAAGTTTAGCTGTGTAAAAGTTTAAATTACAACTAAGAGCTGAAGAAAGCTAGGTTAGTCAATACTGCCGAGCCATTAACCGTGAACAGCTAACCTAGCCTTCTTTAGCTCTTAAGAAACGGACAGGCTGAGAGATTGAGCTCCAGATCATTAGGATTTAACCTTCATTACTAAACAGGTAAAAATTGAGGATATCAATGTAAATGATAACTTTTACATTCACACAAAGGAACACTGGGTTAGAGGGTAGCTGCTAATAGGTGATCTAGTCTTATTTATTCATTTTTTAAATAATACTTAGACAACAGCAGAGGTGGGCGGAGCTGAGCAATGAGCCAGTGGAGGGTCTCTTTGAATATGAGGTTACTTTAAAGGGGAAAATCTGATTAGTTTGTTAAAGCCCCAGCCAGAAAGAAAAAAAATGATAAAGGACAAACAGCAGGGAATGTTTTTTTCTTTTTATTTCCTTATTTATGTTTTTGTGTGTAAAGACCAAATAATAAAATAAAAAATTGCATATGTCTCCTTTAAGTTAACACTGATTGTTTTATTTGTGTATGTAACCTGTATTACTATAGTCTCTATAAAAAAAAAACATTTGGAAATAAAACATTCCCAATGTTTTGGCATACAAACCATATGTTAAAAATTAATCTGGATCCACACCCACACACGCCTACATGCATACACACAAGTCTTGCACCTGACACCCACATTACCTGATTAAGTAATGTAATAATTCATGATTCTGGGAGCGTAATCCAGCCTGGCTGGAAAATAAAGCGGCACGTATGTACTTTTTCAGAACAAAATTCTAGTGCTTGAAGACAGCATTCTTGAATTACTGGAAATATTTTTCATATCTTTGTTTAAACATTATGTAATCATCCAAAAGCTGTTTTAATATCAAAATAACATTCTCTTCTTCCCTCCTTCCTTTCTTTCCCGAACTACAGAGGATGCTTGACTCAGGAGAAAATCGTAGCCGGCTGTGCCAAACACTTCATTGTCGTTGCAGACTACAGGTTCAATAAACATGTCTCTTTCTGTATTTTGACTGTATTTCAAATGCTAGTCAATACATTAAGACAGTCACACCGTGAGTGTTGCTTAGTGTTGGAAGGAAACTAGAGCTTGTAAAGTGTATACTTAATAAACAAACTTTAATCTTCACAACGTGGTGCTGAGTGGTGTGTGATGACTGTGTGTGTACAGGAAGGACTCAAAGGCACTGGGGCAGCAGTGGAAGAAAGGTGTTCCAGTGGAGGTGGTCCCTATGGCATACGTTCCTGTGTCCAGGGCCATCACGCAGCGCTTTGGTGGGGAAGCTGTGCTGAGGATGGCTGTCAGTAAAGCGGTGAGACGTTAATCAGTGAGAGTTACTTAATTCCAGTGCCTTGTGAACGAGAATGTGAGGAGGTAAAAAAAATAAAAATACTGCTGTGACACTGATCACAGACAAATGGCGATTAAAGCCTGGTTTATTTTTGGTGTGTGATGTTGGGTTCACAGACTCACCTTCAAACCTAATGTAGCGTGGGATTTAAAAATCTGCTAGATGGCACGTCAGATGAAACGTCCCTGTCCGGTTTAGCGTTTATGTGTAGAGATGTAATAGTTACTGTGCCCCCGCACAGAGATGTGAAAAACGCAGACAAGCACCGCTTTTATCTTCCACTGTTGTCATGATCTGTGCTTTAAATCGAAAACTATGATCTGACATTTAAAAGTATTTTACAAACAAGTAAATTTTCTTTAAACAAACAGCATAATAAAAAACAATAATGACTATTTGTGTAATGAACTACATTTGATCCGTGATCCGTACAGATCTCTCCACACGGTTCAACTCACATGTGAACCGTGGATTAATTGCAAAGTTTAACCATCACAGTGCATAATACAGTTTTGCTGTTGCTGTATGTTTGCCTGCACAAATGATATTCTAGCTTCCTCAAACTCCTGTGCACTCGCACACATACTCAGAAATAATTGCTAGGCGGTGCTGAAAACCTGCCGACAACGTTTAAACACAGGCTAAATAATAAAATCAGTACTAAAGCTCAGACACATCCTTTCACTAAATCAGCCTAATAATTATTACTAGAAGATAAGGCACATTTTTCAGCCAAAAATGATAAGTAGCCCAGTTACCGAAAACCACCCAATCTGACAAGACTGCTTGCTCAACACTAAATTCTGATTGAACATCAATATCTTCTGTCCTTCAAACTTTGAACTGCAAACACACCCTCTTGTGGCACATAAATGAGTAGATTCTTGAACTTTAGTGTATAATCATCCAAAACAAACATTATCGGTTAATAATTTTAATAGATATAATTCTCCTGTTGGTAATTCATCAGTTGTTGGTTAAGCATTAGCGTTCCTAGGTTATATTACAGCATTTTATATTTGAGGCAGATTACAATCAGAGGAAGCAGTTTAGGGTTTAAAAGCATAAGCGTCAAAGCAAAAGCACAGTATGTTAACTTTTTAATCCTTAATTGAGCTCTGGAGTCATTCTCTTATTCACTGTACATTCGTGCCAGTACACCAGATTTATAGTGCATTATGGGTAGTAAAATAAGGTTCTGTTCAAGAAATGTCATTTGTCTATTGAACATGTGAGCAGCCCCATAAAATGGCTGCATTTATTCATTCATTAAAAAATTAATCTCAGTTAATCGCTTTATCCTGGTCAAAGGTGCAGTGTATCTGCAGCCGATCCAGGGAGCACTGTGCATGTTAAGGGGATCACCCTGGATGTAAATCCATGCTTTTGCAGGATACACTGTCCATGTTGATTCACATACTACTAAGTATGTAAAACTAAGTTTTTGGAACGTAAAAGGAAAAGATAAAGGAAGGAATGAGCTTGTGGCAATGAAAGGTGGAAATATCACTCCAGAGATGTTTCATGGGTATAAGTTTGAAATTGTTGACCAAATCTGATTTTACCACGTAAGTGGGAATTGCGTAATTTTTGACCTCACTGGCCAGACAAATTGCCTTTTGTTAACAATAAGTTAGCCAACTAACTGTGATCAGTCGTTTATTTTTCTCCTCAAACAGCATCTGCATAGACAATGTTTTAACTTTTAACAACTCATTATGTCTGTGTTGATTGGTTTAAAGAACTTGTATATACCGTAAACCTCATTTAATGGTAAGAAGTGCTGGTGGGTTTCACGGCTGATTCAGTAAGCTGTGCAGGAACGAAGTATGAAATGGAATTGAAGGGGCATTTTCATAGGCCTTTACTGACTGTCGTTTGGGAAATAGAAATTCCAAGTAACCTTGAGTCGAATGCAGTATTTGGTGTAACCTTTTTTTTTACTGCAGTTTTTATACAACGAGCCTCTGGAGAAATACATTACTGATGCAGTGGCTTTTCATATCACAAAAGACATGGTGCCTATTTGCACTGTCACGAAAGAAGAGCTGTGCAGAATAACAGTAACAACATCTACCTTAGTTTTTGAAAAGATTGGGTGTAATAAAAATTGAGGCTTGTTTATAAATTTGGAGGGAAAGAGAGTTCTCAGAAGAATGACCTTCAGTAAGACCCAAACTTATCTTTAAGCTGAACTCCTGGACTCAGCTATGTTTACACATTTATCTTCTCTCTGTGTGTGAGTTTTTATTGAAATGTTGCCATGAAAGGCTCAAGACTGTCGGTAAATGTTTTTTCACCTACACACAAATCAGAATTGGTTTCAACTTATTTCCAGAACTGTTCAAGTCAACCTGGGACTTTTGATTGTGCAGAAAAACAGAACAAAGTTTTGACCAGAGAGTTTTACTTAGCCCAGTGTTTTATTCGTGCGTGGATAACCACCTGGGTAGAAAGGTTTCTCAGTATGCTTAAGCAATGATCAGACTGCCTGCATCATGTCTGAAAAAATGGTGTCTCTTTAAATGGCCCAAACATGTGAAAATGGTTTGGAGCGTGGTCAGGCCTATACAGGGGATGTGGTAGTAACTCCCTGTAATGTGCCAAGTGGTGTTCATGAATGATGTGTGTACAGTCCCCACAGATGCGTCTCTTCCGCAAATTAAGTACATGTTGTTTTGATTGCATGATGGGTCTTGCAGTGGGCTACTAGGCTCTGAGGCGCCTTGGTTGGGATCACAGACGTCTTGTTTAAAATGTTTTCAAATTTTTAAAAACATTAAATGTTTTACCATGGCAGGAGTCTCATAACAGTACTGTGCTTGAAATATTCTGTAAATATCAGTAATTTTTATGCCTTCCTTCACAAGAAATTTCATCATTTACAGACACCCTTATCCAGAGTGACTTAATTATTTTTTTCTCTCATTATACATCTGAGCAGTTGAGGGTTAAGGGGCTTGCACAGGGGCCCACCCGTGGCAACTTGGGTGTTATGAGTTTGAAACCTGGGACCTTCTGAACTGGTAGTCCAATGCCTTACCACTGAACTACACCCTGACCTGTCAACACAAGTCCTGGTTTGAGTTGAACGCCCTTCGTACTGTATATTATCAGTACATGGTGATATCAGATTAGATCTTTTCATCCACATTAAAACAGTGCTATGAAATACTTTTGGTATAATACATTTATAGACTACACTTAAAGATTTTGTGACAGCGGGCTGATGTATTATGCAGGCTGGGTAGGGCCTCACTTTGCTTTCAAAGCAGCCTCAATTCTTCATTACATGGATTCTATCAGATATTAGAAACATTCTTTTGAAAGTGAAGTCCATGTTTAAATGGTTGCATCACCTTCAGAAAACTGAATCTCCTGTTCCTACCTCGCAATGGTGTTCTACTGGTTTTAGATCTAGTGCTGACCACTGAATTTATTTTCACGCTCATGAAACCACTTTTGCTTTGTGACACGGTGCATTATCGCACTGGAAGTTGCCATTAGAAGATAGGAAAATTGGGGCCGGACATGACCAGCAACAATACTCAAATAGGAGGTGGCATTCAAACCATGATCTATGGGTATTAACAGGGGTTAAGGTGTGCCAAGGAAAAATTCCCCACCTCCACCGGCATGAAATGATTAAACAAAGCAGGTTGGGTCCATGGGTTTATGCTGTTGACATCATAGTCTGACCCGGCCATCTGTGTGCCTCAGCAGAAAGAGATCAATTAGACCGGGGAATATTTTTTCCCCTAGTCTTCAGCTGTCTAGTTTAGGTGAGCTTGTGCCCAGTGCAGCCTCAGCTTTCTGTTCTTGGCTGACAGAAGTGGAACCTGATGTGGTCTTCAGCCTTAGGGTTCAACATGTCTTGAATTCTGAGATGCTTCTGCTCACCACACTTGTACAGTGTGGTTATCCGGGTTCAAGCTGACAGAGTCTGGACATTCTCCAGTGACCTCCCTTATCAACAAGGCGTTTCCATCTGTAGAATTGTCCCTTACTTGATGTTTTCATTCATTGTATCCTTCTGAGTAAACTTTAGAGACTATTGTGTGAAAATTCCAGGAGCTCAGCAGTTATGGAAACACAGGAACTTGCCTATTTGGCACCAACAGGGTCACAGGCCCTGTATCTCAATGACTGTGATTGCATAGTCTTCATTATCATTAAGAAGAAGAACAAAAAGAAGATAAAGAAGAATTTGTTAATAATCTGCATATTAATTCTGATTAAATACTCTATATTTTGTATAGACTAGTAATCCGTAAATAAATACATTATATTCTCTCAAGGAATGACGCTCCACATCTTGTAAATTAATTAAATCACTTGTAGTTACTACTTGTATACCTAGTATGTTTTTTTTCTTCTTTTTAATGGTATCATTTTTGTTATAGAAAAATGATCAGAAGCATATAACTTCCATCTTTGAAAGAATACTACCAGAAAAAAAGGTGTCTTAGACTTGTTTTAGTCTTAGAAAGACCCCTTCCAGAGCCCTGACCTAAACCATCAAGATGCCATAAAGATGAAACAGCAGGTTTGATTCTGTAATAAGGTTAATATTGCGCATCCACATAACGTTTTTGTTGTATTTTGTTTTCAACGAAAAAAAATGTACTTTTGATATTGTAACTGATATTGTTCCTTAAAATAACAGCCACTTGGCTTGATGTTTTCTAATGCAAGGAAATAAATAGGTTTGTGGCTTAATAAATGTAGCTTAAGTGACCAAATTCTATTTGTGGCCACTGTGTGTGATTAAAGAAGAAGAATGGGGTACACCTCTAGCTCCGCTTAGGAAAATGAAAATGTACAGTTCAGCTCTTTATTTCTTTATCCCATTACAGCCAGGTATTCTGCCTGGAAACTGTAGATTGTAGTTTAATGAATTCTATTTCCTGGTAAGAGCTGCATTTTATTTCATGCAGTATGGTGCCATTGACTCTATGTACTGTGTCACTGCTTCAGGGCCCCGTGGTGACTGATAACAGCAACTTCATCCTCGACTGGAAGTTTGAGCACGCTCAGAACTGGAAGGAGGTCAACACTGCCATCAAGATGATCCCAGGTCAGTTTGAACCCACTGTGTAGTGGGTCCTTTATCATACTTCGAACTAAGAAAATTCTTGATTCTGTGGTTTTCTTTCATTGCATACTGTGTAAAATATGTTACTCCTCATGACAGGCATTACAACGGTGCAAAAAGTCTTTAAGTGAAGCTGTAATCGCCACGTTAGATGTGAGGGTTTAAAAATAACAACCTATCAGTAATTCATTGTTTCTATTTAGACACTGTTAAAGTGGAAAAGGGCAGTAGTGGCTCAATCGGTTAAGACTTTGGGTTACTGATCAGAAGGTCCGGGGGTTCAAGCTCCAGCACCAACTTGCCACTGTTGGGTTCTTGAGCAAGGCCCTTGAACATATCTGTTCCAGGGGTGCTGTAACCTGGCTGACCCTGTCCTTTGACCACAGCTTCTTAACTGAAGTGCATGGAATCTTATCGTAGGAATGAAACAATTAAGTTAAGCCTTTATTTGTCACCTATACATTACTGCACAGTAAAATTCTTTTTTCGCATATTCCAGCATAGCTGGGGTCAGAGCGCAGGGTCAGCCATGATACAGCACCCCTGGAGCAACCTGTCTAAGCTGGGGCTCAAACCGCCTGATCAGTAACTTCACACACTGAGCCACCCCATACCAAACCTAAATATTAAGGTTGTTTTATTTGTAGTGTATCCGATTGTGTATTCTGTACAATGATGATGATCTGTACCAGGATTATTTAAAAACATTTCCATTTAGAAATTTGTCTTAACATATTCATGTTTATTAGCCACTCCTATTGTGTTTCATTCCCCCTCTGCAGCTACAGATAATTTGATCTGGAATGTAAAGTTTTAAATGCAGTTTACATTATAATGATGATAATAAGAATAATAAAAAACAGCCCCAATAGACACTTACAGTGCTTTCACACTGTGGTCTCAGGTACAGACACCCGCATGCTTGGCCCCAAGGTTCAGTATGTTGATGTGATCACACTGTATTGTGCCTGGGCACGGTACGATATGCTTGGGCTCAGCTCTAATCAGATATGAAAGCCAACTATACCTGAAGTTGAGAATGCGACATTATCAGCACCATCTACATCAACTGATGTCTCTGTGCGTGGCATGTGTCTATCTCCTCCTCTGAACTACACATCCTTAAGTGTATTATTTTTGGCATAGTGTGAAGGTTGTATCGCTTGTTTTCTTTACTCGCAAACCAACCGGGGGCCATGCTGCCACCTGCTGTATCAGAAAGTGTAAGTACGCATGTGTACTCTTACTAATGTGAAAGTTGGCCAGCAGGGGAGAGGGGATCAATCATGCCTAGTGTGAAGGCCTGGAAGCTATCTCACTCTACAATGAAAATATCTGTATGATCAGGAGGACTTGATCGAAGCACTCACAAGAAACCAAGTTTCTACTCGGTCATGTCGTGAGGCTCGGCTACTGGCTCACACTGTGCAGGATCATTAAGTATGTGAATCTACAGTTAGAGCAAGAAAGAAATGAGCCCCAGGCTTTGTTTCATGCATTTCCCCCTCCTTTACAGCTGCTTATGTTTTCAGATAGACAGAAATTCAACTTTTCAACTTCTTGATATTGTTCATGGTTCCCTGAAAGAAAATAGTCATCCGCTTCATTTTCTACCCACCAGAGCTTCTTGTTTTGTTTCTCGCATCACCAGAATGAGGAACTAAAATGCAAAAAGGGGTACAACCATTGCATTTCAAGAAATGATAAGCACCTGGTACGTTTGAATGTTTATGCACTCTCTGTACAGACAGATATGCTGACTTGTCTGTTTTTCCGTAGGTGTTGTGGAGACCGGCCTGTTTGTGGGAATGGCTGAGAGAGTTTACTTTGGGATGGAAGATGGAAGTGTGAAGGTCAGGGATTCTCAAGTGAACTGAAGAAACACAAAGAAACAGAAAGCTCTGTCCTTGACACCTCAAGTGCCAGTGCAGTGCACACAAACATACGCACTCACGCACACACACACACACACACACACACACACACACAGCCCTTTGTGTTGTCTACTAAGAGTAGTCAGAGCCCCTGCTGGCAAAGCGGTACACCAGTACAACATTCCCAATGACCTTATGTATGTATATTTCTGTGTGTGCGCGCGCCTGTCTGTGTGTGTGCGCGCGCCTGTCTGTGTGTGTGCGCGCGCCTGTCTGTGTGTGTGCGCGCGCCTGTCTGTGTGTGTGCGC
>JAOVVA010000041.1:12304380-12315092 GCA_028565275.1 Leiocassis micropogon
AAAATCGAGCGTTTTTCTGGTGTTCGTAGCGTCCGGTGAGCGCGGATCAAGCGGCGAGTGTTTTCTACACATAGGAGCCAATGAGAGGGTTCACACGGGCTTTGGTGACGTGCGTTTGTCCGGCTGCGCGTTTATACGGCATCAAAAAAAACGTTGCATGCAGCTTTTTCTTGCCATTTAAATCCCAACGAACGCAAGGAAACCGCTTCTAGTGCGTTATTTTAACGTTCATTTTACGCTTCGGAGGACCGGATATATCCCATGATCTTACATGCTATACATGGGGAAATGCGGAAAAAGGCAAAATAAAATAAAATAAATTGTTGAAAAATTGAAAAAAAAAATTGTTGCATTTCTTCATAAACCACAACAAAATTTCCTTTAATCCGACGTTGTGCAGTCTGAGGGTGAACCCAGTAGCGGCGGGCTTTCATATCCAGTTCCCGACACCGCCCCCACAGGTTAACACACAAACTACAGTTTGGGCTGCAGGCTGACGTTAGACAGAGACAAACGAACGCCGGTGTAGAAGTCAATCGAGCGCCACTACAAAACGCTACATAAACGTCTAGGACGTTGAGCGCGTTGGTTTATACAAAAATTTAACGCCCGTGTGAACAAGGCCTAAAGATAAAAAAAAAACTTTAAAACAAACATCAACGGCTTCCACTAAAGAGTCTGTATCAATAGCATTGCCTCCATCAATGGGAAAGGTCTGTCAGGTTCCTCTTGTCTCATTCCCAAGGCACAAAACATGGAACCATGCTCCAGTCATCTCCATATTTTGCAGATATCATTTCCATCATGCTGGTCCCCACCTGTGGATTACACACCATCATTTAGTGTTGCAATATAACTAACATTTACGTCAAGCATTTTTGTTAAGGACGTACAGCTACATATGTATTTAATGCAAAAGTTTTTTCTCTTGGCAATTCACAAAAATACATAATGTGAACTTAATGAATTTAGTGTATATTTCTGATAGACACCTCACTATTTACCTTGTGAGGGATAACAGGATACGGCGCTCCATCTGGATTTAATACGAGAACCCTTCCCTTTTCAATTTTTTAAATGGACGCTATCTTTAATAACCGATGGAGCTGTTATGAGCTGTACACATGTACATTCTTGCTTAAACAGCCCTTAAAACTACACTTTGTGACACATTAACAGTAATATTTCAAACATTTTGCAGGCTGCCGTTTGGAGAAACCAGAGAATAAAGAATAAACCAGTTGTTGGGTCAAAATAACCCAACCAGGTGTTCATTTTTTTTATTTTGACCAGCATAAACAACCCAACAATGTGTTTACAAAAGCAACCCAGCATTTTTTTTTTTTAGAGTGTAGAGACGGCAGAAGCTGCGTGACTCCAGTATATGGCGAAAATACTATTGTAGACATTTAAAGATTGAAGCTATAGTGTTTGAGTAGTTTGGTTTTGTTGGTAAAAGAAATCTAGTGCTGAGAGATTCCATGCAATTAAAGTGAAAGGAGTCCCTGGCTGAGTGTAAATCCTGAGCAACACAGGACTTCTCTCAGCTTTACCCGTGTGGTGGATTTGTTTTGCACACGGAGTTAACACAGCTCATGACTGCAATTTGAACTTCTTTCGGAAATCCACACATCTAAAGTGTTGCTCCTTTAGTTTTTTTCCTCGCACGATAGTAATATTTTGCTGATTTGAAAGAGCTGTAATAAAGATGTTAATCTGCACCTAGGTTGTACCTGAGTCACAGACTGTGTTTTATAAGTGTGTTAATTCTACTCGAGTGTTCCGATTCATTATTTTCCCTCGTTTCTGTGAGCTTGCTCCGTGCCAGCGTTCCTCACTCGCACTACTCCAGGAGTTTGTTTTGCTATTGAGGAGCTTCATCAGAGCCTGTAGAATATATAACATGTGTTCAAAGTTCTCTTATTTGTTTATTGATTGTTTCATAAGCACTACTTGAGACATCTTGCGGAGGACCCGCCCTGCTGCAGTGCTGCAGTGGGTGGAGAGCATGAGAGAGGTGGGGAGAAGGGGATGAGAAAATGGGGAGAGATAGTCTGGGGCAGATCTTTAAACCTGTGAAGGAAAAAAAAGAAAAGACATCGCGATGGAAAGTTGCGAGCGCTAGGACCCGGAGCACTCTCCTACGTTTTGGTTTCTTACTGCTTAGCAACAACAAATCAGCTGCCCAGATCAAGGCCAAGCCTTGACCAATGAGAGGAGCAGAGCGGCATGGCATGGAGTTTTGATTTCAGCGCCCGTGAGTTTTGACACACACACAGAGAGAGAGAGAAACAGGGATGAGTGAAACGACATGATGATGATGATGATGATGATGATGATGATGATTTGCGGTTGATCGATGAGGGGATAGTTGATGATGGCTTTGAAAGTTTTCCATTATTATGTCCTTTTGAAGCTCATTGTTGTACAACAGGAATAAAACTTTGTAACACGACTTTGTTTGGCGAAATAAAAATGCTCTCTGTATATTGGGGTGTGTGTCCGAATACTGATGACCACATGGTCAAGTTAATGAGATTGCGCGTGTGTGCGTGCTACAGATGGTGAGAACTCCCAGTATGGGTGTGGTTTAGTGTTTGTACGTGACCTGAACTTCAACGAGAGGAGCCGTGTTTGGACGCCTATCGGCTGCACATCCTAATCAATACATGCAGTAAAACTTGATGAGCACAAAATCTCATTTCTTTTTACACAACCACGTCTGACAGCCGAGTACTTGATGCGATCAGCAGCATTACTGATGCTCTTTTGGTTTTATCTGTATTGCTTAACACATCTACAGTATATGTTCAATGTTGTCACATCCCGAATCAAGCTTAGCTCTTACTCTTTGATGCACCAAAGCCACGTGGATGGATACAGTGTTTTTATCTTTAAACATCCTCTGGATAATATAGGTCAAAGCATAATATTTACATGTCCTCTGAGAAAGAAGCAGTGTAGTGTACAGATGCAACACTACCTGTTTGAATAGTTTTGGGTTCTGTGCTCTATGTACTTTTGCGTCTGTTAGGTTTCCTTGCGGTCTGAGAGACCTTTAGGATTCTGTGCCCCAAATTTCCATGCACCCACTTCATCTCTCTGGAGACGTCTAAACCGTGCTGCGGCTCTGCAGGGGTGTGGCTTTACATCCACAACTTCCCCACGTGCTCCCACTGCTGCTGGATGTTCATTCTGCTCTGTGTGTGTGTGTGTCTGTGTGGGGGTGTGTGTGGTACTTGACAACTCGCTGTGGGACGGCAGTTGCCGCTCGCTGTTGCATGGTTACAGCGAGCGCTCTCTATTCATTGGCTATTCTTTTTCATGACTCTGCGTTCTGATTGGACGTCCTGTTACGCAGGCAGGTCGGGATTGGTTGTTCGGCAGGAGAGCACATCAGCGATTGGTTTAAACACCTCAGATACTGTGTGAGTTTGGGCAGCTGGGTTTTTTGCTTTGGTAAGGTCTCTTTTTGTCAGGGGTGTGTGTGTGTGTGTGGTGGGGTCCTCCTGAAAGTGTTTAGGTTTGAGAATTCCTATGATATTATTAGAGGAATGATGAATATTCGAGGATCAGAAGGCAAAGAGCACATTCTGTGAGTTAAAAAATGTAAAGGCAATTATGTCTTCTGTTTTTTAAGCACATGACTTCTCACTGCTTATAAACCTTTCGAGATGTTGAATTCAGGTTTGGCAGGTGTGTAACGGAATTTTTAAAAATGTATTTGATTTTTTTTTTTTGTTGTTCGGTTAGAAAACTTAAGCATTGTCTCTAAAAAGTTAGTCGAAAGTTAGTAACTTCTTTCTGTTAAGAATTCACGTGATTTAAAAACTCTTGTATTTGTTCCTTTATTTTGCTTTCTTATTAGCAAAATAAAAGGAAAATTCTTATTATTCAGTTCTATAAGGATCTCCTTCCCTTTCCTTGAATCTTTCCTCTTCTTATTTTCCTGTTTTTCTGTTTATCCATTCGTTTTTATATTTTCCTCTTTTTATTCTTTTATTCTTTGTATCTGTTTATTCTTTCCTTTTTATTAAATTTTTTTTCATTTCTTATTTCCTTTTTTCTTTTTCCTTGTTTTCTGTTTTTAACTCTCTCTCTCTCTCTCTCACACGCACACACGTGCGTGCTGAGAAACTCTGTGACACTCAATCACTGAAGGGTGTAGCCAGTGCAGCGTCTTCATTCATCCCACCAACACCCACTGCTTAGCAACAACCAATCAGTCCAAATATTTTTGGAGGGCACTACCAGCCAATCAGGAGTGATGAGCTGAAGCGTTTTACACGCTTGCGTCCCATTGGAAGAGGAGATGAAACAAACAGTCTTAGCCTGCAGTATTCGAGAGAATTCACAGGAAGCGAGGTGCCCTTACCGTCGGACTCTTTGCCGCTGAGTGTAACTCTCTCAGAGTGGATTTCAAAGCCCTCCTCCCTCTCAAACTCTCCCTGCACCATGATGAATATTTTCTGTTTACTCTTCCTTCACACTTACAAGCAGATGTTGTGAGAGTTTTAAATTTTAAATCAGATGATGTATGGTGGTGTATGAGGTGAATTTAGACGTTTGTTTTCTGGACAAATAATTTTTCTCAAGTTTTCCTGAGAGGAACACAAACACGATTCATCAGAATCTTAATCCATATAACTGAAAAAGGAAAGAAAATAATAGTTCAGTGTTAGTGAAAATTCATTGTGTACTACACTGAATCATGATTAGCTCTTTAGTTACAGACACTCATTATTTCTCCTGTTTTATCATGAACGTTTTATAAACTAAAGAAGGTGCATCAAAGTGAAATGACTTGGACAGATTTACAACAGTCGTTCATTTTAAATGTTCATAATTTATCAGAGGCGTTCAAGTCGAACTGGGACATTGGATTTTTTTTTCCAATGAAATTTTATTTATATAGCGCTTTTGACAATGGTCATTATCGCAAAGCAGCTTCACAAAATGAAAAGCAAATTTATGGAAGTGTGTATGAGTGAGAAAAAATGTGATTAGATAATAATGAGATTGTGAGATTGTCCCTGATGAGCAAGCAGAGGGCGACGGTGGCAAGGGAAAAACTCCCCATTATCATTTGGGTAATAACAGATAACAGGAATTATATAACGACATCATGTGTGTTAGGCTGCTGGAAGGTCAGTATCACAGAAGTTGTCCAAGTTATCATGGGGTCCAGTTCATCACAGTGAAGGTCAGCAGGTGCAGAGGACAGAGGGGACGTCTGGATGACTAGAAGCTCAGGAGCAGCATGTGTAAACCATCATGATGCTGAATCCAGCTGGAGGTGGTCCTTCTCTGGATGCCTCAAGATCTCCGAAGGGTTGTCCTCTGCCCATTGGAGCTGGCACAATCTCCAGTTGCCTCGGGATGGGTAGAGAAAGGAAAAACAGGCGGAAAAGAATGAGCGTAGATGCCGTTCAGGATATTAGCAGCACTAGATAGGAGTGTGCATTTAGATATACTGGAGTACGAGGTTATGGAATGAATTATGCATATGGCAGATTAAAGAGATGTGTCTTGAGTCTACTTTTAAACTGGTAGACTGTGTCTGAGCCCCGAATACTGTCTGGAAGGCTATTCCAAAAGCTTAGGAGCTAAATATGAGAACGCTCTACCCCCTTTTGTAGATTTGAAGAATAAAGAAACACAGTTATGAGAGTAAAAACACCCTTTATTTCTCTATATAATAATCCCAATTACACTAATGCAGTTATCTCAGTGTTTCAGTACTGCTTGGATTCAATCAAGGTAGAAAGTTTTCTCAGCAAATCGGAGCCATGATCAGACTGCCTGCTTCACAACTGAAACAATGGCCTCCCAGGAACTCCTACAGTGACCCAAACATGTGGAAATCTCATGGAGCAAGGTCAGAACTGTACAGGGGATGTGGCAACAACTCCTAGCCGAGTTTCTGTAATGTGCAGGTAGTTTTGGTGAATGATTGTGTGTACAGTTACCACAGACATACATCTTTACCACCAAGCTGATTACAAGTTATCTGTAAATTAGCTAAAGGATCAGGTGTTACACTCTCTGAATGTTTAGGGAAAACTGCAGTGGGGATTCAAATGTTAAGTGTTCAAATGTAATGCGGTTAAGCCACCGTCCTTTAGTTAAATTCTTTTTTTTTTTTTCTTCTTTTTTTTTTCATGAGAAACTTTATCACGAATCCCGGTTTGACTTGAACGCCCCTTGTAAAATCACAAAACAGGATAGTTATTTATTACAAAGCTGTTGTCATAAGTCCACTGAAGAGTATGTGTTTGTTTGTTTGTTTTTTTTGTCTCTGACAGAAGCTTGGTGATCATCAGCACTCTGGATGGCCGGATTGCGGCTCTGGATCCTTTCAATCAGGGACGCAAGCAGTGGGACTTGGACGTGGGCTCCGGCTGCCTGCTGTCATCCAGCCTCAGCAAACCCGAGGTACGAGCACAACAGCATGCGTACAGTGTGATCACTCTCACGCCTTGCTAATTGTTGTGTAGATGCTTCTAAACACACACTTATGGGTGAACGATATGACGGAAATATCATAACATGATACGCTGTGTGCATCACAAGCCTTCATAAACTGTAGTTTAGCATTTAAAAAAACTGTTCCATGATACGTCTTTAAATGTATACAAAAGTGCGTAGGTTTTAATATGTATTTATATTTAAAAGAAAATGTTAAGTTTTAACATTGATAATGGGGAAAAAAATAGTTTTTCAACAAGTTTAACAAAAAAAACAACATTTTTGCATTTATTAAACAGATATAAACACTGCAATTATTAGGCATCAGTAATAAAGTGTATTCTTACAAAATGTATGTAAGGACACAACTCCCACATAAACGTTTTATAAGTTATTCTTCTTTTACCTGTGTCTAAACAAAAAAGCCTTTAATAGAACTTTGAGGACAAAAAGGTGAAAAAGTGTGTGTGTGTGTGGGATGTTTGCAACCAAGCAGAAACCCAAGTGTTCCAGAGTTTGGGTCTGAGACATGCAGAACAATATTCACTAGAGATTGACATGTAGCTTGCAGAAAGATCTTTTTTTGGCAGCTTTACACCTGGTTGGATATCTCAATGTGTGTGTTTGTGTGTGTCTGTGTGTACACACATCTGCACACGCAGGGCAGAGAAGCTATGTGACTTATAACAGTTTATTCTGCTGGGAGCTTTTTTTTGTGCGTCTGTGTGTGCACTTGGTGCTCATAAAAATGTGTTTACACAGATGTTTGCTTGTGTTATGTGTTGTGTGTTTAGAAATCTTTTTGCCAGGTCGGTATATTTTTGTGAGGCCTCTTTTGGAGTTCATCTCCTCTCTCTGTCTCTCTCTCTCTCCCTCACCGACTGCTTTGGCGGTAACCTCAAAAGCCTGGCTGCTGTGGAAAGAGCCCTACCATTGGCTCGACGCTTCTACCCCCACCTCTTTCCCCCCCGGGTATCACTCAGGCAGCCGCTCTGATTGGCCGAGGCAGTCTGCTCGGTGATTAGAGCGGCCTGTCCCCGTCTGATTGGCCCTCTCCATGGTGCAGGAACGGAGTACTCACCTATAGCATGCTGTGGCACCAGGAGAGACGAGCAGTAAACAGAGCTGTCTGAACAATCATGCTGTCACAACAAGCGCGAGCAGGAGAAGTGATGGGGCAGAGAGCGAGAGAGAGAGCGAGAGAGAGAGAGAGAGGCTAGGGAGATAAAGTGGAGAGTTGAGCAGCGAGGGGGGTGGATGGATGGAGGAATGCCACAGTGTTGTGGTGTGAGTCATGCTGAGAGGATTTTAGGATGAGATAATGCCTTATGTGTGAGATGATGTCATCCACCCTGCATGCGCATGCACACCCACCCAGTGTGCACACATCCTGGCCTTTATCCTTTTAATTATTAATTTTCTTAATTATAATATCTCTATGATGGTTATCACTATTGTGTAGTATTGCAAATTAAATGACTATTTTGACACATATTGCGATTTAAACTGTGATATGTAAGTACTAAATGTACTATTTTGTGTTCCAACATCATTATCTAGGCTATCAGCAAATAAAGGCACAAATAATCTAATTAAGAGGATGTTTGGCAATGCGTATTTATCACCCCAATAGTATTTAAAATAAATAAATAAATAAATGAACAACTACCTAAATGATTAACTCTATGCGTATATTACCTGTAACAATTTGCAGCCTTTTGCAGTTAAATAATTGCCCATGTCCATATTGTAATTTATTATTTTTTTTATAATAATAATAATAATAATATATTGTGTATTGTTCAATATGTCTAAACTACTATAAACATGGCTAAAGGTTTGTAGACACCTAATCACCAAACAGGTGCTGCCAAGTTGGAAGCTCACGATTTTATCAAACATCTTTGTGTGCTCTAGCAATTTTCCTTCACTGCAACTCAAGGGCCACAAATGTTCCAGCCTGACCGTGTCCTCGTGGACAGAATGAGGTTCATGGAGACGTGGTTTGCCACAAGAGAGTGAAGGAACTTGAGCGTCCTGCACAGATCTGCAGCCCAGATCTCCTGATCTGTCATCAGTGCCTGACCTCACCAATGTTCTTGTGGCTGAAGGAGCTCAGATCTCCACAGTAACACTCCAAAATCTAGTGGAAATCCCTCCTAGAAGGGTGGAGGTAATTATAACAGCAAAGGAGGACTAAATCTAGAATGGAATGTTCAAAAAGCATGAGTGTAATGCTGTAGTTACTTTTGACCCTGTAGTTGACGTTGAACAATCTGCTTAATGAAATATAAAGTAGTTCTCAGTTGGTCTTGATTCATGAAACGATACAGCAATACACACATCTCCCAAGAATGCTTTTTCACATTGAAACTAGCGCACAAACATTTTGCTGGCTTGGAAAAGGCAGAAATGCCTGCGTTTATCAGCAGTCAGGAAGTGGACGATTTCCACGACTCCAAGTCTAGCCTAAGCTCGTCACTACTGCGCAGATGTGTCCGTGCATGCACCATAGGTTGGATGAAAACACAAAGGAACACGTGCACTGCGTTCAAGTTGCTTCCCTTGATGATTCAGCCTTGGTTCAAGAAATCACCACGACAGTTGATAACGTTGTGGCTGCAGATGTGAAACACTAGGTGCGTCTACATGGACCCCGTGATTGCACAAATAATCAGAATAATAATCCAACTGAATAAAAGTGCGTCATGTAATCTGACTTAATCTGACCAATCTGGCATGATCGGGAGTAATTTTTCATCAGAATTTGGGTTGTTTAACTAAACCTATGGGTTCAACAGGTAAATATTAGCTGTGCAAACACTTGATCAGAGAGTTTCTCTTTTGTTGGAATAAATATATTCTTCCAGCACATGTTTACCGCTTGTACGGGTAGCATTAGGTGACGTGGCGATTTTCCGGGAGGAAAGTTTTGCTTCCATTGCTTATCAGTAAACTCAGTGGATACAACTCTATCCTAACTCCCTTTGCTTTCTTGCAGAAGGTCGTTGGCTGAGGAAGGGACACTTTTATTGGCTACCCATTTCACATCTGACCAATCAAAGACGAGCCTGAATTCTTGTAATCAACCATAATGCAACCTCGAAGTTGGAGAAAAATATTGCTTCTTTTGATTCTGCTTGTTTTATTTCCAAATCATTGAATTTACTACTTTACAGCGAGCACATCTCACTTTGAGATGTCAAAAAAAAAAGTTATATTCTGGTTAAATGCTTTGTGCATGGAAGACACGAGAGAGTGCAAGGTTTACAGAGAGCAGCAGCCAGCCAGGTTATGAAATAAAACTCGCCAGCGAAAGCTTGGACTAAGAATTAGAGTTGACTGTGGTTAGGTTTATTACTAAGTAATCAATTTAATTTTACAATTGTTAGTGTTTTAGTGAATTGAAAATGGAAACCTGTGGCATTTATTCAGGCAGTCAGTGCTGAAGTGCTTTATTTGCCATGAAAGGACTTTGGTATTGCAGTACATTGTGTTGTACAGAACTCTAAAGAGAGCGTCGGGGGAATTCACTGCGTGTGAGAGAGATTAAAACCAGGGGAGAATTAAAACTTACAGAATATACAGCATGGAAGCAAAGTTAAATGCGAAATCTTGAAATGGACTTGAGTCGCACAAGATATCGAACACTTGAACCCTTTTCAGTACTACAACGTTGTAAATCCTGTTGCGATCGATCCCTGGGATGTTGCATTTAATTAAATATGTCAATACTAATCAGACGATGTATTTAGCCTATAGGTAAGTCCTGTTGCCCGTGTCTCTGTCTGTGTGTCTGTCTGTGTGTCTGTCTGTGTGTCTGTCTGTGTGTCTGTGTGTCTGTCTGTGTGTCTGTGTGTCTGTCTGTGTGTCTGTCTGTCTGTCTGTGTGTCTGTCTGTCTGTCTGTCTGTCTGTGTGTCTGTGTGTCTGTCTGTGTGTCTGTGTGTCTGTGTGTCTGTGTGTCTGTGTGTCTGTGTGTCTGTCTGTGTGTCTGTGTGTCTGTCTGTCTGTCTGTCTGTCTGTCTGTCTGTCTGTCTGTGTGTCTGTCTCTGTCTCTGTGTGTCTGTCTCTGTCTCTGTGTGTCTGTCTCTGTGTGTCTGTCTCTGTGTGTCTGTCTCTGTCTCTGTGTCTCTGTCTCTGTGTGTCTGTCTCTGTGTGTCTGTCTCTCTGTCTCTGTGTGTCTGTCTCTGTGTGTCTGTCTCTGTGTGTCTGTCTCTGTGTGTCTGTCTCTGTGTGTCTGTCT
>JAOVVA010000041.1:12318817-12351272 GCA_028565275.1 Leiocassis micropogon
TCATCCCTCCCCTCTGAGAGAGCTCGGCCAATCAGCTCTCTCTGTGCCTCCGGCTGTGAGAGGAAAACAGCATCACCTGGGGTTCG
Source organism: Leiocassis micropogon (assembly GCA_028565275.1). NCBI lineage: Eukaryota > Metazoa > Chordata > Actinopteri > Siluriformes > Bagridae > Leiocassis > Leiocassis micropogon. The sequence goes on from JAOVVA010000041.1 coordinate 12,318,904, forward strand.
AACCAGCGCTCCCCGGATGATAGGGGGGGTTTTGGGTTTTAAGCTTCCTCCCAGAACCCAAGATTAGATCTAATGGTGAAAAAAGGACAAGCATCTGCTTGGGTATGAATTTGAGTATTCCCATACGGTAGGGATGAAATGTAAATGAATAAGCATACTTGTTTGGTGTGTTGTGTCGAGCGTCACTGGTACGTACTTTGATCATATTGGCAATGCATGTTTAAAATAATCTGACTGTATGGATTTTTTATTTAATATTTATAAACCAGTAACTTACAACAAAAGAAATGAATGAAAGAGAAGTGTTTGTGATGTGCTATGAGGGTCGCATCAATTCTTGTTTAAAACGTTCTTAATCTGCAAACCTCAGGTACTGATTTACTGTACATCTCCTGACCAAAACACAAAGTCACTGTTTCAGAAGGGACAAATTATTGGGCTGCATCATGCATTTGAACTGGAATTGGGTTAAGAGCTGTCCAACAGATTTTTAAATCTGTAAGGACTGTGCTGAATCTGTTTTGAATGGTAAAAGAATAACGGCTATGGTTAATGTGGAACATACAGAAAGAGCATGTCCACATATATAGTGTGATAAGAATTCGTAAACAACTGTGTGGCCATGAAAAACCACTTGTTAGTGAGACTAATCAGGGGGAAAAAAGTCCTAAGAATTACTCTATTCCCGAGCGATTGGGCCATCAGCACCATTCAGTGCATTAAGCGATGTGCATAGTGGCCACTGTACAAGCCTCTGGAGGCAGTGTTATGATCAAGGGTTGCTTCAGTTTTTCAGGTCTAGGCTCAGCAACATTATATGGAAAATAAAATGAAGTCAGCTGATGACCTGAATGTACTGAGCGACCAGGTTATTACATCAAAGGAGTTTTTCTTCTCTGACGGAACAGGCATATACGCCACACTGGACACCGTAATCAAGGCATTATGTGCATTATGGACTTTAAATGGGAACTGCCCTCTCCTCTGACATTTTCCCCCTTATCCGAAATACTGCCAGATGTAGCTTCTCTTTATGTATTCTCTTGTACTACATGTAGACACAGAACATAATGAATTCTCAAGTGAGATTTCTGTAATACTTGCCTTACAAACCATTGTCTATATATTTATTTATCTAATGCACATCGCTGTAAGCACAAATAGCAGAATGTTTTGTCATGTTATACAGCTTCCTAACTGATTCCTGAACAGATTTCTTCTCCGACCAGACACGACTAATAAACTAAAGAAAACTGACTGACAGTTGACAAATCCTCTGATGCGTGTTCTTCGTGTCCCCCCTTCCCTGTAGTTCTGCACGCCCATTGCTTCAGCCTGGTTGGTTGGAGGGGGAAAGGTGACCCCTATCAGCCTGTTTGATGACACCTCTTACACCGCCCAACCAGAGAGTGAGTTTCGGGAGGAGGACGATGACCTCGTGGAGGAGGCGCGTGAAGCCACAGAGTCGAGTATTTATCTAGGTAAGGTGTGCATGAAGTGTGTGTTTGTGTATGTGACTAAGAGACAGATGCAAAAGAGTTTATTTCACTAGTGCTCTGTGTGTGTGCACTTGCAGGAATGTTTCAAGGTCAGTTGTATTTACAGTCTTCTGTTCGAATGACTGAGAAGTTTCCATCCAAGCCCAATGCCCTGGACAACCAACACTCTAGCAGAGACATCACTCCTCCTCCCACTGTCAAATGGAAGCCTCTTATTCGTAAGTTTTTTTCCTTTTTTATTTTAACACACATTTTTTTTTTGTAAGCAATATGTTGAACTCTTTGTAAATGTTGGTCTCTCCTAGACTCTCCTTCTCGTACTCCGGCACTGGTGGGGTCGGAGGAGTTTGATAAGTGTTTGAACAACGACAAATTTTCCTACGAGGAATACAGCAACGGTGCTCTGTCTATACTGCAGTATCCTCATGGTTAGAATGGTTTTCTGTTCTTTCTAACATCCAGAACCAGACCGAAGTCTCGTTTCAGAGTATTGATAAGTGACGTGTATCATTTCCTCTGCAGATAATGGATACTACATCCCATACAGTACGCGGTACCGTGGCCGGCGCGAGGTGACGGCAGTGAGCGTGTTGCATACGGGTGAGGCTGGAGGGATGAGGAGGAAGGACCCAGTGCTGCTTCTGCCATGGTGGAAGGAGATCCTTGGCACAATTATCTTTTGTATCGCTGCTACCACGTACATCGTCCGCAAGTTCTTCCACCCACACACAGCGTACATACGGGTAAGGCGGGAACGACTGGCAGCCGTGGGACTGATTTCAGTACATTATTTTATTTTTTATTTTTTTCTCAAAGGCATTCTTAAAGGATAAGAAAAAAAAACATAAATGAAGTAGACATTTTACTAATGTGCTACTTTCTCTTATGTGTGGAGACTTTTGGGACACCTTGTAGTTTAAACTGATCTCACACTAATGAAATTACTAAACCTAGTAATAGACAAAGCCGTGAGCCACATTACTGTTGTTGTGTCTTGCATCTGTTCTGTAAAGCTAACTTGCTCGTCCAGGCTATTTGTAGCTATTTGGGCAAATTACTTAGACACACTTTATCCCATCCAAATCCGCCAGTTAAATCCTTTACAAATTACATTACTGCACCCCTTCTGGGAAACACTTCATTCAGATTAAAAGTTTGTTTGGATGCGTTTCACACTTTGTGTCTCTCGGTTTGATTGCAGCAGCGGAAGGAGTCTGAGACACAGTGTCAGACAGACACCAAGTTCGAGCTGGACGCCGATGAACCCAGGGAGGCGGTAACAGACGCTCGGCCCAGCGGATACGTGTCCAGGTAAAAGCTACGCTAATGAAAGAAAGTATTTTAGCAAGGTTTGAGACATTTTAGGACCTTAACCTCAACTCAGACTCTGACTTCTCAAGTGGTGGTCACATTACAGTGGTACAGTAGCACAGCTGCAGCGTTCACATGAAGCAGCACACACTTGGCCACACATGCCACAGAGTACAAGAACACGCCCTTGCACATTTCGGGAGTGTTGCCTGAGTTTCGGGTGGCAAGCATATGGTTTTCATAGCAGGAATATCAGTTAATGAACAGCTGGTCTTTCTGTTTACAGAACTTGTACACCCTGCTGCTTACTTGCTGTTTATCACTCTGTCTGTTTTCACACTAGGCAGAAAATGTACTTGTCTAATCATCATCTGGGCGGATAGAAAAAATGGCTCATGCTACTTGTTCAATGTAACTGTAATCCTACCTGCTACAGGTTAACTGAATAATAATAATAATAATAATAATAATAATGATAATAATAATGATGGTTATGTTTCAACATTGAGTATAACTGTCCTAATATGGCAAAGAAGGCTTTCCTGGAATGACTAGATTGACTGACTAGATATGGTTTAGACCTCTGCATGCGGCAAAAGGTGGCGCCAGAGATTGGGATTATATCCTGATATTATTAGACTCCAGTGACTGACAAAATCAACTGGTTTGTATATCTATTTGCAATTAAAACATTGACAATGGCACATCTCTAATTTAAGTTTACATGCACCTAGGCTAGACTTCCCACTCCCCATTTAACCAAAGTGTGTTACAATTTTGGATGTCCTGCTACCATGACCAAGTTTCTTTTGACCAATTAACTTCCTGGCTGAGTTAAGATTTTGTTCCAGTATTTACTTTTAAACGTCCTTTGATCTGTTTTCTGTGCGTCGGTTCCCCTTCCAGCAAAACACTACAGTACCAAAATATGTTGCCACTTCCATGCTTCACACCTTCAAATGGTGTAAATGTTGGAAAAGTGGTGATGTGGAATTCTCTCGACTCTTAGGGCATTTTCACATTGGGGTCCCAGGATTGTTTTCCTGAGGTCCCTTTCGATCAGTGAGAATACTGTACAATTGAGAACAGATAGCCAAGCCAGTTGCATCTAAGGCACGTCAGAGCACCGCTCTTTGTATTTTCCCTCCAAATATCAATACATTTGGGTATAGGGTGAAATTTTACCATGTTGTTCTCTTCTTCTCGTGTTTTATGGCAGCTTACCAAACAATTCTGTGCAAAATTCCCCTTAAAAAACCTCTGTTGATCCTTTTTGACGAAAGTTCATAAATAGGAGTTAATTTGTGTCTGTGTGGCTCCAGGATCCTTCTATTTCCTGATGCAGTTGCTCTAGGGGAGAGTCTCTAAAGAGCAACCACGGGTGCACTCCAGATTAACTTTTAATTATGACAGTTGGTCAGGCAGAAGCTTCTCAAAGCCAGTTAATATATTTCTGGATTTGGTTTGAAGAGACAGTCAACTAGAGAGTTCATGCTAATTATTTGACCCGTTGGAATTATAGTGAATTATACTGTATGTGAATAAATCTGTCTGTAATCAATTATTTTAAAGTTACCTTTGATGTGAACAATGTAGATGCTCTAACTTTTTTGCTAAAAATAAAACTATGGAAAGACTGTGAATTAAACGTGTATGATGTGAAGTTGTGGAAGAACTGAGATTGGATATCTTTAGCCTAGGTGTGTATAAACTTTTGGCCCCAGGCATATAGTTAATTCCACTGGTTTCACTATGAGGAGCTAGTCATTCATTTTGTCTTTTCTCATTTGCCGCAAGACGCAACCAGATCAATCAGAAGTTAAAAATCTTGATGTCACTCATTGTCACTGTTTCAGCATTTTAATTTTTTAATTGCTGTGATTCAGACGTCACATAAAGTAGATCAAAATCTTTCATATTATGAAAGGCTCACACTTCCTACCCTTGGACAATCTGCTAGTGTTTGAATGTTGAAGGAGTCTTTTTCGTTTGAATGACAGTTGTTTTGTGGCACTGTGTTGCAGGTATCTGACAGACTTTGAACCAGTGCAGTGTTTAGGGCGAGGTGGCTTCGGAGTCGTGTTTGAGGCACGGAACAAAGTAGACGACTGCAATTATGCCATCAAGAGGATCCGCTTACCAAACAGGTAACCACTGACTGCATCCATCTTGCAGTATACAAATCTCCACAGTACTCTATGTATACATTTATATATTTAAATTTTTTTTGTATGTACAGGGAAGTGGCTCGTGAAAAGGTGATGCGTGAAGTAAAGGCTTTGGCTAAGCTGGAGCATCCAGGTATCATCCGTTACTTTAACGCTTGGCAGGAGAGTCCACCTCAGGGCTGGCAGGAGGAAATGGATCGGCGCTGGCTTAAAGATGCCAGGTACAAGTCACATAAATGCAGCAGGACTTGGACACATGTAGAGCAAGCTTGTGAAAGTATTTACTTAGAATTTCGTAAGTGATCTATAAAACTAATATTGAAGTAACGTTAGTTACTGAGTTAGGGCTGATTTCTGCTCATGTGCTTTCTAGTTGTCTGTTCTCAAAGGGACATCGCAATGCGCTGTCCAGTAGGGGATAATGTCCTGTAAACCGAAGCAATATTTATAAAATAGAGGCAGAGCGAGAGCGCGCTCAGGGATGAGTTCTGTAGTGATAAATAGAAGATATCCTTGACGTATCTCATTGCCAGCCAATCAGAGAACACCTTAAGACCGAACACTGCAGATATGTATAAAGTGTAGTGTTTAGCGTCTAGCATTATGTATCCGAGTTAGCATTTTATAGCATACCACACTTTACCCATAATCCCGCTCTCTGTGTCGCAGCACAAATACAGGTGTAAACACTGAGGTATAAACTCACAATATTAGACAAGACGAACAATGGTTGGGTGTTTTTTAATAAACTTGGCTGCTGTTCAGTAAGTTGAAGAGAATATAACTCTGCTTTAGATACTTTATGCCAGGCTGTTTACTAGCAGCTATCTGTGAGATGGAAGGAGGTATTTCAAACTTCAGCGTTATACGCATCAAAAAGTGCTGGCATTTTAATAAGGGCAAAAGGCATGGATTGTGATTTTTTTTTTTAAAAATTTATAAGCAATAAAAATGGAAAGAATTGTTAGTTTAATAGTATAGCATTTACATGGACATTACATGTACATGACTCTTCACTCTTGTTTGTGTTTGTCAGTGCTACTGATTGGCTGCTCAGCTCTCCTGACCACATGGAGGCTTTCTCCGTGAAGGTGCCAGTCTCCACTCCTTCTCCTCTGGACGTGCGGTGTGAGTGCGTGGTCGATGGCGATGTGGGTGCGTTCACTCAGGATCACGTGTGCGTGGATGGTTTGGGGCTGGACAGCATGATGTCGGATCAGGACAGCCATGCGGATGTCGATCCCGACCTGGAGCTCTCAGGATCACCCCATTCTTTTGAGCTCTGTCCTCCCCGCACAGTGGCCCACAATGACTGCACTTCTTCTTCCTTTGACATCGTTTTTGAAGACTCCGGTTGCGATCAGCAAGACAATGACGCAGAGCTCAGCCAATCTACACCGAGCCTTTCTACACCGAGCCTTTCCACACAGACACGATGCCCGTCTCTCACTGGTTCCAGGTCTCACCACGTTGTATCCTCAGGCCCAGTCTCGTTCATTCCTTCGCGCCCAACGTCTCTGAAGCTGCCACCCCAAGCTCACATTCCTGCACCACGGCTGGCCCTGACGCCCAAAGTCTACCTGTATATCCAGATGCAGCTGTGCAGGAAGGAGAACCTGAAGGACTGGATGGCACAGCGCTCTCAGCCTGAGCTCAGAGAGCACTCGGAGTGTCTCGGCATCTTTTTGCAGATCGCAGAGGCTGTCGACTTCATCCACAGCAAGGGACTTATGCATCGAGACCTGAAGGTAGGACTTGTTTATGAATCATGCGTTCTATTAAATGTTGACTTCTTAATCCATAGATCTGTAAAATAATGTTTTTTTTTCTGTGTTTCTTTGTGTTTTGCACTCCCTCTCTCTCTCTGTCAGCCCTCTAATATCTTCTTCACGCTGGATGATGTGGTGAAAGTTGGGGACTTTGGGCTGGTGACGGCTATGGATCAAGAGGAAGATGATGATGAGGAAATGAACACCCTCACACCCATGCCAGTTTATGCCCGCCATACTGGACAAGTGGGCACCAAACTCTACATGAGTCCAGAACAGGTGTGTGTGCGTGTAAATTGAGAGTTTTAAATTGAATTTTTTACATTCTAGAACAATGCACAACCACGTTCCTGCAGCAGCAATAACCGACCAACATCACTACGGAGTCCATATCCCAGACCAAAGTTCCACCGTTACGGCAGAAGCCCGGGCTCTGTTACTTGCTCTGGAACATATTGAAAAAGAAAGGGGAAAAAACGCCTTAGTATTTACCGACTCAAAATCCTGCTTACAAGCTTTGGAATCTATGAAAACAAATCACCCAATATTCATTGATTATATTAATCAAGGCAAACCAACTACAGAAGAACCATCACAATATTATCTTCTACTGGATTCCAGGACATAGTGGAATTAAGGGTAATGAACAAGCTGACATGGCAGCAAGACAAGCCCTTACAGAAACAATTATGCCAAATCCCACCCTCTGACCTCAAACCATTGATAAATCAATATATATTAAATAAATGGCAAGCATAATAGGAACAGTACCAAAACAACAAATTATTCGAAATAAACCCAGTGGTAGGAAAAAGTTGCTATCACCCCTTCGAATCAAGACATGACCAGGTCGTATATACAGGGTGCTGTATAGGCCATTCAAATGTAACCCATGCTTATTTATTAAAGGATGAAGAAGCTCCAAAATGTCAGCGCTGTAGCACTACTCTAACCATAAAGCACATACTTTTGGACTGCCCAAGTTTTAATACCATAAGAAAACAATTTCTACCAGAACAAGATTTTAAAAAACATATTCTGCAAGACAAAACCAGAAAAACTTTTACATTTTCTATCTAAAGTGCACCTAAAGAATCTAATGTAAAATCTTGTTCTTCTGGCCAAGGCCATGCTATAATGTGATTTTATTTATTTATTTTTATTTATTATTATTATTATTATATCCTTTTTTTTTTTTTTTTACTTTCCCACAACTCTTTAAATCACTTACATTAAAACACAATATAATATTGGCTCGAATAAACCAGCTTAATATTTGATATGAATCTGCCATGAAATAGCCTGGGAAGCTGATATGGCAATAAATCCTAATACAAACAAACAATCTAGAACAATGCTAGAGATTTTAAAAGCTATATATAAATAACACGTCTGGCATTATGTAATTAAGTAACATCAACAACAGTCAGTTGTTATTTTAAGACAGGAAGGTCAGCTGTTCTGGAATAGTTTTTGCAAAAACTGTATTGTCACATGCATTTGCAAAAACCATGAAGCATCATAAGGCAGATGTGTCTGATACCATGAAACATAAGTATCAGACATATCTCAATATCAACTGTTCAGATTTTAGAGGCCTTTAGCATTGATTTACAATGTGGTAAAGAAAGAGAGAAAAATGAGGAAAGACCATGGATTTAGAAGGCATGTCCAAACTTTTGACTGGTAGTGTAAGTACATTGAAGTCTCTGTCGAAAGATACATCCTCATGGTAAACTGTCTGGCACTAGATGCTAAATGCTTCCTTTCTTTTTTTTTCGCAGTTGTCTGGGAACTCGTACTCTCACAAAGTGGATATTTACTCACTGGGGTTGATCCTGTTCGAGCTGCTCTGTCCATTCCGCACACAGATGGAGAGAGTCCGAGTAAGAGCCATGATTCACTCGATCTGTATTAAATTCAGATTAACATGACCATCAGACTGTGCTTAATGTAAAAAAATCTTTATTTAATTTAATACGTTCTTTGATTCCTCTAGACCCTCACCGAGGTCCGGGCGCTGCAGTTTCCCATGACCTTCAGTAAAAACAATGTTCTGGAGGTGAGTTTGTCTTTGTATCAGAGTTCTGAGATTTGTCCTTTTTGTACAGTATGTGTAGAGAAGAGCAGATGAAATTTGAAGGAAAGAAAAGGAAAGGCGCAAGTATTAAGGATGGGACTCCCAATATGGTATTATCACGATGCCTAGGATTTGATTTGTTCTCCGAGTCTGTTAGTATAAAGAATTTTTGAACCAGTTTGGCGATGCATGAATTGCCACACAAAACAATTGTGATGACGAACATCTCTGACACATATCTAGGTGTGATTTTTAGATTACAGTATTTATTATCCAAGTCATTATTTTTGGTATCCTTGACATCCTCACTTTAATGTACTTTAAAAGCATACTTTGTTGTAAGGTATCTTACAGGAGCGCTGCTTGGGCTAGGGTTTTAAATTATAAATTGAACACTGCCCTCTGCTGGCTGAAATAAGGTTTACAATGTTATAAATAAGACAAACATGTGTCAGGGTTTGAGCTGTTTATTATTAGCTGATAAATAAATGGTGATTAAGTTGTTGAAGATTTTCAGGATGTCTGCAGTACAAAGATTAGTCTTTCCCATTCTTGCTCTAATCAGATTATGGGTTGAATCACGGGTGTAAAGGAAGATATTTGCGTCAGTTCAAAATAGCTTAAATATGACTATTATGTAGTGTAGCCTTATTTTCCACCACATTGGCTTCTTTGAATCACAGGAACCCCACCCCCCTCGCCCTTTTTTTTTTTTTTTTTTTTTTCAAGCAATTCAAGGCTTGGGCCATTGTTCTTATTTTGCATAATTAACAGTACAGAGGGGGCTTGGGGGGGGGGGAGGCAACAGGTTTTTGTTACACTTACAACATTTGGCAGATGGCCCCTATCCGGCATACTGTAAATTGCATTTATCTAATTTATACAACAGGACAGTTAAGTTACATATCTTACTTGCTTCAGGGCTGAATGTGATGATTTCATTTAAATTCAATCCGGTGTGACCCCAGGATTTCAACCAGTGAAGATCACTTCTCACATTTGTATGGCCAAGTGACTTTTGGGATTAAAATCACACAGGAGGCCAGACATACAGTATGAGTCTCATTTAGGGCAAGTAAGCATTATGTTAAAACAAAGGCAAGCTTGGCGCCTAAAGCCGGACACAGTGAAATGATTAAATCATTGTCATCACAACTTCCTTTTTTCAACTCAACACTTTTTATTGCCACCTCAACATTTCGCACAATTTACCATCATTTACCCCGAGTGTGCACTGTCATGCATAGTTACACAACACAGGTCTTTCTTTTTCTTTTCTTTTTTTCTACTTCCCTAAAAATGTTGCTGGAAAATGGCAGAATGATTTCAGAACTGTTTTTTTAAATTTATTTTGTTTATTTATTTATTTTATTTATTATTATTATTATTATTATTATTATTATTATTATTATTATTTATTTGAAAATATATATATATATATATTTAATTCTGCATTTCAGGCTCAGATGGTGCGCTCTATGCTCTCTCGTGTTCCTGCCGAGCGGCCCGAAGCATCCGAGATCACAGAGACGCCGATATTTCAGGAGCTTGAGGTCCCCTGCAGAATCCGACAGCGTTCACGAACATACAGCGCCTCGTCCACAGGCCGACCATCACGGCAGATATCCGGCTCCAGTTAAAGCACAGACACACCGAGCTGTCTCTCTGACCTTCTCTCGGCACCTCGGTTGAAAGCAAACAGATTTTTTCGAGAAGAGACCTCGCGGTTTTAAGCACACACTCTAATCTCTTTATCGTTAGAAACGGGAGGCATTTTAGCTTTTTCGCTCATTCCATCTCAAGCACAAACCCACACACAGACGCCTGCTCACGATGTCTCTGCCTCTCACCTCATTGACTTTTCCTCACTGTTGAGGTCAACCTCTCCCATCCTTAAAAAAAAAAACAGTAGTTAAAAAAAAATATTAAAGACATTCACTCAGGAGAGAAGATGCTAAGCAAACTGCTTGACTCCTAGCAAATCAGCTCTGATTCTGAAGCTTTGTGATGGATGCATCATCATCCTTACCTCAGTTGCTCTTCCATACCGCGCACACACTCACGGATTTGTCGTTGTGGAAATGAAACATTTTTCAGTGCTGGATGAAGGAAAGCTGATCAATGAGCTGCTTTGGAACACTGGTCGCTCATCTGTTTTTTCTTTCTTTCTTTCTTTCTTTTTTTATAGGAAGTTTCTCAGGACTGGCTTCCTACAAACTAAAGCTACGTTATTTGTAAGGCTCTGTCGATTTTTCTTGTTTCTATTGTAAATAGATCTAAACTCCAAAAAAAGTGTGAGAAACTTGTTTAACGGTGCATGATGGAAGCTAAAGACGCGGTTTGTGGGCACAGTAGCCTTTCACTGGCACACGGGGACTGTGTATCTGCCTTATTAAGAGAATAGTAGACAATTCTGCCAACTTGATCGATTGATTGTGCTGAGGGAATATGCGAATATAGTATGATTTGGTTGATTGCTTTCTGACAGGATGATTACAATCAAAGAGAGATCTTTTTTTTTTTTGGAAACTGTGTAAAGATGGTGTATAATACTTTTTCATGAATAACAAAACGGGTTTTGTTTTTTACTCCCTTAACACTGATTTCCTGTAGGACTTCCAGTTGACGGTGACCGACTGGAAACTTCATCCACCTGTGTAAAATCACTGTTTATAGGTTGATTTACATAAAAGATTTTTGATAGGTCAGTGCTATTATCGGCACATGGTGCCATTTCTCTCCGACTGTTTCTGCATACATTGTTCCTTAAGGTTTAATTGTAATAAAATCTTGAGATAAAAGCTTAGATTGAGAGAGTATGGAGGTAGAATGACTCGATTGAAGTGCAAGCAGTTACATTTTATTTTAAAGCTGAAACTGTGTGTTTGTGTGAGAGAAAGAATGAAAGAGGTGCACAGAGAAAGAGAGAGTGACTAGTGCAGAAAGGATATCAGTTGATAGCCTGTCATTGTTATACACTCATTCCACCCTTTAGCAAGAAATGCTTCAGGGCGTGCCTCACCCTTCACCTTTATACAGCTGTTGAGTTTCCTTATGAGCTTTGGCTCAGCTACAGTGTTTATTTTATTTATTTTCATTTTCATCAGCATGCCAGCTAAAGAAAATTGAGCCATTGGTTTTCTGGGTCTAAATGTGGCCAAAGAAGTTTTTTTTTTCTCGATTAGGCTGTTCCTCAGTCCAAAACTGTGACTAGTACATGCAAGTAATTGCATTAACCAAGTTTAGACTTGAATTCTTTGTTAACTCCGTCACTGTAATTCGATTAATTCAGTATATGTCCAGTTCAGATGCCGTTAATTTTTACTGTTCTGACTTGTCCCCTCCCCCCCCCCCCACACATACACGTAATGATTCCTGTTCTGATCTAATTCTCTGTAGGTTTTGCTTAGTGTCCTCCTTAACCATCTGTAATCTTTGGGTACAATCCTTTTCTCCTTTTGTCCTTGTAAATATGTTCTTGTTTCTATTTATGTTCTTTGCAGAATCAATCCGTTTGGGTTGGTGACCATGTATAAATGCACTTCATGCAGTGGAGTGTGTTGAAATATTGTGACTTCTTACAAGTCAAAATTGAATAAATATTCTATGACTTTTGGTAATAAAAAAAAAAGTTTGGTTTTTTTTGTACATACATTAAACTTTTCTAGTACATTTAATAACTCTATAGACATGCAAACAGGAAAGCAAATTAAAGTAACCATTAATTTAAACCACAAGAATTCCTACAGAAAATAGCATAGGTCTTGAATGAATTATTATTTACAGGTTGTATATTGAGAGATGGAGAAACGGAGAGGTACAATAAGGAAACGCAGGGTGTCGCTGTACTGCTGACACTAGTCTGAGCCATTGTTTATTTTTTTTTCCTCTCAAAAGTAATTGCTTTTAGTACTTTTCACAACTGCTCAGTGAAAAACGTAACAGAAATGAATCCTGCCAAACTTCATCACATGGTTTTAAATGGTGGTTTAAATATACAAAATCAAATAAGAATAAGTCTATTTTGATAAGTTTTGTACATCATGATTTTTGTTTTACTATGATCTGCTTTTATCCTTCTGAATACACAAGCAAGAAACATTTAATCACAGCAAATTCAGGTATAATTAAAACCCAGAAAAATCAATAAACGACTAAACAAAATCATATCTTATTGATTAGCCATTGATTTGTTTCTAATGAGTGACATGCTGGAGTCTAGAAAATAGATATGTATTGCACAAATGTTCATATTAATAAAACTTTCTTTGTTTCAAGGTTCACCTTTCCCAGTAAATGTATATAATTTATTAGTAACTATTATTCATGTTGCACTTATTTAGGATTTTTTTTTTTTTCCCATTCATTTATTCATTTTTCTTTTATATCGCTGATCCTCCTCAGTGTCGCAGGAGGCCTGGAGCCTATTACAGGAGACTTTGGGCATGATGTGGGGTACACCCTGGATAGGAAGCCAATCCATTGCAGAACACACACACACGCACACGCACACAAGACGGGCAGTTTGGGAAAACTAAATAACCTAATCTGCATGTCTTTGGACTATGGGAGGAAACCCCCCAAGCACACAAACCTGAGGCTAGAATCGAACCCTTGACCCTGGAGGTGCGAGGCCACAGTGCTCACCATTGTGCTGCCTTGTTATAAATCATTTTATTACATTTTGTTTGATTGTAATTGTTAAACAAGAGAAAAATGTGATGCTATTAGTAATACATTAAATATATAACATATACAGTACACTCCCAGTCAAAAGTTTGGATACACCTTCTAATTTTATGGTCTTTACTGATTTGTTTTTCTTTCTACGCTGAAGGCATTTAATATATAAATTTCATGTTCAAATATGTCAAATACATTATATAAAACTATAAATAAGGCATTGGCACGACACATTACAGTATTATTATTATTAATATCATTTATTATTAATAATTATTATATATATTATGTTATTATATATATAATTATTATTATTATAATCTGTGAATTCTTGCTCCTTCAACAGTTGAACAGCAACCGATTGAATCTTTGGTTACGTCCCAAACCGCGCCCTGCTGTACTCGATAGGAGGTCTAAATAGTCCGCACACGCCGGTGATTTCCCAGTTTGTGCTGTAGTGTGGTGATTTGGGACGCAGCCTTTTTTCCTCGCAAGCAACATTGCACTTCCGCATCTCTCCGTAACTTCGTCATTTCCGGCTGCGTCTCAGTACCGCAGCGATAAGCATCGCTAAGATGTAAATGGAGAGGAGAGATAAAAGTCTGACGAGACGGTCACTGCAGACACCAGCGGCGGGACAGTGAGCGCGTTTCCACGGCGCCCATTAGAATAGCACCCACTGATAATAGCAGCGGCGCCTCCAGCAGCTCGGTCAGCCATTTTTAGCGAGTACGGATGGCCGGAGAGGTTCGCGGGGCCCTTGGCCGGAGACGGAGCGCGTTGCTCGGCCTGGCTCGGTCAGGCCTCCGCGGGACACAATGGCGGACTTTTATCCTCATTTCTGCTGCTGTTGGGGGACTCGTGGGACTGACCGCCGCCGCCGCCGAGGCTAAAGAGTGCGACAAGCCGTGTGTGAACGGCTGGTGCGACCCGGACAGCGGCAGCTGCGTGTGTGAGCCGGGCTGGGTAGAGGAGCAGTGCCAACACTGCGGCGGCCGCTTCAGGTGAGAGAGAGAGAGACACACACACACACACACAGAGAGAGAGAGAGAGAGTGTGTCCAGTAACACTGGCACAGCGCGATACACTCAGCTGTATCAGTGCTGAGACTCTCAGTCTAATCCAGATTATTACTCAGACTCGGTACATCACACACACACACACACACACACACACACACACGTAGAGTAATGTCACTTAGGTGATACCTTGTGAAACTTTGTGTGTGTGCGTACAAACACGACTAATTGCTTGGTTTATAGATGAGTCGTGATGGTGTTAGTACACACTGTCTGTGTAACTCGCACACTGTCTGTGTAACTCGCACACTGTCTGTGTAACTCGCACACTGTCTGTGTAACTCGCACACTGTCTGCGCAGGCGGAGGTGTAACACCACTGGCACTTTTCCTCAATGCGGACTAATCCTGGTCTTACCAGATCCTGATCAGGGTCCAGCAGCGAAATGGATCTTCTGTACGCAGTCCGGGAGTGTGTGTGTGTGTGTGTGTGTGTGCTGGGTTTGTCAGCTGCAGTTGTACCTCTGTCAGCTGTCAGAGTACTGCGAGCTCGGACACCAGACCGTCTGCCACTCTCGTCCTGATCCTCATCAGGTTCCGTTGTCGTGTCTACGAGTTTGTCCGTGTTTGTGTGTTGGGCTCAATGACCTGTTTAGAGTTTAGTAGAGCGAGTGCTCCAGCCTGGACAGACACTGACACACTGAGAGCCTGTTGATGGACACAGATAGTGTGTAGATAGCGTGTATGTTTAAAGGACCGGTGTGAAGTTTGCTTCCAGACCGAGTGAAGAAGCTACAACCTGCAGCTCGCTGACTGGGACAGAGCTGTCCCGGCGATCATTAGAGATGTCTTACTGAGTGTGCCTGCAGTGTACAGGACGGTTCTTGTAGTTTGATAGTGTGTAAAAATGTATTAAGGTGTGAAAGCGAATACGTTTAACAAATGTGTTTAAGGGTAATTGAATATAAGCTAAAAACATTGTCATTTCAAAAGCCTTAGGTTTAGTGTGTGTGTGTGTGTGTGAGGCAGTGAGTGATGTTGGTTCATTTTAGTAATGGCTGACGTTCCCCTTCCTCAGACATCAGCCATTAATAGCATTATATAAAAGTTGTTATACTCACTGAAAGTGGGCCGCTGGAAAGACAGAAGGGAGGGTGTGTATCCTGTATTAAACCTGAAGCCTAAGCATGTATATTTTTTTGATGTGTCCCCAGTTCCCTGATCTATTGCCAGATTAGAAATTCCATAACCGAATTACTGCCTAGTGGAGTTGGCTGTAATAAATGCACAGCTCTTATTGCATGTTTCGGGGCGCAGCAGAAGCGTATCTGTCTGTCTCTAGCCCACAAACATGTCAGCACACGCGCGCACACACACACTTGCGTGAGGTCTCCTTCCTCTAAGTGTCCTTAAATAGATGAACCATGCATTCCTACTTAATTTCCTGTTGCACTGTTAGCTCACATCCGTTGTGGACGCGGTGTGAGAACGCGTAGCCGGTAGTTATTTTTGCTCAGTTTGGTCAAGCTGTTTTCTGTTGCTGTGGTGGCATTTAGTTAATTGCTTGTGCCTCAGATCTGTAAGCTCATTTAAGTCCGTGCTGATGCTTCATTCTTCTTCTCAGCCGTTGTTAGGTACAGGTGGATTAGTTTTGCAGGTTTTTAAAAAAAATATTTGATTATTATAATAAAAATGAATAAATGTGACCTTTATTTAATCTCAATGGAAGGAGTGTCTTGATGCTGTACAGCATGGTGGTTCAAGAGTACCTGGATTGAGGAACTCTTATTGTTTACATGCAGCGAAAGATTCAGAATTAAATTATTCACATAAACCCCAGGCCCACTGTGAATGAATAAACTATTTGAATGAGATGAGTAAGCATTTATATAATGCATTGAACAGAAGAATAATAACCATGTCCTGGTCACGTTCTCAGTTGGAGTCAGTAAATACATTCTGCAAAGACTGCAACTATTGACTTCTTTAGTCCTTAAGTAATCAAATATTTGACTGATTATCTGGTTGATTAATCAGGTAATCAGATAATAGAATTTGTTTTGAGTGAGGATTGCGTGCGTGTCTACCCCGCTTGTTCGAGCGGTAGCTCAGTGTATTGAGACTGGGTTACTGATCGGATCAAAAGGTCGGCAGTTCAAGCTTCAGCTCAACCAAGTTGCCCCTGTTGGGCCCTTGAGCATGGCCCTTAATGCCTGCATCAGCGTACCATGGCCGACCGTGCACTCTGACCCCAGCGTCCTAACAAGCTGGAATATGCAAGGGATTGTAATAATAACTAACACGGTTCTGGCATAAGACTTGCACTGTCACACTTTGTTTCAAACCACTGAATCATAGTGGTGGGCAGGTTTCGGTTGTATCTCACAGGAAATTTAGAACAGCGTTATGATAGAATCATAACAAAAAAGAAACATCCCACAGCCCCGTGCTCAAATTGACAGCAGCAAAGTTTCCTGACATGCCTCATGTTTTAGCAGATTTGCTCTCATGCCAGACAAAGAGTGGACAATCGCGCTTATGCTAGGAGTATGCTAAGTAGTCATAACTTGATATACACCAATCAGACATAACATTAAATCCACTGACAGGTAAAGTGAATAACACTTATTATCTTGTCACAGTGGCATCTGTCAACATGCAAAGCAAGGCTGTGATAAATGAGGCAGCAAGTGGACAGTCAGGTCTCAAAGTCAGTCAGTACATTTAAATGCACAGTCTAGTAGAGTTATAACTCCACAAGGCAATTTAATTGTACTGCTGTCCTTGTGCCCCTTATACAAGCAAGATCAGTACATATCAGAAACTCTGATATGATGGGTGGCTATATGCCCTCTTTCGGCTTTGTTAGTATGATGTTCCTGGGTGACCCATTATGTCTCGCACTAAAACAATCGACAAACAAGTTAGCTGGCGGCAAACTGGTAGCAAGTCGAGCTCTGAAAACATGGACTACTTTACAGCTCTCATTTTGTACATGGTGAATCCCTTTTTTCTTTTAAACAAATGACGCACTCTATTCCTTGGCGTTATGGTGTTATCCATAGGCGGACGTCATCACCATACGTTTACATCTAGACATTTGGCATAAGCTCTTATCCAGAGCGACTTAGAAACATGCTTTGAAGTAGTGTTAGGGGCTTCTTCTGCTCTTAGGCATTTGGTCGACTTCTGGGTCAAAGCCCAAGTGCGGGAACTATGGAGTTTGCGCAAGGCACCTAGACCGATTTCTGTGTCCTATCGGGTTATACATGCAGGTGTAGCTTGACTCCTAACCACTTTATATGGGTGTGCTAGTCTGACTGAAAAGTTCAGTTTAATGAGATTTTAAGTCAGACTAACCTATTTACATTTATTTTACAAATTCAGTTTTAGTCAGACCAACACAATGTCATGCAACATACTGGCTGTGTTGAGAGCAGGAATAACGAGCAAACATCAGGATCATCTGGATGACTTTGAAAAGGCCCTAATTGTAACAGATTGAGGACTGGGTCATATCATCTCCAAGAAGGCAAGCCAGCAGAGGCTGTGTCATGCTCTAGGCAATGTTCTGCAGGGAAACCTCTGGTCCTACCGTTTATGCGGATGTTAATTTGACACCTCTACAGGAATTCTCTGAGCCCTACATTCCGCGCATCTTTCAGATTTGCATCCGAATATCAATTTGAGGATAACGTAGGCTGTGGATTACCCTCAGTGGTAAAAAAAAGGGAAGAGCTTTGATGTCTCATGCGGAATCCTACTTTTGAATAAATTCATTAGTGCAAATCTTTACATGGAGGCGTTCCAGTGTAGTGAATGTTTGCTCCAAAATCAGCTTTAAATTTATTCAGAACTTTATTTGATTTGTGATTTAAAACCAGGCCTAAAACCCCTACTGTTTGTCTCTTGAGTCATGCTTTTTTTCCCCCCCCCCCCCCCCCCCACTTTTGCATGTGTGGTATTTGCACCAGTACACACAGAAAGCAGAAGAAACAAATCTGAGTTGTAGAGAAACAATATTTTGTGTCATTCAGGAATGCGCTAATCATGAATGTACTGGGAGGAAAATGTCTGTTCATTTTATTGGTGGTTTACAGCACCTTGTCGACCTGTTGTACCAAAACACGTCCTTATCAACCCACAGTTATTTTAACTCTGTTAGACTCAATATACAATGATTGCTTTTACATGTACTGAACCAATAAAGTGCATTGTTTATTTCTCTGCCCTTCCAAAGTGTTATCAGAGGCGTGTTGCTGTGGGGTAAATTACTCAGCAGGTCATTTTCAGCTGAACTTTGCTCCTTGTTCTGTGTGGTGCTTTTGCTCTGTCCTCTCAGGTGTGTTTACTATGCCAGTGTTATTGATGTGTCCGCAGGCTAACTGGACCTTCTGGATACCTGACAGATGGACCAGGGAACTACAAACACAAAACCAAGTGCACGTGGCTCATAGAGGGACAGTGAGTTACACTTTCACATTCTAGTTTACACACACACGCGCGCACACACTGGACAGAGGGGTGACTACCTTGACATGATCTAGATTACTTACTAAATGTTATCTAAAACTGTTCAACATAAATTAGTTGTATCATATTAAACATATGTTGATCAGGAAAATAAATAATCAGTATTTTAAATAATTATTGGACCCATTAAGTCATTTCTGATATATAAATAATAGCGCTAGCCAGATAGCCTTATCTCGTGAGTACCGCCTCCGACCCCTCCCCCTTTTTGACCCCTCCCCTGTTTAATTCCCTTTCCATTAAATCCCTGTACTTTTTCTCATTTTGATACTAACGTCCACTAACCTACTTTCCTCAGTGTTCAGTTTTATAAATCTCTTTGTGCAGCCTGTTGAGTCATCGTTATGAGATGTAGGCGTGTTTTTGTATTCAGCAGTGCCCCTGTGGGTGAGAGATTCTAAACGCCCTAAATGTCCACATGCAGTCAGACTTGTCCAAACTTGTCCTAAACAAATAGGACTAACGACATGTATTGTCGTTAGACATGCATTATTGGCAGCACTGTGGCATCCTGCCTCCAGGTTCGAGGGGGCGATTTCTGCCTCAGATCTGTCTGCGGGGAGTTAGTATGTTCATCTAAATTTATAAATGCATGGGTAAATGGCATTTCCATATTGCCCTTATTTGCCCTACAATGGATCGGCACACCGTCCAGGGTGTACCCCGCCTTGTGCCCGAGACCCCTGGGATATGCTCCAAGCTTCCCGTGACCATGTACAGGATAAGTGGCGTAGAGAATAAGTGCAATAAGTAATACGATTTATAATTTATGCTGTATAGAAAAATCTGCTGTGAAAATGTAGCTACATTCAGCTACAGCAATGTAAGTACTAAGTAATGAATATACTTTTTGTACTTTTTAACAGCTTGGATAAAGATAACATGTACAGTTTCATAAAACTGGTGCAGCCCTTCCTAGGGTTTAATATAATGATTTTTTTATGTAGTTTTATAGACTACATAGTGCACGGCACTTGCTGTTAACCCACACGGGACAAAAAATGAGGTTTGAAAAACAAGCCAGTGTAATAAGGTTAAAGTCCATCTTGGTCTTTATACGGTTATGCGATTAAGATTAAAAGAAAAGTCATAAAAACTATTTTATGGGATAAAGTTTTTTTGTGAAGTAGTGCCAAGGTGTCTCTTCTATACTAGTTTTTGCACCTCGGTTTATTCCTTGCACTTGACCCATCAGTTAACTTTTTTATTTTATTTTATTTTTTTATGTAAAGGCTAATAAACCCCTTTAGCGTGAGTTTGTTCATGCATGTGTTTTTCACTAACGTAGGTACTTCTATGTAGGTATAAATATACACACACACTTCTCCAGCACAAGAGAGCATTTGGTGCATGTACTTGTACATTTAAGCAGATCTTGACGGTCGGTTGGTGTTTCTATATTTACAAGTTCTGCCTTGTTTTAATGTAATTGGGGGAATGTTTTTGGAGAGGGGTTGCTTGTTGCATTAACTGAAAGGGTGTCTGTGCTGAATGAAATAAACATGAGGTTGCTGGTCTTTATAAATACCACTCAGGAGGAGTTGGTCACAGGGCTACTTTAACAGCAGAACTGTCATAAAGTTGATCACATGTTGATCATGTTTTACTGAATTTAAAACTTGTTTTATTTAATGAAGTAGAAAGGTTGGAATAAACATTTTTTCCCCCCGATTTTCTCCCTAATTTAGTCGTGGCCAATTCCTCCCCGTCACTAGGGGGCTCCCACATTAAGACTACTACTACCATTCAGCCGGGAGGGCCGAAGACTATCACACGTTTCCTCGCCACGCACCGTTAAGGGCGGAGTAACACACTCGGAGGAAAGCGCTAGCCGCTCCTTCCACGTGCGCGAGTTCACAGACGCCCCTGATTGGCTGTAGAGCCATGATTAATGTGGGTGCTCAATGTACCTCTCATCCCTCCCCTCTGAGAGAGCTCGGCCAATCAGCTCTCTCTAAGCCTCCGGCTGTGAGAGGTAACAGCATCACCCGGGGATCGAACCAGTGATCTCCAGGTGATAGGGCGAGCACTTTACCACTACGCAACTCGGAGGCCCTCTGGAATAAACATTTTATTCCAACCTTGTGTTCATGTGTCATATTCCAGCTCAGGTACATGACCACAATCCACTTTAATAGGATACACCTGTAAACCTGATCATTTATGCAGTTATCAAATCAGACAATCCTTTGGCAGCTGTGTAAAACCATGTAGATTCAGGACCAGAGCTTCAGATAATGTTTACATTTACATTTAGGCATTTGGCAGACGCCCTTTTCCAGAGCGCCTTACATTTTTATCTCATTATACATCTGAGGAGTTGAGGGTTAAGGGCCTTGCTCAAGGGCCCAACAGGAACAACTTGGTGGTCGTCGGGTTTGAACCTGGGACCTTCCGAACCGTGGTCCAATGCCTCACGTGTTCACATTAAATATCAGAGTAAAGCAAAAAAATTTCTGACTTTAACATTGGCATGTTTGTTAGTACCATCTGGGCTGGTTTGAGTATTTTATAAATTGCAGATCTCCTGGGATTTTTTACACAAAACTAAAGTTTACACAGAATGGTGACAAAAAACACAAACACAAAGTGCACAGGGTCTGCAGGGTGAAACGCAGTGTTCATGAGGGAGATCAGAGAAGAATGACCATCACTGTGTACAACCATGTTGACAAAAGTATCTCAGCCAAAGTATCTCAGCATGAGCAAAACATCTAACCTTGGTGTGGATGGGCCGCCACAGCAGAACGCCATATTGAGTTCCCCTCCTGTCAGGCCAAGAGCAGGAATCTGCTTCCATGAGCACGGGCTCAACCAACCTGGACAGTCCAATTCACCTGGGCGTTTTTCCAGTCTTCAACTGTCCAGTTTCTGTTTGTCTGTGCCCGTGATACCTCAGATTCCTGTTCAACAACCATGCCACAGTTAGTCACAGAGATCACACGTTTTCCCCATTTTGATGTTTGATGTGAACACTAACTTATGTTCTTGACCTCTATCTGCATGATTTTCTGCATTGTGCTGCTGGCACATGATTGGCTAATATTAGATATCGGTATCATTGAGTACCAGAAATGTACTCGTAATAAAATAAAAAAAATAAATAAAGTGGGTACGAAAATAGTACAATGTGCTGAGATATCAGTAACACACAAAACATAATGCAGTACAAAAAAGGGACAGAATACTGTTTTAGCAGGGAGAAATTAAATTTAGCCAGTTTATTCTACAATGAAATGTTTAAGCAGCTGAACTGTGTAAGCAGGAGAGCGATCAACAGCTACGGAGAGCGTTCGGCTGAGGTTATTTTAAGTAAGAGAGGCTCCCCTATAATTTAAATTGTAAGGTTTCACTTAATCAGGATAATTATTAAGGTGTACACGGGTGCCCATAGTTTGAGAGCACTGAGGGAGATGACAGTATTCGGGGTTATAATTAAATATTAAAGGGTATATAACTTTTAAAGAAATTAGAATAACTTTGATTTATTCATTTACAGAGCTGTATTAATTATTACCCCTAAGCTCTTTACATTTCAGAAGCTCTGAAAACATTATGCTATTGAACATTTACATAATTGCATAAAGGGTAAATAGTCTAATAGTATGCCTATACAGTATGCAGTATTTAAAAGTTACTTTAATTCACTTTAATTGTGTTTTGCAGGTCAAACACTATTCTGAGGCTGCGCTTTGAGCACTTTGCCACAGAGTGCAGCTGGGATCACTTATACGTATATGATGGAGACTCGATATACTCTCCCCTGTTGGCTGCATTCAGGTATCGGGGATATTTGTGTAAATGGGTGTGGCTGTTTCCATAAGTCTGTCTGTGTGAAGAAACCATAACCAAATAAACGAGCACTCAGTGATGACTGGCAGATCAATGATGTGCTTTAAATATGGAACTGGAGAAAGCATTTCTCTCCTCTCTCTCCATCTGTATTTCTCCCTCACAGACAAACGCACATACATGAACACGCTTCATGCACTTACAGTCAATTCCTCAATTATTGTTGTTTTTTTTATTTTATTTATTAATTTATTTAGATAAAATGCCTTTGAGGGTAATTAGTGCAGACTAAAAGTGTCTGTGTGCGTCAAGTTTACATGTTTTCCCTGTGCTTGGCGGGTTTCCCCCTGGCTACTCCAGTTTCCTTCCACGATCCTAAGACATGTATATCAGGCTAATTATAGTTCCCAAATTGTCTAATGTGTGAATGAGTGTGTGTGCGCGCATGACTGCCCTGCGATGAATTGGCACCCCTTCCAGGGAGTACGAATTGGCGTACCCTGATTCGTGCCCAAAGTCTCCAGGGAAATTCTCCTGGCTTTCCGCAACCCAGTAAAGGATAACCGGTATAGGGTATGAGTGATTGAATGAAACACTTTCATCAATAATATTTCTAATAAAGCAAACACTATTACTGGCATTCTTGTATTTAGTCCACTGTGCACCCTCTCTTAGCCAACATAACACTGAGCGCTGAGACTCCAATAATGCTTGATGAGATTGAAGAGAGCAGGTAATCTGAGAGCGCTCTTCAATACAGAATCTCTCCAGATCCTCCATGGTCCTAGGTCCTTTCAATGTGAGAGGGTAAAGTAATAACCACAAAGACTTCTTTTTTGGTTAGTTTTTAAAAACCCCACCTTTACCAAGATTGCCAATACTTCTGCAGTTGACTCTACTTTTTTGTCTTAAAGTCCTTTTTTATTATCCATAGAAATATGTTCATATTCATTCATTCAATCATGTGCAAATTTTTTTCAATCTTTCTTTATTTATAATAATATTTGTCGCAAACAGCTCTATCATAGATTAAGCAACCCAAGATCCAAACAAAAATTTTGACTGCAAGCAAAAATATGCTATATTTCACGTGTCATTTACGTGCAGTTAGAATCCATAATGGCTTTTTATTCATTTATACATGTGTTCATTATATAGGGCTTAACGTGAAGTTGTAATGCCAAAAGGAACAGCATTTGCCAGAGCACTTGTCAGTTTCTACACAGTGCTGAGCTTTCATTAACATTAAAAGCATAGCTACCCTTTGCTTTAGTTGGGGTAATGCAGTCATAACACCGTTTCCTGACAACAGGAAAATTCAAAGCCTTCAACAAGCAAAGAAACAATAAGTGCAATGAAAATTTTGTCAAGAGCAAGATTACAAAGAATTGAATTAAGTACATATAGCCAAAAACATAAGCATTTTCTATCAAATATGTTTTCAGTACTGCTTGAGCTTAGCCTCAAAGTAAAAAATTTATTTTCTAATAACCGTAAATTAGGACTGCTTGAATTACTTCCCCTGTTAGATGTTGTGGAAAATAATCTTAGTGCTCTTGTGTCACAGTGGTCTGATCGTCCCCGAGCACTACAGCAATGAAACTGTGCCCGAGGTGGTGGCTGAATCCGGCTTTGCGCTCCTCCACTTTTTCAGCGATGCAGCCTACAATCTCACTGGCTTCAACATCTCTTACAGGTGAGCTGAAGAGGGAAATCTTAACACATATTAAAAAGGTTTGTCACTTGTGTGATTTAAACATCTTGCCATGTACTCTCTAAATTTATGAATGCTTTTTGAAGATTAAAGAAAATTTCTATGACTTATAAGTGACTGAAATGTCTGTCGTCTTCTCTTGGTATACATGTTTGAAACCAGTATATAAATCTTGGTCATAAACACGTAACCAATAAATAGTGCTGTCACCCCCTGATGAGGCCACCCTAGGTTTAATGGCTAATAGGTTTTACTGCCTGCTCAAAAAGAAGTCGCAGACCTTAGGATTTCATTCTGTTACCTTTAGCTTTTATTACAGCACACAATGTGGTGATCAGTTCATGTGTGAAAATGATTTCTCGTGCTCCCAGAATCATTCGTTCACAATTTTAGTCCTGGAATATGCCTGTGCCATCAGAGAAGTATTGTACCGTGGGCTGTATGCATGACGGATGCATTGCTTCATGCACTTCCCTTTGTATTCTGTCTGAACTCATCAGATCACATGATTTTCTCCTTGTGCAATCCAATCTTTATGCTCCCTGGCAAATTGGAGATTTTTTCTGATTAGTCTCACTAACAAGTGTTTTTTTTTATGGCCACACAACTGTTTAGTCCTGATCACATTGTTTACTTACTTTCAGTATTAAGCATAGCCATAGTTTTTACTGTTGATCAATGCGACTTCACCAATGTTTTTGTCAGTGATCTCTGGTCATTATTTTTTTTCCCTCTGCCACATTTCTTCTACTATTTTGACCGTTCAGTGCTATCTATCCTTCCAGGTTTTGATAATGTGCTGAAGGGTTCTTTAACCAATTGCAGTAATTTCAAATATCCTTTGTTGTTTTCTTTGCTTGATGCAGCCAAATAATTTGACCCTTCTGAAATGGTGATCTTTTTTTTTTTTGAGCCAGGCAGTGTAGTTTGGCAAATTTGTGAGGGGTAACAGATAGATACAGTGCACTCTGAAAGTATTTGAACAGCAAGAACTCATTTTCCAAGAACATTGGAATGTGACTGGTAGGCATTTCATGCTGCATAAATGTGCTCTGTCAGATTAATTATTCAAGCAGTTAAAATTGCTGAATGTTTACTCTTGGTTTGAGAACTGGGTTTCACCTGTGAAAATACATTTCTTTTATTAAAAATGATAAACCACCATTTTTAAGCTGACAGCGGAAGGAAAATCGATCAGACTTACTGCACAGGCACTGAGCATAGCCAATACAACAACTTTTAATTTCCTGAAAACGAAAGAAACCACCAGTGTTCTAACAACCAGACATGTCAGGCAAGTACAATGCTAATCTTTACTGATGATGTAACTCACGATGGTAGCAGCAGAATGAATTCAGTCTAAAGAAACGTTCTGCCAATACAGAAAGGACTTAATTAGAGGAAAAATGGAGTGCATGGTTTTAGTGTCTGAGTCAATCAACAGACTTGAAATCAATTGAGCGTGCATTTTGCCTTATGAAGAGGAGACTGAAGGGAGAAACCCCCAAAACAAACAACTGAAAGAAACTGTGGTACATGTAAAAGCATCACAAAGAAAGAATGCAACAGTTTGGTGATGTCAGTTGGTCACATGCTTGATGCAGGTATTGCACAAATCAGATATGCAGTTTTAGTTAACTTCATTTACTTTATAATTTGTTACATTTGGATGTTTTAAATTTGTTACAAATTGAATGATCTACCACCAAAGATGTCAATGTCCTCGCTTTTAAACATATTAAGTGTAAATATCAGAAAAATGAAAGCTGAAATTCAGATTTGAGACATATTTTTGTTTTGATCTTAAACCAAAATGAAAAAACAAAAGAATTGGCCGTGCTGTTCTATCCCTCTCTCAGAGGGAACCGTAGGCTTGATGGATATGGTCCCTTGGTTTAGAGAGGTTGATAGTGCCGAGTTCTGGTGCTTATTGGTGCAGTTTCTATAGCGACTGTATTCATGGTGGACCTCCTTCTTCCAAAGAAGCACAGAGGAGTGCAGTATCAAAAGAACATCAAACAGAACTTCTGTATACGCTCATTCACTCTACATACACACGGTCTTGCATGCACCTTTCAGATGCTCCTCCATTACACACGCAGAAAACAAGGCTTCCTGAAGGACATCAAACAGCTTGTCTGGTTCTCTCTCCCCCTCTTATACACACACACACACACGCACGCTCCATGAGCTCTGTTCAGCTCTAGAGGAGAGTGAGCTGCCTACTAATGGGGCAGCGGTAATGCCAGCTTAGGTTTAAATGCAGCTTAATGTTGGCAGCCTAACACAGTATTTTTGTTATTACTCAGCTGAAACTAATGACATTTATATTAAATTAATCACTAACATGACAGCTACATTAAATTTTCTAATTTAATTCATTATAACGCTTAACATTTTCCAAGCTCGTAATAAAACTTAAAAGGCATAGGATGTGTGTGCTGAGTAGTGATTGTGGTGAAGCTCTTAAGTCATACTCTATCACACAACTAAACATTAGCTTTTGACTGAATAATGTACTGTAGTACAGACACTGCTAAAATATTGTGCATCTTTATGTTAACTGCAATCTAATTATTAATGCTGTCTTTCTCTTTTTCTCTCTCATTTGAACCTTTTCCCTTTCTTAGGATAAATATGTGTCCTAATAACTGCTCAGGCCGTGGCGTTTGTCATCCTGCTAACTCCAGTGACGTGGTGCAGTGTGATTGTGAGGAGGGCTGGAAAGGCGATGCATGTGATGTTCCATATTGTGCCTCAAACTGCAGTTACCCTGTGCGGGGTCAGTGCCAAATCAGTGACAAACGCTGTCTCTGCAACCATGGCTGGCAAGGTGGGCCACCTCTGTCCGTATAGCAAAAAAAACTATAATAGTATTCACAGAAAAAAAAGCATAACATTAGTGCAGTTCAGTAAAGTGTCAGCTTGCTTATGAGTCATGACTGGTACAGACCAGTGACCAACAATCTGTCTGTACTATAGACTGGTTTGTATTACTCGCTTTCCTCTCTGAAGGCCCATAATTTTAAAAAAGCTTTTTATGAGGATCGCTGAAATATTAACTGAGGAACAATAGGAAGTTTATTTTTATTTTTTTTTATTTTTTAAATCATGTCTTAAATCAAAATTGTTGTGCATCTAACTACATTACAATAGGTCTTGATTGTTATACATTTTCCTGCTCTGCACCCCAACTGTGAAGTTTGTCACCCAGAGCATCAGTACAATTTAAGCAATTAGGGCTGAATTTCACAAGACTCCGTGCAAAAATGCATTCCCGAGGTTAGCTAAGACTCATTGAAGCTTCTGCAGTCCCATTGAGCTAAATCATGGTGTATTTAATACAAATTTAATTCTTTTCTCTCCCTCAGTCTAGCTGTATGCCTAGTTCCGGTTAGCCATACACATGACATATTTTTGTACAGAACAGGATTCGTTATTTACATTGTATTCTCATTCTGGGCGACAATCCTCATAGGGCGGGTACACAGAGCAGGAAAACCTATAGTGATCAAAAGCCATTGTAATGTTCTTGCATGCACCTTAATTTTGATTTAGGACAGACTTAAAAACCCAAACTATTAATTTAACCCAGCTGTTGTAGGACCTTTGGCATTAGGTAAATACTGTAGAACTTTTTTTCCTACTTTAACACTATAAGGACATTTGACATTCCAACCAACCAATCTCATACTTGCTTCTTTAAACAAAACCGCTAATAATCTTTACAAAATTATGTTTTTTATATGGTCTTTATTTATATATATTTATTTATTTATTTATTTTGTTTGTTTGTTTGTTTGATGCTAATATACATCAGTGTGCATACAAGCATATTACAGTACATTCATGTTTGTGCAGTTTTGTAAGTGGAAATTTCTAAGGTCTAAAAATGTTATTTCCCCATCTTGGCACATTTCCACTTCACATGATGTGTGAAGTGGAAAAAAACAAACAAAAAAAATGTGTGCCATGATGAAAGCATGCCTTTGTCTGCCCTGTCAGAGCACATAAACCTTGTAAAAAGCACTTTTAGCTGCACTTTTTACAATTAGAGGCCTGAGTGGCTACTGAGACTCATAGAGAACTGTAAACGTTCATGCAATACGTAGTTTGAATTGAAATTGCAGTACAACAACAATGGAAAGCAGTGAGTAATGTACAGGCTAGCCAAGTGACCTTAGTTATGTGAGCGTTACATTAGTTTATAACAGCATTGGCTTCAGCTGAATTAATATGCAGACAGTTTTAAATCTATACTACATGTAAACCATGGTTTTGAGAATTCATCAACATCAGAGTTAATATAAAAGTGAAACATATTTACACTGCTTACACTGTGCCAATTTGACATTTAGAGCAGATAGCCTTAAAAATAAATAATTTCTGCATTTCAGGTTTAAGGAGTGTGTGGGAGGGTTTTCTAGTAGTCACTGTGCAGTCAGGAACTACAAAGCAGGAAGCAGTGGAAAGTGCAAAAACCCGGCTTGATGGTTGAGGTGTTTTTTATTTTTATTTTTTTTATTTTTTACATTATTCTGCATTAAGACCACAAATAAATTAGTTGTCCACAGCGCCAGCATCGTGACTGTTGATCAGCCTCTCAAAACAGCGAAAATGAACAGATTCGTGCGAAATCACAGGTTTTGGAAACATTTTAATTATCATCATCATCAAAATATTAGCTTTGACAGACATGTCATTGCACTTCCAATTAAAATTCTGTACCCTTTTTCTTTTCATTCATACTTTCCTCTAAAAATATTTTGCTGGTATGCATAATAAATAGTTAATTGACATAGCTGTATACTTCTAATGTAAGCTGTCGAAAACATACAGATAAATTAAATTCACAGTAATGTTGTACTTACCATAGTCCCCACTTGCCACAAAGTGAGGGTGCCGATTCAGTCAAGTGCGGTGAGTTGAAGGAGGCAGGGCTTCCAGGCAACATCGCTTACTATCAGAGATTTCAAAGCATCTGATTTTTGTACACGTTTTCTCATTTCATATTTTTATACTGAAGAAAATATCCGTATCTAATTTAGGAGTAATTAAAGTTAGTCCTTCAAGCACTGCCACCCCAAATACTGACTTTGTTAAATTAATTATTTTTATATAATTCATTTTTATAGTTTTATTTATTTTTTTGCTTTGTTTTTGATAGTACCTCTGCTCGACAACATTTATTTGCTGGTGCCTAAGGTTTTTATACAGCACTGTAAGTCAGTCTTTTGGCCTAAGGTGGAGTGGCTGAGGCTAGGAGTAACTTTATAAAAAAGGAGTAAGACACATTTCCTGTACTGTTTACTCGCTCGCTCACTCCCTCATTGTCTATACCGCTTTATCCCCTCTTACCTTCTGTATAGTGTGTTTGCCATTGCATGTAAAGATGGTAAGCGTGTTGAATGGCTAAAGAATAAATGGAAAGAAATACTAGCCAACTAGTATACTGAAACTTGAAACAGTATTATTGCTACACCTATGGGTTTTATACTCATTTTTGTGGAAATTAAAACTGGGTATTTGATGGTAATAACTGATTACCATCTTTGGCTCTTGTACTTTTATATAATGATTAACTCTCAATCAGTCCTGGTTTACTATTTATAAACTTCTTTTATGTTTTGTAGCAGAAGGATACAGGTGAAACAATTCATTGTATATTAAAGTGTGTGCGTGTTTGTGTGCGTGTTTGTGTGCGTGTTTCAGGCCCTGATTGTTCAGTGTCCGTACCTGCTAATGTTTCATTTTGGACACATGAGGACTTCAGTGGACACAGCCTGGCACGGGCATCCCATAAGGCTGTGGTTCATGAAGATGTCATGTGGGTGATCGGTGGTCATGTATTCAACTACACCAAGTACCAGATGGTGATAGCGTGAGTGCCGTGCCCCAAAAACTACCAC
The DNA here is from genome assembly GCA_028565275.1 of Leiocassis micropogon. NCBI lineage: Eukaryota > Metazoa > Chordata > Actinopteri > Siluriformes > Bagridae > Leiocassis > Leiocassis micropogon. Next base: position 12,349,380 of record JAOVVA010000041.1, read on the forward strand.
GTTTACATTTTTTACAACTAAGTATGGTATGATTATTTACACTTCCCTTCCTGCCTCCCTCTTTTTCTGTGTCTCTCAGATTTAATCTCTCCTCTCAGAGCTGGATGTCTGTGAATCGTTCAGCCAATTTGGTGACTGCACGCTACGGTCATTCTCTGGCTGTGCATGAGGTGTGTGGGCATGTGCTTAATTGTGCAGGAAGTACTGTACACATCCTGAAAACCATTTTTTTTTTTTTTTTACAAAAAGTGTGTATGTTTTCTGTGTGTGTGTGTGTGTGTCATTCCCTCAGGATAAGATCTATATGTATGGTGGGAAGATTGATTCCACAGGGAACGTGACATCTGAGCTGTGGGTGTTTCACATAAAGAATCAGTCGTGGGAGCTGCTGAACCCAAGAGCTAAAGAGCAGTATGCAGTAGTGGGTCACTCTGCTCACATTGTTCACCTCCAGCCTGACGGATCAGAGCCGGTCATGCTCGTCATCTTCGGTCACTGCCCTCTGTATGGATACATCAGCCAAGTGCAGCAGTACAACATTGGTTAGCGATTTTAATTACATAAATCCATATTGCATGTAGTTTATTCCATATTATATAAGGGCGTTTTTTTTAAAATCACACTTATGCTGTATCTGCAACTACTATAAAAAAAAACATGTGAGGACAAAATGCTTGCAATATAAAAACTTGAATATTTTTGTCAACTTTACAACTCTGACAGAGTTATCATAAAGCCTTAAAGTCCTTATAATTAATATGTCAGGCGACACATTGGCGTAGTGGTTTGAACTTCCAGGGTCTGTGTGCATAGAGTTTGTATGTTCTCCCCGTGCTTGGTGGGTTTCCTCCAGGTACTCCGGGTTTCCTCCCAAAGTACAAAGACATGCCGGTAAGGCTAATTGGTGTTCCCAAATTGCCCTGTAGTGTGTGTAAGTGAGTGTGTGATGTGTGCATGTGTATGCCCTGCAATGGATTGGCACCCTGTACCCCGCCTTATGCCAGATGTTTCCTGGAGTTAGGCTCCAGGCCTCCTGCAAACCTTTATAGGATAAGAAGTATATAAAATAAATAAATGAATGAATTCAGTAATATTTTAAAAATGGAAGGTTATGAAGGGCGGCATAGTGGCTTAGTGGTTAGCACTGTCACCTTGCACCTCCAGGGTCTGGATTCGATTCCCACGTCTGTGTGCGTGGAATTTGCATGTTCTTCCCATGTTTGTTTGGTGGGTTTCCTCCGGGTACTTCAGTTTCCTCCCACAGTCCGAAACCATGCAGATTACGCTAATTAGATTAGGTTAATCAGATTAGCCATTCCCAAATTGCTTGTAGTGCGAGTGTGTATGTGTGTGCCCTGCGATGGATTGGCACCCTGTCCAGGTTATACCTCGCCTTGTGCCCTAAGTCTCCTGGGATAGGCTCCAGGCCTATGCAGATTTAAATGTTGTTGTTGGTCTTTCGGCTGCTCCCGGCAAGGGGTTGCCACAGCGGAATACCCAGTCCGCACTCCCATTTTTATCCGGGCTTGGGACCGGCACTGCATCCAGTGGCTGGGTTTTGGGCACTTGCTGGGAATCATGTTTCGCCTGCCACTGAGCCACCAGCACCCTAAGCACAATGCATGTGTGTGAATGGCTTAAATGTGGTTGTGAATAAGCCTTTTAGTGAATGTAAAATGTTCGCGTGAACCACGTGTGCGCTCTTGCATTTTGCCGAGTTTTGATCTGATCAATTTTGGAGTCAGTGGTCCAAGCACAACATAATAATCTTTGTATAATAAAATGACTCCTGGCATGAATCTACATGAGGCGCTTTAGTTTCAAATAATCATTTAACGCTGAACCCAAACAGCAAAAGAACATGATAATAATAATCTAAAAAATAATAATCAT
>JAOVVA010000041.1:12364379-12380161 GCA_028565275.1 Leiocassis micropogon
GTATTATTTTAAGCAGACTGTGTTTTTCTATTGTTGTGACTTAGATGAAGATCAGAGCACATTTTATGACCAATTCACGCAAAACTCCACGTAATGCCAAAGGGTTCACATAGGTTTTCTTACAACTGTAATTTGAGTTTCCATTATTTCTTATGGGAAAATTCATTTTGGTTTATGAGTCATTTCTAATATGAACCCGCTTCAGGAATGAATTATGCTTGTAATCCAAGGTTCCACTTTACATAGTTTAAACTATAGAATGTATTGTCTAATGTGTTAGTGCTAAATCTTATGTACTTTACTTCTAATATAATGCTCTGTAGCTCTCACTCTGTTTTCGGAGTCTGTGTTTAACAATGCTTCAGTCTCACAATGCTTTGTTCAGACAAGTTTATAATTTTTTTAAAATAAATATTAAAATATAAAATATACAAAATATAATACATTACAGATATACTTTAATTTCCTTAATTACTGTGTCAGGTATGTACATTACAAAGCCATATGCTTTAACGATTGATTCTGACTGTATAAGCACACAATAAATAAGAAAAATATTCATAAAAATAACAAGCGATACCGTTATTGTCTTGGCCTTGCACATCTATGTATAAAAAAGATGTTTTGTGCAGCCTGCACTATTAGTATGGTAATTAGGCTCAACCTCCCTTTCATGGCACCAAGATCATGTGACCTGAGCACTCATTATAATTTTCTTCAAAACAACCATCATGGTGGACACAGAGCCAACTCGCAACAAAGACATAAGCGTTTTACAGAACTTGCCAAGAAAAATCTTCACTCATTTGGGTTTCTGACATCTCGTTTGTTTTGACACGTTGTCACATTTGCATACTCATTAATATTCATTAGCTCCTGCCAAAGATGGGAGTGTACACAGGACCTTGTCTGTGTTCATTTATTTCAATGCTTATACACACATTGCATTTGCCATAGTGACTATTTTCTTCTCTTCATTTTAACATACAATCCAACATATTACTTTGAGAACTATGTATGGTCAGTGTCTTTAGCATGTAAAAGTACATGGGAATTGGGTTTTTGTATAATTTTATTACATCATAAATACACTCCGTACAAAATTAGACTCCCAAAACAGCGTTAAGTGTAAACATACAGTATACAGCATATTATAGCAATAGAACTTTGGCATGCTAGGATTTAATATACTGTACGTAGCATTGCTTTTTTTATAACTTGCACAGCCAAACAAGCTTTGTTTATGTCTTAGAATTAATTAATTAAAAAAAAAAAAAAAAAACCCTCCCCCGTGGTTTAAATGACTTTGTTCCTGTCTCATTTCACATTTTAAATTAAATTTGACTTCTTAAAATAAAATGGTTTTGGTGAGTGTGAGTGATTGTGGAAAATTAGGTTAAATTTTTTAACTGTAACCAAATGGTAGCTTTTTCCTCAACACAAAATGAAAACATAGAATGTTGAAGAGAGCTTCACCCCAGCCTTCAGGGGTAGAGCTGAGGGAATTTGGAAAGGTTAAGTACACTGTGAAAATTATTTTAGAAAACGAAGAAAAAGAACAAGGAAGAAAGTATTTGATGGGTTTATTAAGGGCTATGGGACTAGAAAAGAGTATTTAAAATGAAAGGAAGTGGAGGGAGATCAAAACCAGAAGGTGGCAGTAATGGAACTTAATGGATGCCAACCGCCAATAAACACCAAGAAGAAGAGGAACTAACATCAACCTGAGTCCACTGTTGCCATGGGTTACTAGACGCAGGGGCTGTCTCTCTGTCGGCATGGTAAGTACTTTGGAATGTTTATTTTGACCTCATAAGAGCAACCCTAGATTATGGCTGCATAGCGTATATTGTACGTCTGTAGCAGAGTTTAACCTAAAGCAATTTGACATAATGCAATCTCAAACCCTGAGAGTCTGTTGTGGGGCCATAAAAGTAGCTACGCCAGTAGCAGCCATACAGGTAAAAGTTGGGGAAATGCTATTACAAATCAGAAGAATAAAGGTAATGTTGGCATACTGGGAAAATCTGTAAGAGCATAACAAAGAGTACCCAATGAAGGCCATCCTCAAAGAGTGCTGGGACACAACAAATCCAATCTGCAGAGCTTTGAATGGACAGGGGACACCACAGCAAAAAATATAAATATCACTTGAATGGGTGGAGAAGCATTATCAAGGAGAGGTGATAACTGTATCAGATAGCATGTCAGCCATCACTAGTCTGGAAACAGGAAATTCATGCAGACAAAACCATCTAAATAACATCTTACAAATAGTGTCAGATTTATACCAGAGGGGTGTAAGCAACTCTTTCCTATGTGTACTTTTTGGGTATGGGTATTTTTTCATCCAGGGACTTGGGGCAAGGTTTGGCTTTATTGTAGATTACAGAACACATGCTTTCATTGTTTTGTTGCTCTGGAGCAACATCTGTCCATTAACATTACAATCTATAAAGTCAAATGTCTCAAATAAAATGAAAACTTATCATGCAATTGGTTAAAATGCAAGTTTGAAAACAACAGTCATCATCAGAGACAATAAAGCATAAATGTGGATGATATTTCGCATTTTATTTGACTAGTTGTATCCAGTGTTGGGGGACGTTACTTTTTAAAGTAACTAATTACATTACAAAATTACTATCTTTAAAAAGTAATCAGTTACATTACAGAGTTACTAGTTAGAGTACTTTTTCATTGTAGAAAATCCTTTGTGATTCCTTATGCATGTTGTTTTAGTCAAGCCCTTTATAATTATTCTACCATCATCACTCAGCGAAGTTTGGCCCATACTCTGTTAACTACTAATATGGCCATAAGTACGGTTCATCATGATTCACCGCGAGTTTTGGCGCTGAGATTAGATTTTCATCTTTCCACGCATCGGTCCTCATATAGTCAAACCGCATAGGTGAGATAAGGGTAACACAGCAGAAATAACAGAGGGGGACGGGGTATCAGGGGCGGGGCTTGTAGGAAAACTTTCAGACACACACACACACACTAATAGATTGGGAATCACTGCTGTCTGGCTCACGGATTACATAAATTGTCTGAATAACGGATTACATTTTTGAAAAAATAACTAAATAACTGAGTACTCAAATGGCGAACCTAACGCGTTAGATTACTCGTTACATCAAAAAAGTAATCCAAGTACCTGTTACACCCAACACTGCCTGCCACACAAAATCACAATCTGCAACTGAACTGGTTTCCCTCCATCTCTATTAAGCTGTTATTAATCATTTATTTCCATTTATGTCAGTATTGTTGAACACTCAGAAGGGCTTGATTAATTTTCTGTAACAGAGCTGCTCAGTTTGTAGTTCCAGCTGTAAATGATATACACACACTTGTTCACAGAGACTATTTAAAGAAAAACATCCACTCATTAATATAAAACTTTTTAGTGTTTGACACTTTTATTTAAAAGTCTATATGGAGTCTACAAACAAACAGTAAAGTACAGTAAATGTTAAGAATAAATAACTTGTCTTACAGATGTTCCAAAACAGTAAATGTAAAATTGATAAAGATTGTAATAATCGGTTGCTATGGTGTAAAAGTAATAAAACTTTAAGAATTGCTGTTACAGCTAAATAATCTAATAATTCCTGAGTAGAATTTTTGCCATCTTGTTTTATTTTTAAATTAATTCTTTTCATCGTCCTAAAAACAGGGTACTGAAAATCATCATGGAATCATTAATGTTTTATTTGTCTTTTTCTCTCTGTTTGTGATCCAGCAAACCACAGCGTGAAGCAGTGTCGAACTCCCTGTGCTCTGCGCTCCTCCTGTAGTGAGTGTACGAGCGGAGGTGCAGAGTGCATGTGGTGCAGTAATATGAGGCAGTGTGTCGACTCCAACGCTTACGTCGCTTCCTTCCCCTTCGGTCAGTGCATGGAATGGTACACCATGAACAGCTGCCCACGTATGTATTCATACCCCTCTTCTTACTAGAGATTTGTTTATTAAGTTACAGAGCTGGATTCATACCATATAAATATGGAGTCACTTCAGTGTCAAATAAATGTTGCAGGAATTACAATGTTTTCCGATTCATGTTTAAATGACGCTCTACTAATATATTTTCAGTGCACACGGAAATATTTCTTATATTTACATTTATTTATAGACTAATAAACCTGCATTTAGGCAGCGTTCAATTTTGGGTTTTTTTTAGACTTCCCAGTCTTGTTTGATCAAAAAAAAAAATAGAGCGTAAATTTGAGAGTATGAGTGAAGGCGACCACATTGCATTACATCTGCACAGTATGCATGTGTACTGCCACATCAATAACCATGCTACTAGTAAATTTTCAGACTCCTTTACCTAATATGTGTAATCATGCACGAGTTTTAGGTTGGGACAACATAATTCTAGAAAAAAGAGAAGCAGAATCATATTAAATATAATTCAATTTTTCCCATCTTTTCAGGGCTATAGCATGAACCACAGAGTTGGCAATAGTTCTATAATAGAAAATATATTCATGTGCAATATGTGTTTAATATTGTGTGCGTGTCCACAGCGGAAAATTGCTCTGGATATAGGACATGTTCACAGTGTCTGGATCAGCCTGGTTGTGGATGGTGCACTGAACCCAGTAATACAGGGCGGGGCCAGTGCATGGAGGGATCATACCGTGGACCAATCCAAACCCTCCTTCATGCCCCTTCATCGTCAAGACCTTCCCTCGTACCAGCCCCTCAAGCTCTGTTGAATGTGAGCTGGTGTCCACATGAGACCAAGTACAACTGGTCCTTTATCCAGTGTCCAGGTAAAAATACCAGTACTCGCACACTTTTCTTCTGACACTCTTCTTTCTTTGTTTTTCTAACATATTTTGCGATTGCGTCCGTTCTCACACCATGCCTCTCCCTCTCTCCCTAAAGCATGCCAGTGTAATGGCCACAGTGCATGTGTCAATGAGAGTATTTGTGAGAGATGTGAAGATCTCACCACTGGCAAGCACTGTGAGAGCTGCATATCCGGTTATTATGGTGACCCCACCAACGGGGGCAGCTGTCAGCGTAAGTGATTCGAGGGCATGTAGCACTTAAGGCTCATTTGATGTTGTAGGTACAACAGACTGCAAACTGTGTCTCTGTATGTGTGTTTTACAGCCTGTAAGTGTAATGGTCATGCCAGCATGTGTAATTCAAACAATGGCAAGTGTTTCTGCACCACCAAGGGCATTAAAGGAGACCGCTGCCATCAGTGAGTAACACATTCTCTCTCTAACACACACACACAAGCAGTTAAAAACCTTTAAAAAGTCATGCAGCTTAATTATTCCCTTAAACCAAATACAGTACAGGCGTTTGTTTTTTAAAACTTCTGTATTGAGAACCATGGCCTTCACCTCCTGGCTCTTTTATCTGAGAAACATTAGCATAGTTTGAAGGCAGTCTTTATTGCTGGGTGGGGAACGTGAACCAGGTGCACTTGAGCAGAATCGAGTGCTGTTACTAGTGCAGGGTCAAGCAACTCTTAGGGAACAATCAATGGAACTCCAGAATACTAACCACCGTTTCATTTGCATAACTCTCTAGTGTACCTGCGCTCTTTGTTTTAATTGAACTAACACCAATTTAATTTGACTTACGTACCAAACTTGTGAGCTTACTGTGCTATATTATTTAACATGTTATTTCTTTATGTTATTATATATATATATATATATATATATTCACATTATGTACTTTGTACCTGTTACCACCCCCCCCCACATCTCTTCATTTATCCCTCAGGTGTGAAGTGGAGAATCGTTACCAGGGCAACCCTCTAAAAGGAACCTGCTATTGTGAGTGCTCTAAAGCAGAAGCAATTACACAACACGGCTGATTGAGATTTGCCGGCTCTTTACAAAGAGCTTAAGTAGTTTACTCATTTCCTAAATTACCCACCTCTGCCTCTTACTTCTCTTGGAGAGGGTGCTTTTTGGGTCAAAGTAGTGCAAAGGATGGCACTGGGGTTGCTCAGGAAGTTTGCATCCAGTCTGGTTAATCCCAATGTTAAGAAGTAGAACATGGATAAATCATCACTTCCTCTGCTCCTGTAAAGAAGGAGAAGCCACTAATTTTGTCTCTAAAGAGCACACACATCCATCAACTACTTAAGCACTTACAAAGCTTAACTAGAACACACATTACCCTGACTCCTGTGGGCTGGGAGGGCTGGGACTGAGCTAGGTTGAGGCTGTAGAGGCTGAGATGAGTGTGTGTTCAGACAGGCCTGATTAAAAGTATCAGAAGCTCACTAGAAAACTTCCATTTTTTTAAATGATGTTCTGATTCAGTCTAAATGGTAAATGTGTAATATGTAAATGTAGGTTAATTTATAGTGAAGTATTATACAAATTATATATTAAATTGCATCAATTAAGCTGACTTTGAAGAAATAGACATGCCTAACCACTCTGTGCCTCTTGCACACAGACACTTTGCTAATAGACTACCAGTTCACCTTCAGCCTGACTCAGGAGGATGACCGCTACTACACCGCCATTAATTTTGTAGCCACACCAGACGAGGTGAGCTGCAAACTCGCTCTCAAGTTATATACATATTTTATGCCTGCATCTAGCCAGGTACAAAGAGATATAAATAAAATGGGGTTGTTTGTAAACTATTAACATCTGTTCACCCATATGATGCATATTAAGCTTATTGCGAGCTTGCACACACTCAGTGTACACATTAGGATTATTCCATTTATCCAGTAATTTGGCAGCAGCACGATGCAAAAACATGGAGATACAGGTGCTGAGCTTCGGATAATGTTTACAGAAACATCAGAATGAAGGAAAAAGCGTGATCCCTGTGACGTTAATTGTGGGATGCTGTTGATGTCTGCAGCTGAGCTCCTGGACTTTTCAAACACAGCAGTCTCTAAAGCAGGGGTCGGCAACCTTAGGCATACTGCCACCATATTTATTTTGAAAGAAAGGTTCAAGTGCCATCTTAGCAGTAAGCCAAATCAATCATTGGCTGTTGTACAGCCTGTCCACGGTAATTTAGTTTGATAGACGGTACCACCTCCTGCTCACATTTCCCACAGAAAAATCACAGTGAATCTGTTCAGGTTTGGTGAATAACGGCAACCCTGCTGGCTGAGACAGCTAAAGTAAAGGTTTAGGCATTTTAGCCCTCACGGACAAAAAAGAGTGTTTTTTTTTTTAGAAAGACAGAGTGGTGTGTACTTAAAGTTTTAAAAATGTTGTTGGCTAAAGTTTGGTGTTAGGCACCATTTTGAGCCAAGGCACAGAAATAATTTAAAAGACCAGGCAGAGAAGGCAAAGTCTATCCAATATACCATGTCCAGTCGAGGGAAGCCAATACTCTTAAAGTTTTTATTAGTCCACTAATAAACTGTGTGACTGAAACAAGATATTGCAGAAAGTATTTTATATTATACATCTGTATGCATGTATGTGCGTGTGTATGTATGTATATATCTTGGTAGCACAGGAGTAACTAAAGGCACAAAAAAAAACAATCGGATCAGTAATATACTATGGAATATCATGTAAGTTTTTAGTAACAAAAAAATGGCAGAAAATAACTGCAGTAAAAGACATGGACTCGAATAATACCGCAAATGCTTAAAGCCAATGTCTATCACAACAAAAGGTGAGGACATAGGCAAGGTATTTATGGAACATCTTGAGGCGAGAAGAATTGACATCAGAAAGATTTTTGCAGTGACAACAGATGGTGCCCCCGCCATGGTCGGGAAACAGAGGGGAGCTGTCAAATTAATTAAGGAAAAAGTCGGCCACCTTATCATGAGACTCTACTGCATAATACACCAAGATATTCTTCTTGCAAATATGTCAAATTCAGATCTTAATGAGGTTATTGCTACTTATTAACTTAAGCGATCTGCTATCCAGAACGTTATCCAGAACTCAAGGACGAGAAGTGGGTTGTAAAACTTTATTTTTTTTATTGATAACAATTTGCAGTCGTTTGGATTAATGCCTTAAAATGACCATTACAGTATCCTAAATATGATAAAAATGTTCTTGTTAAGCATGTGTCCTATGTGGATGGAATAAAATCTTGTTGGAAGATGTTCTTGTGATGTCTGGTGTCGTAATTAAAATAAACATTGAGATGGCACACTAATTAACTAAAACATTATAACTCGAACATTATTGGCACGTCATGTCAAATAGGTTTCTGATTCCTGCTCTAGAGTTTCTGCAGAATGGTAAGGAGAAAAAACATCGAGTGAGTGACAGTTCTGTGGGTGCAAACACTTTTTATTATAAATCAGGAAGGATTTGGTAACTGATATAACTCTTCTTAACATTGGTGTTGAGCAGAAAAGCATCTCAGCATGCACAAAACCATTATTGACCACATGGAAGTTCTTGACCTATCTGCATAAGGTTTTGCATTGTACTGGCGCCACATGATTGGTTAATTAGATGACTACACGACTATGTAAGTTTACAGGTATTCCTTGTATACAGAGTGTAATATACAGTGTGCAGCTGCGTCACATTTTCTTGTGATTGTTAATACAGCAATTTTGCTGGTCAAACTCACAATTCTACTGCAATTAACCTGCCTCATTCTTGTCCTGAATTCTGAAAATTGTGCTCTATCTGAGGCTATAAATCGTCTAGACAGCTATTTTCATGTAATTCCACCTGTGAACATGCCAGTGTTGCGTTCCAAATAAACACAGGGATTAATTTTTGTAATGAGACTTTTTTTGCAGGCTTCATATCTAAGCTTGTTTGATGTTATAATAGTGTGTATAATAATGCAGCACTCATTCTGAGAAGCACCTAGAATTAACCTCCACTCACTGCAGTGGCCTGTAATCCCAGTTGTAGTTTAAACATTACTGTAACAGCAATGAATTTAGAAGACTTCGGTTTTAGAAAAGGCAGTTTAACCTTATATAGTTTAAATAAAAAAATGTAGGCATTTGTGAAAGTGCTAAGAAAAGCTCTAGCCATTTTTGTTGTTATATTTATTAAACTTATTCATTACTATTTATATTTCTGTAGCAAAATCGAGATCTGGACATGATCATTAATGCCTCGAAGAACTTTAACCTCAACATCACCTGGGCAACCAGCTTTTCAGGTATAAAATTCTCAAATTGAGCATGATAAGCTCTTGCATATGTTTCATGTAGGCTTTTAAATTGTGTTTTTCTTTTGCCTATTCTCTAACATCTTTTTTTTTGTTTGTTTTCTTAAACTTTCCCTTAGCTGGTACTCAGTCTGGAGAAGAGATTCATATCGTCTCCTGTAGCAATATAAAAGAGTTCAAGGACAGCTTCTCCAATGAAAAATTTGATTTTCGGAGCAATGTTAACATCACTTTCTTCGTTTACGTCAGCAACTTCACCTGGCCAATCAAAATACAGGTATGCATTAGTGAGTGACACTGGGTACAGGGGTCATTTAAGTTTGTATATATATATCTATAAAATGTACACACACTGGGGTTTATAAACTTTTAAAACTTATTATAAAACATTTATAAACCTAAGTGACACCTATGGGGTGGCCCTACATCTGCACAAACCATAGTATCTTACAAAACATTGAAGTTAGAGGAGAGGCATCAAGAGGGGTACAAGGCATTAACAGGGTAGCCTGACATATCAGTTTATGGCATAACATTGGGTGGTACAGCTGAGGATATAAATGTTTGGTGGCCTTTGGAAAAAAAACAAATACAGTTACACATGTACTCATGATGTAGAAGTTATAAAACAATAGACATTAAATGACTCGGTCATGCTTTCAGTAAGATTCTCATCCCAGCTACAGTTCTGCGCAAAAAAACTGCACAAGTAAAATAACCCAACATGCCTTTACATAGGTGGGGGTAGAATTGTTTTATTTATATATTTTATTATTATTAAGTTATTAATATGCCCCAAGGGATCAGAGCTGCCCCAGTGGCACAAAGGGAATCTACACAATATTGGTCATAATGTAAATGTAATGTAGATGTTAAATTAACATTAATATTTAATGCTAATGTATTTAAAGTTAGCTAATCGGTGTGTGTATATACAGGGTGTCCCAAAAGTCTCCATACATTAGCACTTTTTTAGCAAAATGACTTTAAACATTTTTCATACTTCATTTAAATTATAGAATTTCTTTTCCAGCTGGCATAAAATAATGCATGGGGAACACATAGTCCATGGTGTACCACGAAAAGATACAGCACAAAGACCATTTAAAGAAATTATTATTATTGTCTTTAAGTAGATAAAGACCTACTCATTAAAGTGCCATTTTTTTTTGTCAATTTCACTCTAACAGTATCTTTATTTCAGTGTCAGTAAAGCTTGCCTTCTTAGACCTTTAGGCCTGTTCCATGTTGTTTGAAATGAGCAGCATAATTACTAGACGACTGTGGTTTTTAAAGGGAAGGTATTTACCATATATGCTGATTTAAGGGGGTTTGTTCAATTTACTGTTGCTGTATACAAAAGCACATACAAGGTTGGAATTTACGGGATTTATCAATGCCATTGCATACGAGATAAATACCAGGCTGCTTGTTATACACACACTTTGATAAATGAGACCCAAGCATAATTTAATCAGGTTTAATTGCCATTAACGCCAGTGTCTGCAAGGTGTTCATTGACGGTAGTAGTTAGATGTACGTGGTAGGTGTATGTGTAAGATTACATTTCTAGAGCATTATGCTCTCTCCAGTCGCCTATTATAACAACCCCTGATAAAACTGCCTTACACTTTCTACTTAATTCTCCCCCCTTCCTCCCTGGCTTCCTCCCTCCTCCTCTTCTTTTCCTCTCCCCCCCAGTTTTGACTCCAGCATACTGGGACTGGAAAACCAAGTCTATGGGTTGAGTGTCCCCCAACAGAAGGGCGCATCCTTGCTTTGTAGGTTATCGATGGCGACTAGACCATAATAAGTACATGTAATTCTCATTTCCCCCCCCCATTGTCTAAATTCTGGATATTACTTTTCAACTCAAGAGTGCGTGCGGATAACCGAGATCATGAGAAGCGAAAGAGTGAGTAAGGAGGTGAGCTTATGAAAGACAGAGGAGCTTTTGTGAAAAGAAGGAACACTTATGGAAAGAAACAGGAGAAAATGTTCTTCTGAATGAGGCCTTAGAAAATGAATGTTGAAAAGGTCTTTTGGAACTGGAGTCAAATGGAATGTTAATTTACAACACGTGATTTCTTTGTGTCGTGTTTTTTTTGTGTGTGTAGTTTGTTTGTTTTGAGAGAGGGAGAATGAGAAAGAGGGCGATAGAAATAGTGAGAAGCGGGAGAATGAGAGTGAGTCAGATGAAGGAGATGGCACAGAAAGGGAGTTGAGAAAGTTGAATTATGTTTTCATCTCCGTCTGCAGCAGGAAGATTCCAGCCTTCTGTTTCCTTCTGTGCTTTTCTTTGCATGTGGTCAAAGCCTTAGTGCCGTCTGTACTTTTTGGCCAGCAGCTGTGTGTGCGAGTGCTTTGTGTGTGTGCGAGTGCTTTGTGTGTGTGCGAGTGCTTTGTGTGTGTGCGAGTGCTTTGTGTGTGTGCGAGTGCTTTGTGTGTGTGCGAGAGACGTCTCACCCTTCATATGTTTTCTTTTTTTATACCGTATGTTGTATGACTGCAGTAGCGGCTGAGTCAGTGGGAGAATTTATTTTATTTTAGAGGGAGCCAAATATGGGAACAGCCAGTTGATAGCCTTAGGGTTAGAGACACAGTATTCTGGCTTTATTGCAATTCCGAATATTAAAATGTGTGAAGGTGCAAAGAGATGGGATACGCTTTTCAGTCCTTAATCTTTCTTCTCGATCTGGCAATAGAGAGGCTGACTTCCCTCATATGATTTCATTTGTCTGGCTTACCTATGTACAGATCTTTGTATTGGTGCCCTGTTTATTAGCTAAAGTTAGCTAAGTTAAGCTAAGTTAAACATGTTTTATTTACTCACTTGTAATTATTGCATTATTTAGTCTGTCACCATAGTCATCAACATGTAATCTTGGTCTGGGTGGCAGCTTTCCCAGTCAGATTAGTCAGCTAAAGAAATACTTAAATACTGTGTGTTTACAGTAAAAGTCCTTTAGCATGCAAGTGACACATGCTGCATTTTTAAACATTTAAAAAGATAAATGTAGTTTTTGGCCAGCACATTTAATTTTCCTGTGTAGTATTATATGAGGGCAGTAAGTAATGATTGTATTTTTTAATAAACATAATGACCCATTATTCAATGAGTCGCTTTCCTACACCCCTCATTGAGCGAGGAATAATTAGTCTGTGAATTCAGTTTCCCCTCATTACCCAGTCCATTGTCTCTGATGAGATAGACCAGTGTCGGGGTCCAGGTACTAGCAACTATATAGAGTGCATCCTTTACACTTCTTATGTTTAAGAGCGGAAAGTGGAGTTTTGCCACAGTCCACTAATGTTATAAGTTCTGTCTCCGTTCACCTGAATTCTGCTCGCGTATGTCTGCACATTCAGAAAATCCAGGCCATCTTAAATTAAGTGAAGGCAAATGGGACCTTGAGTGGATTTGTCTTTGATGTAGTAGTGAGTTAACTGGTTCAGAGTACAAAATCCCACAACATGGATTTGAACTGATTGAAATGATTCTGTATCCCCTGGCAAAAGCAATGGAATCAGCACACTTGGTGGATGTTCTCCTTTTATTTTGTAGCAAAAATACAAATCACTGCTATAAAATTAAAGTTTTTTTGTTTTGTTTTTTGTTTAAATAGTTGAACACTCTGGCTTTATGAACTATATCCCACAAAAATTCAACCAATTATGAAAACCACTAATGCTTTCAAAGAAATACCTAAAATCTCAAAACTAAACATTGTTTGGTTGACAGTCTTTTCATTCACATTCAGATTAGTTGGCATACAGTGAGTTACCAACAAGGGGGCACCCTGTATGTATTACTCTTGCGTACCTTCAGGACAGTTCTTTATTTACATTTTGTCCACTTTTATTTTGTTAAAATTTCATTTAGCAAGATTCCTCATTACTCTAGCAATATTTATTACAACATTAATTATAACACCATTATTTTAATTAGACACAGTATTACACTATAATACAGTATTTAGTATCAGTGTATTAGTATATTTTAAATAATAGTTTTTAATAGGACCAGATTTTTAAAATATTTTTTAAATATAAAATTTTAAAAATGTCTTTGTTTGCCAACTTTCATCTGTAGTTTAGCAATTTTTTCACAGTTAGAGAATACCTAAACTTAATGCAAATGCAAATTTTTAAAAGTCGCCTGTGACCTAAACAAGGACATGCATAATAGTGGCTACATTTCTTTTCAGAAATTGCTGAAAAATAGCAGTGACCCCTAAGGGAGTTACTGGCCTACTTTTTCACCGCAATTTGCACCATAAACTCTACTGCAAGTAGAAAGAATTTTGAAAAGTTCTTGGGAATAAAAGTAAAAACAGGTAGACCAAGGAAGACGTCAGATGGTCAGGACAGAAAACTAAAAGCAATAAGCCATGAAAATAGATGACAAAACAAATGGATAGAAACAGGAGTCAGTGTTTGTGACAGAACTCGGCTGAATGAAATGTGTTTCACATACATAAAACCAAATAAAACCAGCACTGGAACTAAACATAAGAAAAGAAGGGTACGGTGGGCTAAAGAGAAGCAATCATGGAGGGTGGATGATTGGATGAAAGTTATTTTCAGTGATGAATCATTAATTTGCATTGGGGAGGGAGACGATGCTGGAACTTTTGTCTGGGGCCGTTCTAATGAATTATATAAAGATAACTGCCTAAAGAAAACAATGTGATTTTCTCGCTCATACATAATATGGGGTTGCTTGTCAGGAAAAGGCCCAGGGAGATGGCGGTCATTACGTCAACAGTTAGTGCACAGGTGTACACTGAAATTTTGGACACTTTTCTTATTCCACTGATAAAAACTGGTTTGGTTACAAGGTCACTTTACATGATTATACCATGTCTTCCCACAAAGAAGCAGTGCGTTTTTTTTGTTTGTTTGTTTTTTCCTCCGCCTAACATTACATTGTCAGGAAGCGGTCCAGGGCCAGTTTATACTAAGTTCCTCAGAATCACTTCATCTCTTCTAGGAATCACAATCAAAGTTAATTAGGACTGTAAATATTCCTAGCTCAGAGTAGGACATAAAAGTTGGTTTTGAAGCTTCCTGTCGTTACTTTCATCGAAAGGTAGGACAGCGCCAAGGAAAGTGTGTGATGCCAACATTTACGAGAGGGGGAAAAGCAAAATGGTGAAATCAGCACCAGTTTTGTGAAAGCTTTATGCACACAGACAAAAACTTACAGATGCGTGACTCGGCTGCATGAAGTCATCCTAATCAGTCTGCTCCAAACACAACTGTTTCAAGTCCCTATAATAGAGCCTTGTAGTTCTACACATAATCTGATCAAAATGACTTCGAAATGAAAGCGAAGCTGGGGAGAAGATGAGAGCATTTTGCTTGCGGAGGAGGGAGTAAAACGTAAAAAGAAATAATTAAAGCAAAATTCTGCCTTACTCTTACCTTAAAAGATAAAAAGTGAGTGGACAGCAATTTTTGAATGCATCAACGCCACCTGTCAGTTTGCCATGGATCAGGCCCATAACTCCATGAATGCATGTTTTTCATTTATTTTATGCTGTTATGTGGGAAAATTAATGAATATTTGCCTAATCTAATCTGCGGTGCTGTAAGAGCAAAGTTTGATTTATTATTTGTGCCAAAACTAAATTATTAATGTTTCGAAGCTGCATTTTTGCTGTGACTGAAAAAATTTAGCAGTCACCTGCGGAAACAGCATACAAAATGTTTCTTAATGGACTTGTAAAAAAAAATAAATAAATAAAAAATCAGTTTTTGTACAAACGTATCTTTTAATGAGCTCTCTGTTACTCAGTGTAACCAAAACATCTCTTCTCCGCGCATGTCTCTGCCTAAACGCCATTTTCTCACTACTCCTAACCAGAATTAGAATTACTATTGTGATTTTTATTTATGTTTTTTCCCCCTTTACTTGATCTAGGGAAGAATGGTGTTAAATAATATAATTGAATTTAATTAGTTTGAGGAATGTTACTCAAAGCCAAATGAACAATTATTAATTAAAAATTTTGTGTCATATCTATGGTTTGTTTATTTGTTGTGATGAAAAATCTGGATGAACATTCCAAGTGTGGTGATTTCATCATTTCTGCTCGGGGGTTGTATGATTATGTATAAGCAGATCTCATCTTTGATTGATTTATTAGTAAGCTATATATTACATTTAGGGAGTGAATTGGGTATATATTGGGGTATAAATTGTGTTAAAGAAAAAATCAACTAGCGACCGTTTAGTTAGAATTGTTTTTGTGTGCGATTGGCTGGAATAGGGGTGGGCGATATACCGGTAGACACGGTTAACCAGTAGAAATTTGTCAACCGATAGAGATTTTGGTCTATCGTCTTAATCGCGGTTGAGATCACATGACGTTGCACGTTACGTAACCACGCAATACACATTCACTTCTATGGGAAGCCAAACACATCTAAAGTGGGATGAAACCGTGGCACCCGATTGAGCCGGCGTGGGCAGACCAAATATCCAGACCCGGTGGATCGTGGACCAACTTGAGCAGCGCTGCTCGAATCACAAACCTGCGCGACGCTGATAGAAATAGACCGCGCCGACCATCAAAATACATTTTACCCCGCTGGGATGCGCATGTACAAACCAGGCATGGCAAGGCGGAAACAATATTAAACAGTCCTGACAT
>JAOVVA010000041.1:12388939-12400107 GCA_028565275.1 Leiocassis micropogon
TGAGGTTATGGGATGAGTTACGCGTATGCCAGATTAAAGAGATGCGTCTTGAGTCTACTTTTGAATTGGGAAACCGTAGACTTAGGAGAACTCTGGAGAACTCACCAGTTCTCTCCATGCACTTAAGTGCTTACTTTACTTTGTCTATGCTGTCTGCTCTGTACTCTAGTTTGAGTTTAATATTAGCTGGTCTGCTTAGTACTGTAATGTGTGTGCTGTGTCACCTGGACGCAGTAGTGGTTTTTCTGCTTTAGTTATCTGGTAATTGTTCTCAGCAATAGTTTCAGGGATTTCTGCTACAATGACTGCACCAGCCACCATCTATCTTCAACCTGACTTTAAGATTTTTGACTGTTAAATATGGAAACCTTGATTTTGAATCTTCTTCTACTATGACTAGAATTAAAGGTTTGTCACTGCAATTACTGTAAGTTTTGATTGCACACAGTTCTGCATGTGTGGCATGTCTCATCTCTGGACTGGGTACCACCATTTTCCATGACCAGTCCAGATTTTCCCCACATCTGTCGCATGAATGGACATCCGATGGTGTTTTGGCTGATATTATATATTTTCTATAGACTTATATTGTTTGTGGTCACTGCATCAATTTTTTCTTATTGTATTTTTCTTACTGTAGGTCTGCTATCTGCTTCCTTCTATCACTAGTGATTTTCTTACTATGTTGACTGCAGCATTAAATCCTGTTCCAACTGCATTATCTCAGAGAGGCTGGTGTCTCTCAATCCTGCTTCTAGGTTGTCTCTTTAGATCACCGTGAAGTTCCTTGATAGAGATGGGGTTGTGGATGGCAGCCTTGGCACAGTGCTGTCTAATACTTTCTTTGTTTTTGTTTATTCTTGGTGTGTTTGGACATTCAAACCCAATAATCTTTTCTAGAAAAGAACTTCTTAACACTAGGCAGTTCACCCCAGAGCTTTCACCAATTTTCACAAACTTTTTGGAGATCTTAGTTTGATGAACAGCAGTTCTCTGTAGAACATGGAGGAGATGCAGATAGGGAAGTACATTGTTGCACTAGTGAAACTCTGACATCATGGATTTCAAACTGCGCTTTCAATGATTCCCCTGGAGAAACCCCACGCCTAACAAAATTGGTGAGCTGCTTCTCCTCACTGGGATAAAAAAAGACTTTATACTTTCTATTGCCCTCAGTTTTATTGAAAACTGTCTTTGTAAATCTTACAGGCTTAAATTTACACTGAGTGGATTGTTTAACATGGCTACAGGGTTTGTGCAGCTACTGTACATTACATGACTTCTGTTGCTCCGGTCATCTTCCAGGTCATCATCCTGACTAATCTTTGTAATTCATCTAAAAAAAGACTCAAAGACATTTCATTCTAACTCCAAATAATAACTCTCTGGCAAGTTGTTTTGATGCACTTAATAGCTAGCTGCTGATTTAGTTTCTTTTTTTCTTTTTCTTTTTTTTTACCCTTATTTGAGAAAATAGTTCTACCTCTTTCCCATTTATGTTCCAAAAAGATCTGGGTTTAAATTACTCTTGATGTTTGTTTTTACGCCTATTACTGATCAATTTTACATCCATATTTGGTAGATAAACCAGAAGAAAGACCAAAGAAACATAAAGCTTTGCTGCGGACTTTGCCTTACAAATTGTGTATGAATTTAACAATCGTTCTGAGTATGTGCCAGCATGTTGTGCACCTCCAGCATTTACCTGCTGTTAAAAAGAAGGTTGTTTTCATAGACAGTAATGCCAAAGCAAAGGAACAAATCCTATTTTATGTCATAAAAATGCATTCACAAATGACACAGTACTGTACATTTCTTACTTAGTTCAAGAATTTTTAAAGGTTTTGCATGAAGGTTTTGTTATTTCATATTTATCACTTTGGCTAATAACTGTGAACCTGCTTGTAAAACTGTCTGAATAGTATGTATCTCATTGGCTAAGTACTGTATTTCCTTTTGCTTTAGGATGATCCAAAATGTAGCTATATAGTTTTCCCATCCTGTAGAATTTCACCACACAGCAAGTCTCTGGTCAATTTTAAGCCCTGATGACCATCTTTCAGTTGTGCTTGACCAGCAGTAGGTGGCATCAACAATATAACAAATACGCTACATGCTCTATAGGGGGAAATAAATCTCTATAGGGGAAAATAAAAGTCAGTAGACTTTGTTGTATGGTTGGTGTACAAATGTCACAGTACTGAATAAATACTGTATCCAAAACTTTGAAGCTGTTAGTACAAAACTGCAAGCCATTTTATTTACCGTGGGATCTCCGTTCTTCATCCTGGCTGAGGTTTACATTACACCCCAGGCCAGTCTGAAAGATGCACAGCAAAACCTGGCTGATCAAATATCAGGCTTGGAACAAAAACATCCAGATTCACAGAACGGAATTAATTGTCCCACCAGGGACAATAACACACTGGATCACTGTTACACAGTTTTTTTGATGTATATCGCTCTGTATTCTGCGCAGATTTGGGGCAGTCCAGATCCCGCATGGTGAAAACAGTGAAGAAATGGTTGGAGCTGTTTTTGAACCTGGATGAACTGAAAGACACTGAGACAGCCTACATCAGCTTTTGTGAAGACATGTGGTCCAAGCAAGGACAAGCCATGGTTCATAGTCAGACTGAGACAACTTTGTCAGGAAACGAAGGATATTGAGCAAAGCAGAAGTGGATATACTGTAGTGCCCTGTACAAGCAGTACCAATGGCAAAAGAGATCTGAGGGACTAAAACAAGATACACTGAAAATGTCCTAGACCCTGTTTGAGAAGGACAAATTCACACCCCTCACTAAAATCACCACAGTTACACCTCTGGCAACACCTCCTTCCACCACATATTCGAGCTACATTCACAAACCATGAAGAGAATGTGAGTATTGATGTAGATTAGCATTGTAACTTGGTTAGCTTGTGAGCTAAGATGCAGGTTGCTGGCTAGTCTCAAATGATCAAAGCTTTTTATTCATTTTTATTCATCGCTCACTTGTCCATTAGCTGAATTAGCCGCTTGTGTGACTGTGATTTACCATTGCCCTATTGGCTAACTCTCAGTTCTTTCACTACACGTTTTACTGCTGCATCACTTCTGACACCATGTTGTGTCATGTGAGACTAAGAATAAACTGCATCACCCATGAGTAGATTTAAAAAAAAAAAATTGTTTATATATATATATATATAACATAATATAATATAATTTTAAAAAATAATTAACAATATATAATATAATTAAAACAGTAGATAAGCTACCAGATTTAAACTATGCGTTTAACTGCAACCAGGACTGCTTTCTGCTCTGGTCATCATGATCATTTATATTTTCTTCACAGTCAGCATGTGAGACCCAGGGATCAAATCAAGAGTAGCATTTCTGTAGCCATGGAGTCAGCACTGGGAAGTATCAAATCAGCCACCCAACATCCCCTCATAATGTCTACCAGTCTACAGTGGAACCTTGGTTTACGAGCATAATTCGTTCCGAAAGTGGGCTCGTATTCCAAAACACTCATAAACCAAATTTAATTTGACCATAAGAAATAATGTAAACTCAAATTATTTGTTTCACAGCCCAAAAAAATTAATACATAAAAATAATTAATACAAAATATAAAGTAAAAATAAAACAAATTAACCTGCACTTTACCTTTAAAAAAAAGTAAAAATAAATCCTGACAGATTGGTGTTTCCGTTTATGCGCGCAGGCACTGTGTGTGTGTGTTTGGGTCTGTCGTTATGTGTGTGTGCGCGCGCGTAATTTGACACCGTGCTGGTTCACACACACACACACACACACACACACTAAAGGCGAGAGAGAGTGTGTGAGCCGGCACAGTGTCAAATTACACGCGCACACACATAACGATAGGCTGAGGGAGAAAATGCGTGCACAGATGTTTATTATACTAGTAAGAGACGCGCACTAAGACCCAGCAGGGGAGACGATTACCCACAATTCCGCAGCACAAGAGAGAGAAAAAACATTGGCTCAGTTGTGATCGCGTGACGCTCGGCCTCAAAACAAGAAGCGCATGGGTGATACATGATACTTGGTACTCGTAAACCAATACTTGCTCGTTTTTCAAAGTCAAAATTGATTAAAAATCTTTGCTCGTCTTGCGGAACACTCGCAAACCGTGTTACTCGCAATCCGAGGTTTCACTGTATTGTAATACATGTTCATGCTTTCCATGCCCTATATATACAGTATCCTTACACTCTCTCTCCCTCTCATTCTCTTTCCCTCTCTCTTTATTCTGAATGCATCAACATGAAAGAAATGAATATTACAGTATCAAATGGTAAACAAGGCGTATTGCCTGCCATGATTTTCTGGGGTGGCTTACCAACCATTTCTGATCTGAATGGCAATTATTATTATAGCAAGAAACATTTCCTCCTTGCTTATAATACTGTTTTCTTTTATCATCTGACTAGTACTCATTTTATCACTGCTCTCACCGTACTTTTCTTGTTTTCTGAGTCTGCTCAAAAAACTGTAGAACATCAGTGCCATCCTTCCTCTTGTTCATGATTATACTCAGTGTGAATAAAAACTGAAAGTAATAATACAGCTTCCACATTATTCAGACAAACACTAATAATGGCATTTATCAAAGCAAGTGCAGCTATACAGTGTACAGTACAAGTACCCCATCAATATTTGAAAGCTTATACAGTCTACATTAATTACTCATGCAGTGCATCATAAATTATCAACACTCAGACAGGGTTGTTCCGAAAAATAACATTAATAACATAAAGATATTAATGTTAGTAACAGCAGTGTGCACCTTTAGCTTTCCAGGTAACTTGGGTATGAAAGCTAGCATTAGTGATGGTTGCTTGATTGGCACTGGACCACAGACCTGTTTTCACCAAACACTAAGTCCTCCTCATCCTCTCTGGTTGAGCAGCAGCTTCTGGGGGGCTACAAACACCCCGCTTGGACACATCACACAGAGAACTGCACTACATAACATAAGAGTTAGTAATAATATTTAATGGTTATTTGTTAAGTTTATTCATTATGATTACCTTTGCTAATGATTCATTCAAATGGTGGTGTGCATGGTTGCTGGTTGTGGCAGAGCAAATTTATTTTCCACTTTTTTAGACATGTATTAATTTATTAAATAATCAATCTAACAGGGCACCCATGGAGATCAAGGGCAACAACTGTCAATCACATGTTCCAAAATTTCTGATCACTTGAAAGATGGTTGGGTTTAGATTTTTTTTAAAACAATTGTCTATTTTGGTGGCCTTGTCTGTCCGAAACCTCAAATATTGTCAGTTCAAGATTTTACCATCTTAAACAATTTAAATAGAGCAACAAAATGCCGCAGTCAATGTAATCTGCTGTGAGATTAAAACTGCAGAGCAGGATAGATCAAGTTGCTGGTGCTATTGTAAATACAGTGTATAGTCAATATTAAAAACTACTGTACACCTGTCAGTGTTTTTAATGTTATGGCTGATCGGTGTTTAGCCTGCTGAGTGTACTGAAAAACTCATTATTATAAAAGTTGCTAATAGTCAACAGTGTATATGCAGGAAGACCATAAAACTACTGTTGTTTCCTTCAACTAAAAAATGTATCCATACCCTGTTTTAGAAACGTCCATTTGTGCCAGAGCTACTTAATGTGATGTATGCTGAGCATGAATGCTTGACTGAAAAATGTCTGCTTACCCTTAGTAAGAGTGCTAGAAAAAAATAATGGCTTAACCATAAAAATAGATTTACCTGAGGAAATCTAGATGCACTCTGCACCATGACTTGTGTGGGTGATGGGGTGAAAACTATCTTACCTTGAGTTGTATGCTAATCTAGGAGAAATGTGTGCTTTATTGTGAATCAGTTCCTAGTTTAATCTCTGACCCCGCCGTTTCATTTTCTCAGCAAAGGGTTCACAAAACTAAGGCGTTTTTTCCCACATCTACATTATATGCAATTACTCCAAAACACCCCAATTAAAGGTATGTTTTGCATTTGCAAAACATTCTCATTATACACTGTACCATAGGGACCTTTTCAAAGTACTGCAATCCCACTTAACAGGAACATTAGGAAAATATTAGTATTATTGCACCAGTAGCACTTTAAGTTTCTCTTTACTGACAGTTTCTGCTACAATATGAGTGTACCGCAGGGTCTGCAGCAATGTTTAGGTACTATACTGTAGGTGGCACACATTACATCTACATCAATTCCAGGATCCAATGTTGCTCCACAGAATGTTGCCCAGTGCATCACGCTGCCTCTGCCAGAGCAACTGCCTTTTAGTGACCTGGTGCTATATTTTTTCCCAGGTAAGTAATACACATGCACCCAGCCATCTATGTGTGCACTTGATGCCTCATACTGTATATCCCACCCTGACAGGATACAAGATAATCAGTGTTATTCACTTCACCTGTCACTGGTTTTAATGTTATATCTGATACGGTATAAACACACACCAATCAGTCATAGCCTGCCAATGTCATTTATTAAGACCGATAATTTAGGCAGCAAAGTGAACAGTCAGTTATCAAAGTTGATGTGTTGGAAGAAGGAAAAATAAGCAAGTGTAAAGATCTGAGAGAAGAGTTGGATGCAAATGCAGGTAAAATGGTGTTTTATTAAGATGAAAGGCCATGGGTCATAAATAGTGCTTAGACGAACTTCAAAACAAGAACAGGATACGGGGTGAAGATTGGAAAAGACAAGTGGAAACAAAATGGCTTAGTAACAGTAGAAACATAGATTCTAGAAAAATACTTAACAGAGAAGCCGAGAAACAAGGCTATAGAGCATGTGACATCAGTCGTGCCCTAGCACCAAGCCAGCTGCCATTTTCCAATCCTGGATAGTTGTTATGCATGGGAATACCACCACAGACAAGGTCCAAAAGACAGGTTTATTAGCTTCCCACTAACAAAAAAAAAAGATGAAGAAAAGATTTGTGCTTATCAGCCATCCACAGTAGCTAATCCTGATCAAAGATGGCGTCCTGCTGGTCATCACTGATGCTTATGGAGTGACTTTATCTCAGATAATATAATCATGAAATAAATGTTTAACACAATAAATATCCAATATACATGATGTACTCGTATGCCGTTTTTTAATTTAGACTGGAGATTACCCACGGCTCCGCCTGCATGCGGATGCCCGCATGCTACCATTACCTGCAGATAGAGTGTCTCTGCCGCACTTCATGCTGTTCCAATGTTTTAGCTGATATATTATTACCTCACATAAAAGGTGATGATGACGGATCCAATGCCATTACATTCAAAACACTGCCTAAAGTTACACGGTGAGGGACGACTGCTACACCGGCCACTTGCTGCAGGCCAAGCAGAATTTCAGAATACTTTTATATATACAGAGATCACATGCAGGGGTTAAGTTGGCTGTTTTGTTTTCATTAGTACTGTTAGGCTTCTGATTGTATTCAGCTAGCATTTGCTGTATTTTGCAATGCTACATCAATGTTTCCTCAAACCTAAAATTAGCTAGAATTTTGTTCCAATCTACAGTTGTGTTCTAATTGCTCCGGTTTTAGCATACATGCTGAACAGCTAATTACACGGGTGTGACCACATGTGCCACGACCGCAGTCATTCAGACAGCACAGATGTCAGAGTGGCATGTGGATGACAAGCTAGGGAGAAAAATAGGTCAGGAACCAGCATGTTTAAAAATAGAGTGTAAATTAGGCTGATATTCTGCTTAAGCAATGTTTCGATTTTTAATTAATTATGGTTTGCCATTAAATCTTGCCAGCTTTGTAAACATCACCCTGTTGTATATCTGGCAGCACAATGTAAAGAGCAGCTGGAGCTTGATAAAAATCAGTAATATCCACTGCTTGAAGTTTCTTAAGATACGCCTTTTATCCAGGCTTATGTCATGTCTTCTGTAAAATCTATGAAATTAAACTTAGCAAGCGATTCCTCATTATTTGCCTTGGCAGGTAATCACATGGGTGTTTCGATGGCTGATCACATGACTGCAAGAGCCTTATTGTAGCCTTTACACAGTACAAAGAAGAAAACTCAAAAGATCATAAGGTATAGGTGTGATATTTTAATTTCCTTTATTTACTGCTTGTTATGTAATGTATAAATGTAAGTCATGGCATGTGCACTATGTTAACATGGTAATTTACTGTTATGTTTTATTTTATTTTGTGAAACTACAATGGAAAGACTTCTTCTTATGTATTATTCTTCTGTGAAACATTTATGCTTGCAATAACTAAATATGATATCATTTCACATTTTTAATCCACACTGGGTGAACGGTACCTGCTATCACCACCTGGGGTGCGGGGATTGTTATAACAACCCTTGATGTAATTCTGACGTATTATGACAAATTATCCATGACCTCTACAGACAGGTTTGTGTCACTGTTGCTCTAAATTCCTGAGTGGAATGCAGCTTATTTTGTGTGTCTCATTAGCAGTTTGTTGGGCTTCCTGCCATTCGCTTCCATGTTCCTCCTCTGCAGAAGAGTTGGCTCCAATTATGTTCAGTGTTGTAAAGGTGTGATTTAGAGAGGAAGCTGTCAGACAAATGCACATGTCTCTGTTCACCCAGGTTTGCGAGTTCTGTAGCAACATATTTGGACAAAAATAGAGCACGATTTAAATCTATCTGAATTTGGCAGAGATGGTGTGTGTGTGTGTGTGTGTGTGTGTGTGTGTGTGTGAATGTTAAATTATTTAATCTGATTGGTGGTAACAAAAGGTTCTGAGCAACTAAGTAATTTTGAGTTCATATTGAGGATACAGACGTATACACTATTCAGTTGTGCAGTAGTTGCTGCACATGAGGTGAAGTTTGCCCTAAACAGCTTTTATTTTTTAAGATTTCATTTGTGACCTTGAGCTTATGTTGATTTTCCAATTTACTGTAACTACATTGCTAAAATGTATGTACAGTAATAACGTACAGTTTAAATCCGTACATATGAGACTAAAAATGAAAAAGCTAATTATGACTAACACTTACCTAAAGTAACATTTTGAAAGCAGAGTGCAGTGTTGAGTCAGCTTGAACTTTAAGCAAGTGTACCGTATATATGAAATAATGAAATAAAATACACAATATACAAATTAAATAACCTGTCCAGTCACTTCCTACCAGTAGATCCAGCATTTCTCTCTCTTCCAAAACTTCACACTTTTTGCTGTACTTCTAAACCATTAGTTATCGGGTAGTTAGAGGGTACCCTGGATCAAGTGCTATTTACTGTTGAATGCTGAGGATGTGGTTAAATTATTGGGATGATTAATGTTATAATTGCACCTAAGACTATTCGTGTTGCAAAAACTGGCTCTTTTAGATAACTGATGTGTTTGTATAACCTGAAAAAAATTGTTAGCAATGCCATTTATTTGGAAAATATTACTGATAATGCAACAATTTATTTTCTTATTTAAGAATAGTGGTCATGTAAAGTAATTAATTATCGAATAGTTGTTTGAGTCCTAGGCGGCACGGTGGTGTAGTGGTTAGCACTGTCGCTTTGCACGTCCAGAGTCCGGGTTTGATTCCCAGCCAGGCTCGATTACCGTCTCTGTGTGCATGGAGTTTGCATGTTCTCCCTGTGTTTGGTGGGTTTCCTCCGGGTACTCCGGTTTCCCCCACAGTCCAAAGACATGCAGGTTAGGTTGATTGGCGTTCCCAAATTGCCCATAGTGTGTGCCCTGCGATGGATTGGCACCCTGTCCAGGGTGTATCCCGCCTCATACCCATAGCCTCCTGGGATAGGCTCCAGGTCCCCGCGACCATGAATACAGGATAAAGCGGTATAGAAGATGAGTGAGTGTTTGAGTCCTTTTTTTTGTAAATCTAATGATAATTGAAATCACCCAAACAACCCTGATCAATAGTTTACATGTCATTGAATGTTTGGCCACATTATTAACACACACATTTTGACACACACATGTTTAAATGGCTATTAATGGTACATTTGCACACCTACAGTATGACTCATTGTAATTGTAATTAGTGGCTGTGCATAAATAGCTAGTAAGTTTCTCAGCTCTTGAGGTGATGCACTGACTTGGCTGGATACTGCACCATGGGGAAGACAAAAGAACTGCCAGTGGACCTGCGTAATAATGTATTTGAACTTTATAAAGCAGGAAAAGGATATAAAAAGATATCTCAACACTTGAAAATGCCAGTCATTACTGTACAAACTCTGATAAAGAGGTGGAAAGTAATAGGTTCTGTTGATACTAAGCCACAGTAAGGTAGATAAAGAAAGATTTCACCCACTACTGCCAGAAGAATTGTTTAAAACATAAAATCATCATAAACTGAACTTTACAGTAAGTTTGGAAAGGAGTCAAAATGATGGATGGTGAAAGGATGCTGTGAAGCATGGTGGTGGATCACTTATGTTTTGAGCTCCAATGGTACAGGGAAGTTAATCAAAATTGATAGCGATATGAATGCAGCATGTTAGCAGAAAATACTGGCAGACGATTTGCATTCTACAGCACGAGAGCTGCGCATGGGACGCTCTTGGATGTTCCAACATGACAATGATTCAAAGCACAAGGCCAAGTTGACATTTCAATGGCTACAGCAGAAGAAGGTGAATGCTCTGGAGTGGCCATCACAGTCTCCTGACCTCAATATCATTATGTCATTTTGGGGAGATCTCAAACGTGCAGTTCATGCAAGACAACCAAAAAATTTACAGCAACTGAAGGCTTTTTGCCAAGAAGAATGAGCAGCTATACCGTCTGAGAGAATTAAGGACCTCATGCACAATTATTACAAAAACTGCATACCATCATTGATGCTAAAGGGGTAGCAATGCATGATTTTAAAATCTAAAGAGAACTTAAAATAAATAAGTTTTGCCTTCTCACTCGTGTTTTTTTCTAAAAATGATATACATCCACACACACACACACCCATTCACTCAGGCAATTTGGGAATGCCAATTAGCCTAACCTGCATATCTTTGGAATGTGGGAGGAAACCCACCAAGCACGGGGAAAACATGCAAACTCCATGCACATAGAATCGAACCCGGAGGTGCAAGGGGACAGTGCTAACCACTACACCACCGTGCCTTTTGTACAGTGTATATATATATATATATATATATATATATAAAATTATTATTTCCATTTT
>JAOVVA010000041.1:12400207-12413651 GCA_028565275.1 Leiocassis micropogon
CTGTCACCTGCAATACTGTATAATATATATATATATATATATATATATATATATATATATACACAGTATTGCAGGTGACAGCAGAAAATGGAAATAATAATTTTCTATTCCCAAGTGAGTGCTTGTGTTTATCATGTTTGTAAAGACACCACTGATAAAACTGACTCTTATACTCTAGAGAAATCTATCAACCTTAGAGGCACGTACTACACATAGAAAACTTTATTAATCTGAATGGGTAGCTTGAAAAATCAACTTAAACACCTGAGTAACTCAACTATTAAGGACTTCCAGTTTAAATATTGATTGAACTTATTGATCGTCTCAGACTCACTCTCCAGCTCTAAAAACTGCCCTTAGTGACTATTTTGGGATTGAAGGAAGAGGGACATACTGTTCAGTTCTACAAGTCATTGCCTTATTACTCATCCAGGAAAGGTAACTATTGGGCAGCAGTTAAAAAGAATTCATAACTCAGTGTGCATGGAACATTTGTTTACTTCACTTGTTAGCTTTTAAGCTTCGTCAGGATAATGAATTCCAGTCTAGGTTTTAGTGTTGACACTTTGGAAAGGTAGTTCTTGTAAAGTAGTGTGACTTGAACAATGCGTGATCACTAGTAGTTCAAGAACTAACTTTAGCTACAGTAGGAAGTGAGTGTACAGTATACTGTATACGTATATTTAAACTTTATGAGCAGGGAATGAAATGAACCTCTTTTTTTCATCACCATCCTAGAACTTTTCCAGGGAACAATTTTAATGGTGTCTAGCAACTCTAACTGTCCCAGATACAAAATCCTGTACTTTTTTGTTATTAAAAGCTGTAAAATAATAAGCGACATAATGTTCACCCCATGACAGCTCAGAAACATGCTGGTGGTATGCTTTCAGCTCTTAGTGTAACCGTTGTAAAAATGCAATGTAATGAAATGTGCTTCAAACATTTCGAGTTTTAAAAGCATAAAATAGTTTTTTTTTCCCTATAGAGGCTGTTCTGGCACAGTGAAGCACACACACAAATTTCTTGTTTCCATTCAGGGTAAAATGTTCAATCGGAGTCAATACCATCCTACAAGGCAGTCAATTAAGATATATAAAGTGCAAGTCGGAAGTATAGTATTTAAATGAACAGTTGTTAATTCAACATTTAAAGAACAGCTTGCTGTATACAAATACATATCAAAGAAAAAAATCTTTCTTTCAGCTGCTTGCACTGAGGGGTCTCCACAGTGGACCATCCAATACATTGACAACTTGGCACTTCCTGAAACAGCCCTTACATTACATCTAACCCGTCTTGGGACTCACACTACAGTGACTGCTTAGTATGGGGGGTGGCATCATACTGACCGCAGGGCTCGTGCCTGGATCCTCAGATCCCCAAATCAACAACCTAGAGCCTTAGCCTCCTGAACTGCCACCGCTCCTAAAACCATACATTTTTCCTATTAAAGATGGGTAACTGGTAACCTTAAATACTGGTATCAATCATAACAAGAAAAGTTGTAACACTTTACCATGCTTTCTTAGATATACATTGCTTAAATAATTACTAGCTCAGCAACAAGTAATTAAGTGTTGTCACTGTAGCTCTAATCAATATAATAAACTACTAAGTTGGCTAAACTGTAACGATTAATTATCGTTAACATTATCATTAATGTTAAATTACCATGCTGACAAAACCATAAAGCTTGAACAAATGTGTTATCTATATATCATACATTGTCCTTTTTTTGTTATGCTTTGTCACCATAGTAAATTAATATTAATTCCAAAATCAATACTTTAATATAGTAATATTTCTATTTTAGTAAGTGATTAGTAATAATTGAAGGACTGCTGTGGTGAAACTTGATCACTTACTGTTAAATGGCAAAAAAACCAACCAAAAAAACGTGTGTGTATGTGTGTGTGTGTGTGTGTGTGTGTGTTAGATCCCTATATATAAACATATATATATATATAAAAGCATTATCAGCAAGGTAGGCTAATTAGCAGAGTTACGTTAACGGTAATGTAATAACAAACTGAGGTTCAGATGAGGTGGTCTTACTAAGAGACTCTAAGCTTTTTACTGTACAATTGAATATATGTGTTTGAAATAGCTACTTAACGGCAGGCTTGTTGTTAAGGCTTTTCCCCCCAGGTTCCCCCATGCAATCACAGCTATTCACATTGTGTAATCTGTATCTTGTTATTCAGGGACTGGATACTTAAAATAGGGCAGTCGTTGTTACTGATTACATTTCTCGCTTCATTGCCAGCTTTTCTGTTTGTCTCTGGGACAAAAGGAAGTTTTTAATTTCACACTTGCTGTTCAGTTACATAAGTCCAACTATAAAGCCGGCAGTATATGGTCTATTTTATTTTATTTTTTTCCAGTCGGAGCGGCTATGCTGCTTGATGTTTGGACAGAAGTATTTGCTTTTCTTCATCCGAAAAAGATACTGTATGTGCAATTCTGCCTTGAAATATTGTCAAAAGGAAATATTAGTCTTATCCTGCTAATGGAGAGTGGAAACATTTATCTTTAAAGTGTGCAAAAGATGCTTCACCATGCCTCCTTAAAAAAAGAGCCTCTGAATGCGTGTCCGGAACATTGTCAACTGATCAGGGTTTGGAATATGGACATGCAGGCCAAATTTGGAAAACAAGCATACGCATATTTAAGGGAGTAATATATGTAGATATTTCTTATGAAGGCTTCCGAGCGGTGTAGTAGTGTGGGTACTGTATGTGTTTTTAAAATGCTCGTCTCTTGTTTGTTGTTGACCAAAACTGAAGTGTAGCAGTGTTTGCTGACCCATAGCCTGGAGTCACAATTAGCCCAGCAACAGACATGAGGCTATGCAAAGGTTAGACCACAATAGCAACAACAATAACAACAACAACAACAACAAAATCTGTGTTGCCCATAAATTCTTCTTCTGGTCTGTGTTTCCTCATAGTGCATGCTGAAATATGAAAGTCAATTTCAAAAAGACGCTTGATGCAGTGT
The DNA here is from genome assembly GCA_028565275.1 of Leiocassis micropogon. Classification (NCBI taxonomy): domain Eukaryota; kingdom Metazoa; phylum Chordata; class Actinopteri; order Siluriformes; family Bagridae; genus Leiocassis; species Leiocassis micropogon. Next base: position 12,403,211 of record JAOVVA010000041.1, read on the forward strand.
GTACATTTTCATATGGCAGCTTTATTCTTCAAGAAATTACAGTTGATTTAAACAAACCCTCCCCACTTGCCATCACCGTGTCCTTCTTCGTGTCCTGTGAAGATGACTGGTCAATAGATTTTGCAGCAAGCAAGCAAAAAAATAAAATACAATAATAATAGGTTCCTGCATATCAAATACACAGAAGGTTTCACTTTTAACTGTGCTTCATTTTGCATTGGTCATTAGCTTTCCACAGGCACTGCCTCCTGGAGTCCATGCAGCTAAATATCAGTGTTTAAACGCTTGTCGTTTGCCATTGTGTAAAAGTGGATAATGACATCCAAAAACTGATCGAAGTGATGCTTTCATGTCAAATATGTTAGTTGTGTGACTAATTCTTGTAGGCCTTCTTCTTGCTGCTTTTTTAGCCTTCTTTAATGCCACCATGTTGCCAGATTATTAAGTACCTAGTAGCGTGTGGCGACTTGGTTTTGCCGTTGTGGTCTGGGGATTGTGTAGGCCACTGAAGCAAGAACAATTTGCTCTCAGCCGTTCAAGAACAACATGAGCCGTGTTATCCGAAATATTACTCTACTGAAAATATCTTTCTGAGTGTGGAACTGTGAAAGGGGTGGATGATCAGGTGGTATTAAGATCTTAATTGTATATTCTTCAATATTATCTGTGTAGTCACACTACGCAAGAAGCTCAGTTGAAACTTGATGTTCACAATCTGATCGTCCATCGTGAGGCAAAAGGAACCTGGATTCATTTGTCAAGTCCATGTGTTTCAGTCTTGACTTGAGATGTGCTTTTATACCCTCTGCTGCTGATCTTAGACAATTGGAGCTGTTAAGTGGATGTGTTGGAGATCGCACACCAGTGTTGGCTTCTGGCTGTGGCATGTGAGTTTGCCTGCACCATTCTCCTTTGATCGGCACTGTGTTTTTGTCCACAGGATCTCTAATCGCTTGGAGATTTGCTATAAATCACTCGTGCCTAAGAAGCCCAGGACTAGTAAGACATCTTTACATGTCTCTCTAGCAACAACAATAATGCCATTGATCACACATTTGTGCATTCTGCTCAATGGATAACTTGACTGTAGCTGGTGCTGGTCTGATTGATTTATACTATACATTACAGTCACATAACATAAAGCTTGGTCAAAGGTTTTATCGATGTAAAGATGGGGAGGTGGGTTTTTAGAATAAACTGGCAGTTCAGTGTAAACTTTTGTGTTATATTTATAGTTAAACATGTGTGATCTATAAAGCAATTGTAGCAAAGAAAAGTGATTTCTCACTGATAATTCACTGAAAAGTTCAAACACATGGCAGTTCATTAAGTCTCAGGTTAACGCAAAGGTGTGGAATTTGCAGACGTCACTGAAGACAAAAATCATGACTGTAACGAGAGAGGCTATCAACAATGAGATATGAATATTTTCAACACATTACAAAAATAAAGTACATCATATTATTTAAACATCCCTGCAATTCCTTCAGGATGAAGTGTCTTCCTGTAAAGAGGCATCATCATCATCATCCTCACAAACACTAGTGTATGATTACAGCTCTCGAACAAGACACCCATCACTGTGCTTTGTCCCTTATGCATGCTGCAGACCTGACCTGATTCATTAATACAGTTGTACCAAACTCACTGTATCTGAAAAAAAAAACAGGTATTAAAATAAGAATGATTAGGGACTATATAATAAGCCACAAACTGATTTCAATATTTTTTGCACTTTAAAGTGTGTTCTTTTTTCTTTTTCTCTCTCTTTTTTTTTTAACACAGGCCTTCATAGAAAGTTTTATACATAGACATACATACATACACACATATACACACACACACACTCTTTATTCCAGTTCAGTCTCAAGTGTCAGTCATAGAACTGTGCTCATAAAATAAATCACTACTTTAAACTTAGCCTTTTTGGATAGTTCTCTCTTTTGTGCTCTTATATTCATTCATCTGTTTTCACACCAGAGGGGTTTGATGAAAATCCTTACACACTGTCCCAACCCAGCTTCATTGTGCTGAGCTGTGATTGGCTGGCTCGAGTCTAGAAATGAAGGGCCAGCAAGAGGATGGGGGTGAGGAAAGCCGTCACTGCCCGGTCAGTGCATTCAGGGCTGCTGCCATACACGTCAGGTAATGGAAGGGTAGAGTCAATCAATAGTCGGTCTCTCTCGTTCATCTGTGTGAAAGAAAAAGGGACAGGGACAAAAACAAATGGGAGGGAGGAAGGCATTGGCATTAGCTCCATGATGCATAAGAGTTTGCATGTCTCCTCGTGTCATTTTTGTTTGTACTGACATTCTGTCTGTTCTGTTTGCCTTGTCTCTTCTCGTTTTCTTGTTTTTTTCCCCTACCTTTTTTAAATTATCATCACACCCACTCTTTTACCCTCTGGTCACGTATGTTGCATCAGTAGAGTAACTTGCGCAGCAGGAATTGACCTACATAAACCTCAACCACAAACTCATACATAGAGACACAGAAGCTGCGGAGCTCAGAATCTCTTGGTGATAGGCGGTTAGTTTACCTGGGTGGGTATTTGAGGATGGAAGATGTTCTGCTGGCTTTCCACATGAATTGAGATGGTGGTAGTGGTTATGGTACTGGTAGCCAGATGATGATTGGGAGTGTTGGGCTTTGGATTAGCTGCTCCGGGCTGGTTAGCTGTTGATTTGTAATCAGTGTCGTTGCCAAAAGCAAGAATTGCGTTTTCTGTTTTGAGGAATATAAAAAGAGAGAGAGATAGAGAGAACATGGTCAATGCTGTAGATTTTGTCTTGCTTCGGTAAGCTCTCTGCTTAGCCTGCGTTTCTTTGTCAAGCCCTTCTGAACAGGCTCAGAATGCAGTCAAGGTACTGTTTTCCAAGAAAAGCATTCACCACACAGAGCACAGTCAATGAAAAACAGATCAATAATGAGTAGAGAAAGTGGTCTCACTTGTACAGAATGTCCTGTGTGGGTAGGTATTTATCACTGGGTTCTGTCTGTATGTTGCCATATTAACTTTATCCACAATAAATCATAGATTTGTAGCAGGAATAACATTTACCATGCAATATCGCACCGCAGTTAACAACTATCACCAAACACCAGTTTGGTGATAGCTTGCGAGGACAAACTTCTCATGCACATGCACATACTCCATAACAGACCTACAGTAGCACTTATATTGCTGAAACCGTATGGTCTTTAGATAGTTATCATAATTACAGTAGGGACAGTATAAGTAGGGACGGAGCATATAAAGACATTACCACTATGGCACATGCACTAATTTAATTGTAATTATTTATACCATTTTCAAATCTGTATTTGAAACGTCATGATATCTGTTTCTAGTTTACTGTTTGAGTGTCCCCATTCAAGCAGATATCAGACTGAACATAAGTGCCTGGGAATGCTGCCAAGATGGCCACAGAGAAGAGAAAACGTATTACATGGACTCGTGGCATAATGCATAACTCGCAGTGGTTCACACACTGACTGCAGGAGCCTCTGTAGATATTTACTCATCACAGCACTGCCTGATTTCATAAATGAGCTGAGCTCCTCAATAAAAATAAATAAATAAATAAAACAAATGTTGTGAGTGGAATCAGGAGGTGAATAAGCACTCTGGAGTGTTTTGTCCCATCAAAATGAAAATGATTACTAGCATAGCGAAATCCTCCGGTGCACAACATTGCACATCTAAAAGCTCAGCAATACAGAGGGTTTTCACCTTTTTACGAGAAAAAAAAAGATTTCATCATTTGTGGTTGTATTACTTTATTAAGTAAATCGTTGCACATTCCAGTGTTCAGCCAGGGAATGCAGTATGTGTGATCCGACAGCCGAGTGTGAAATGTTAAATTGAGCCAGTAGTGAATAAAACATTACTAGATTCTAAATCAAAGGATGTGCTTAGCTGTTCTGGAAAAAAGAGAGATCTCATACAATATATTTTATTTTTCTATTGAAATAAATTACTTACACGCAGCTTATTTCCAACAGCTTAGTGTTTTTAGGTGTCAATATTAGTCAAGCTACCTAAATCCAACACTGTCCCGATGACACCATGTATCCAGTGTTCAGCTTAACTATTATTACAAATTAGATATCTGACTTTATTTTACTGCCAGTCTAGACAAATTTAGGTGAAGTATTATAGCCCGTAGTTAGGTCTCAAGCTCTAATGCTGGTGGTTCTGGTTTGATAGTAACATGCAGAGCTGCAGGTGTGATGACTAAATTGGATGCAAACAGCGTCTGGTACACCCAAATGTTCTGTTCTTTGCATTAGAATAAGATTTTTCAGACCGTGTCTTATAAAACTGGTGTTTGAGACATAACCTGGGGAGACCGGAACTAAGACTTTGTGCATGCACACACTTTACACACACAATTCCAATACATTTCCTGGATAGCATAAAGAATGACATGCGAGGTATCATGAGGTATTCACAACAGTGAACTGTAATCAGAAGTACATATACAAATCACGTATTGTTATTATCCCATCATTTAGATGCAATAGTCTCAACGGCCAGAGTGATAATGTTACGTTGATGATGATGATGATGATGGTCAGTTAACTTGCATGCATGCCTCTAGAGAAGCTTAAGTTCAGTCTCGGTGAATTTTCACTCTTAAAAAAACCCTCAGCTGCTTTCTGAGCTGATCTTTGCTTTTCTCCTCTTTGCAACTCTCTGATTCTTTGCACCATTAGTTTTACTGCAGGGAGCCAAATTACACGCAATTACTGAGACATCAGAGTCAGCGCTTAGACTTAAACCAATACACACTCACTCTCTCACAAGCCAGGGCCTCTGACAATGTGTGTGTGTGTGTGTGTGTGTGTGTGAGAGAGAGAGAGAGAGAGAGAGAGAGGGAGAGCAGTGAAGTGTGCACCCAGAGCAATTAAAATACAGTAGCAGACATGTCAGAAATAGAGACTTGCTGGAGAACAGGAACTCTGAGTGCTGGTATTGGACTCCGTGATCACTTCTCACCATTGCCTGTGTGTTAGCACTACTGCAAGCAGCCAAGCTACACGGTTTCATGCCACTAAGCTGTGAGCCAAGGCTTCCAAGTGAAAAATGCTTTGTCACTGCAAGGACAGAGACGTCTGACCCTAACAATAGTTTCCTGAACTGATTATGAAGTTTGGATTAAGCTTCATAAAAGTGTGTTCATACAGTAAAGGGTTCGTGCAAGTAAAATCTATATAGCTATAACACATAATGCAAATTAATATGTGTCACTTTTTGTTGACATTTTATTGTCTTCTCTCCGAGTAGAGCAACAGAATAGTGTACGTTCGATTGATAGGGGAGAGAACCCTGTGACAGTGGGAATTGCCTATGACTAAACTTCAGCAAAGACAAAGTGAAAGGATTTACTTTAAGAAGGACTTTGTTTCTGTTTTCTTGTATTTATACTCCTTTTCTTTACGCAACACTCCCAATTGCTGCGGGCAGTGATGTAGGACGCCAACATTTGGTTTATTTTAATTGCAGGAATGTCACAATAACTCGACACATACATTTTACACTGAGGTCATGACTAGAATAAAGTAGCAACCAAAGAAAAATGGAATGAATGAATCCCTCAGCTGGGTTATAGTTAAACAACATACTGTACACAAGACTTAAGATTTAATAGGTAGGTTTCCTGTAATCACACGACAGATGACACACTGGCAAAAGGGCTAACAAGTGCATCCCCTGAGAGATCTAAATCTGTTGCTCACATGGCAACATAAGTGCAACCATGCATCTGCTTACATGAACAGATAGACGTCTGTGATCAGCTGGTGTTGCAGCAGAGGGAGTGTAAAACAGTGCCATCCTTCCCACTTAGACAGCAGGCTCAATTATACTGTACATCCTTAGACTTTAAACACTCAGGATTATAGGGTGACACTTCTGTTGGCTTCTCAAGCATTGCCCCCTGTAACACTGAGCCATGTTCCCACTACAGTATGTCCACAAAAAAAATTGGGGGAACCAGTAAGAATTGGTACAACTTGGCAGGAGGTACAGGTAGTATTGTCTCCCTTGATGTGGAGCTGCCATGTTTTTTGGACATGTTTAAAATAAAGCTGGTTGAGGACAAAGTCGAAGCAAGATGCGGGAAGAACTTACTGTAATAAGGCTGTAGTACGACGGTATTGACCAGTTAGCAGTGTACAAACTAGCACCTTCATGGATGTACAAGCATGGCGCAGGTAAGAAGTTTGCATGGCATTCTGACTGAGTTGTCACTGGGATGTCCTTGCGTTGTTGCTGCATCAATGGAATTCTAACAACAACTTCTTCAGGCCTGTGCTATGACTATGGTAATGTAGGTCCATGCCATGACTGCATTAAGTTTGTATTACATTCTCCTGGTGGTACCATGTTTATGGTGCACACACAGCAGGTAACCAGGTAGAATTTAGTACAACATGGATCCAATTCCTCACACCATCACTTTGTGGTGAGAAGCACCGCGGTATTTATATCAACCTACCAGATGCAATGTACTGTAAGTGTGGTGCCATCTGATCACACGTTCAGTTCAATCTTTTTTTACCTGGTGAGTGCTTGATCATACAGTATATGTGATAGGAAATTAGTGACATGATAGACAGATTGAAAACCTGACCTGACGTGCTAAGAAGTAGTCTGAACTTAAAAATGCATATTTTAAGCACTGCGTCCTCCGTTATTTTTAGAACACCGTGGGAACTTCATGGTTTTTGACTGGTTGTTACGGGGGTCTTATAGAATGCAGGTCCAGTTGATATTCTTAGCTAAATCACAGCCATTGGGACAAAGATTAGCCCTTATTCTTGAGGGACGAAATCAAGTCCCAAAAATGTTTGGTTTTATTGACATTTTATTGTCTTCTCTCCAAATAGAGCTACATAATAATGTAAGTTTGATTGATAGGGGAGAGCCCTATGACATTAGGAATTGGGCTCGTTGATGCTGATGTCTCCCTGTTAATGTTGCTGTTTTAAAGCACACTATGAACATCCCTGTCAATCCATACATGAACTCAATACTTCACAAAACCGAAAGGGCTAATAAACTGTCTCAGTGGCTCATTATGCTTAATTGGACTTGTGGTTCTTAGCGGAAGACGATCAGTAAAATCAAAATAAACTTTTTGTTTGACTCTGTGTGACTGTGTTTAGTGATTTCGTTACACCGTAATTAGTTCATTATGCTCACATAGAAGGGACTCACTTAGACATGTGCTGTCATGGAAATGGCTAAGGAAGTTGTAGCACAGCTCCCTGTGATTCCCACTGGCTGCACATGAACACCACGGCCCCACGTTAGACGTGGAGTTATCCAAGTAGTTTGGGGTGATGGTGGTTCCTGAGAAAAAAGTCAGAAAGTACATATGAAAGCAAACCTAGTTCTTCTTAGTCAGAATATTCAGTGGTCTGCAGTGTTCCAGAACACTGTGTGCAAGCATCTATGTAGTCGCTTGGTTGCAGGTTGCTATGATTTCACACATTGTTAAACAGTAATTTTTTCTACTACTCCCGCATCACAGCTGTGGGGGTGCTGAAAGGTTCAGAAAATCTTTATGTTCACACTTTTATACTATGTGTGTGGGTGAGAGACTGAGAGACAGAGAGAGAGATGGAATGAGAGATTATATATGTGTTTTTCTGCTACCATTGTAAATTGTGTGCATGGATGTCAACTAGAGATTATAGTTTTTTTTTTTTTTTTTTTAGACATTCCTAGCTCTGGAAGATGTGTGCAAGCATTTTTTTCTATGGGGATTAAAAATGCTGCTGTCATACTCATTGTCTGTGTGGAGAGAGAGAAAGAGAGAGAGAGAGACTTGGCTGTAACGGGAGAAAGTAGAAGTGCTGCACTTTGGTGCTTTTGTGGCCTGAGATGGACTTGTTTAAAGACATCGATTTCTTTTGTCCCAGAACACAAAAGTGTAACATCTGCACAGCACACCTAACAAACGTACTGCTTTAATGCTAAAGAACTAGGCCAGTTGTCTTTCCTCTACTTTTCCCTTCATCTCTTTCTCTACATCCCTGCCTTTTCCACTTTCTCTGACCATATCGTCCTGCGTTAACATCACAATAAAGCATATATGCTCAATGGTCACCAAGCTAAAGTCAATGAATATCCTTCAAAGTGAAGAATTTTTCCATTTGTTGTAATTATACGAGTGTCTCTTCAAATTTAACATTCTCACCTATCAGCCCAGTGTAGGCAATGAGGCAGGCTCCATAGTTCTCTTGTTGGCAGCCGCTGGCAGTGTGCTCTGAGGGCTGGCAGTCATGCTTGAACTGGGCCCAACGAGATCTGGGGGAATCATAACAACACATCCATCATCCAGCCAGCCAGCACATTCCTCTATCACACAGACACGCACTCTTCCCATGTTTGAGTAAGGTACAGTAGATGGAGGTAGTTTGGGTCACATCAGGCTCAAATTGGCATCAACATTCCCCAAATAAGCAGACACAGGAAACATGCGGAAATGACAAAGCAGATATTTTTATCTAAAAAAAAAAAAAAAGATCAGTTAACCACATAAAAGGAGACACACTACCTTTTTCTTTTCTATCACACACAATCTGTTGAAAAAAAGATGCCATGGCAGAACCAAAGGTGGCTGAAGTGTGTCAAGACTGACACAGCCTATTGTTCTGAAACTTAACCACTCTATGTTTCTCTCTCTACTTGCATACCCACAGACATTTTGATTTGTTAGGTCTCCTCTTTGTCATCAGCCGCATGGCAGGCGTTCAAAAAAGGCACTGCTGGAGTGCCGCCATGACTTCCAGACATTTAACCACTCAGAGATCTGGAATCAGCCGATTGATTTAAGGGGTTGTCAATAAGTCCTGATTGCGTATGGTAATAAGACGTTGTGGCAGTAAGTGCCAGCAGCTGGGAGTGGTAGGATTGTGGACAGGAGAGATGGATGAAAGAGTTTGTGTTTGTGACATGAACAGTTTGTGTGTGTGAGAGAGGGAAAGGGAGCTGAGCTCTCATTTTTAACTCCACAGAGAGTCTTGAGAAGTGACTTTTGCTGTCAGTGTACTCCCTCTTTGCCCCACTCTAATTTACTAGCCAAGTACCACATCTACTTCAACAGCTCCATATCACAAAATGGCTGAAAAGCAATAAGCAGGATGTTTATTTGCTACACCACTTCCCTTAACCGAAACTGGGGCTGTGGGATTTCTAAATAGTATGTCAAACTGCACATCAAAATTTTTTATGCCTGTAGACTATATCCACAACCATTACATTACCATCCTACATAGGGTTTGCTCGACACCTTTTAAAAATAATATTATAAATTTTTAACATATGAATCATCCATCACTGTTTGATGAGAAAAAATGAAAGCGATCTTAGTTTCAAATGGATCGCATACTCACTTGCACACAAGGTCATCCTCGCAGGCGCTGAGCTGAGCCAGACAGTTGGGTTTTTCTCTTTCCTCATATGAGCATGCAGGGACAATAGTTTGGCGTCTGCGCTCAGAACATGCTGTGTCTGAGCACGGACAGAACAGCAACTCATGTGTGTAGTCAGGTGGCACACGGTCAAAGAACTTCCTCAGAGCTTTGTTGCACCGTGCACGGTTACAAGACCCTGCTTTCCCTGTTGGGGTGATGCAGGCTGACACATACTCTGTACGCAGCTTCTGGCACGTATCATCCACATTGCAGGCTTTAGCCGCATCCAGACAGTGATTCACCGTCGCCATACCTGCGTCAGACTCTGCAGACAAGGGTGAGGAAGGAGAAGCAGGGGCATCAATCATTTGGCTTATTTATGAAACATGGAAGTAAGGTTGTGTGTGAAGGCATACTAGAGTATACTAGAGTCAACATACTGGTCAAAATGTGAGTGCACAAGCTCTCACTACTCACACGAGGGTTTGAAAGAGTGCTTACAACCATGTTTTATTTATGAAAAGTGGCAACATATAAACTGAAGTGGACGCACAGTTTTCTTTATCCAATAAATCACCTATGATGAATCATAGTTGATGGAGTTAGTGATAGCAGAATGTCACATGGCAAAATGTGTCTTAAAATGTCTTTCTGTCTAACAAATTTATCTTGTTCATCAGCATTAAGTGTGCAACATTAGTGGAGAAAATGTCAACCACCAAAATGAGAACATAAAGGACTATGAGGCTCAGGCTGCCATTTGAAAACTCGTTTTTTGGGATTTTTTTTATTAGTAAAAACGAAAACTGATAAATGATTCCATACAATGGGTTCCACCTAGTTTCACAATTCATAAAAGGAACTGTCCAGTGCTGAAAAAAAAAAAACCCCAATCTGCTTAGTGTACATTCAGTTAAGTTCAGTTTAGCCTTTTATTTGTCACATATGCATTATTGCACAGTGAATTACACATTCTTGAATTTACTGGCACACACACACACACACACACACA
>JAOVVA010000041.1:12413751-12432593 GCA_028565275.1 Leiocassis micropogon
AAACAAAATAACAAAACCCAAAACAAAATAACAAATTCAAAACCAAATTAACAAAACGGAAAACAAAATAACTAATAGAGTTTTGTTATTTTGTTTTCAGTTTTGTTAATTTGTTTTGCACTTCAGGGCCACCGTACAAAATGCTTCAATATAAGAAAGTTCTCCCAGGGGAATTTTTTTTTTTAAACCTAAGAATACTAATTTATTCAGTGACCCCTTGAGAAACTTTTTAAGAGTGTTTTAAAGACCTAAGTACTGGTAAAATAATGCTTGTGGCTTTTTTGATCTTCTAATCTTAAACGAGAAGTTGCTCGTATATATCAGATCTATATATTTCTGGACACTGACCCAAGTTTTTTTGCGAGATGTTTTTTTTAGCTGCTACTACAGCATATTGATTTGAAATTAAATTGTGAATGTGAAAACAGTGTGCATACTTTGAACTTTTAGTATTTTTAAGTGTTAATATACAAATCATGGAAACCATGTAGGAATTACAGACTGTAAGTAATCTCTGTAAGTAATCTCCCTGTTTAAGAGACCAAACCCAGAAATTATTATAGCCCAGTTCCGGCCCACCTCTACCACGTTCATCTTTATTACATTAATTAATTGAATATTTATTTATTTATTTATTTATTCATTTTTACCAGTGCCGCAAGTGGGTCAGCAGAGCCACATCTTTGCCAGAAGTGGACCACATCCAGGTGCAATCTGGGAAGTATCTGGATGCTCAGCTGTTCCGTGCACATGTGTGTGTTATTCCTTATTTATTTCATTTTACATTTTGGTTCTACAGTTGATTTCATGTGGTGAATTTCCTGTTAATTCTTAACATAAAGTGAAGCAAACCATCATTAGGCTGGTAAGAATTATTTTCCTGCTGATGAAAAACCTCTTCACAACAGTTGGCCAGGTCAAGGACAGGTACAGTACGTAGTGGGCGTAAAGTATTTGTGTCAAAAAAAACAATCAAGACATTATCTGGCTGTACAGTATATTTAGGTTTGGACTTTTCTGCCTCAGAATTTCTTTCAAATCCTCATAATAAATAAAATCATTGTGAGTTTTCTATATTTTTTTAATATGTATCTAATACGAATAGGTACATAACAGAGAAGCCCACAGCTGTAGCTGTGATGAACAGAGAACCCTGTTGCCTAAGAGAGCCCAATGAATAATTTATACTCCCTGATGAGATGCTTTTACTTTCTTTACTATCATTCAGAGTGAAACTAACCAGTCATTGGCTTTGGTGAGGCTCATGTATGAGAGAGAGAGTGTAATTTGCACATTCTTCTAAGTGTTTAGCTGCCTTGTGAATTTGCATGAACAGCAGTTAGAAAAGATGCTGTGATTGGCTTCAGGGGTCTTACAAAGGAAATGACACTTTAGTCTCATCCCAGGCTGGTAGCTGTCATTCTACACACTAGAACTAAACAGAAGATGGGATTTGTAGTAAAATATAGAGGAAAGCATTCTCAGTAAGGTTACACTCCAATTGCAAAGTAAATGTGTGTCACTCTTACACTGCCCTAGAGATCTCTCTCAGATCCCACTAATCTTTCACATCTTAATTACTTAGTTTGCTTTGGAACATGAAACATTTAAAGTTTCAAATGAAAGTTAACACTACTAACATTTAGTTCCTCTACACACCGCCTTCAACATTGGTCTCAGGGCATTATGTGTACCTTTGGGTGTTCCATGTGGTGAAACACAAGAAAATACACTCTTCTGGCTTGTTTATGCATCATCAATGTGAGGTGGTGGGAAGTTTTATTATCCTAGCTTCATGTTCTTGTGCTGTTTCTGAAGGTCCCTGACACATCATGACAAGATTTTCACCCTAAAGGATTTTTATTTAGACATGATTTATCCTCTTGTTAATATCACCATAAAGTATGAATCTTTATGCACTATCTGAATATTCGTTATACCACCAGTCTTTGAGAGAGATGCCGAAATACATGCAAATGTGGTACATTGTTTGCCTTTTTTCCATAGTGGATTCTGGTGCCACCTCTTCCCCATGTAAACAAACCACACACATTCAGCCATCCACATGATGTAAAAGAAACCATGATTCATCAGACCAGGCCACCTTCTTACACTGCTTCATTTGACACCAGATTTGCATTTATCAAAGCATGTGATCATCAAAGCATCAAGGCAACTTCCCTTAAGTGTGATTTTATGGCTATGTGTGTGCAATCTACAACTGTGACCAAATGTTTTTACAATATATAATATAATTTTTTTACAAAGTCTGCTGCCTCATTTTTTTAATGAGGGCAACTTGCATATACACCAGAATGTTATGAAGATGAATGTTGATCAGATGAATTACAATTAATCGTCAAGTCCCCTTTTGCCATTAAAATGAACTCTCCTAAAAAAAAAAAACATTTCCACTGCATTTCAGCCCTGCAACAAAAGGACCAGCTGAGATCATGTTAGTGATTCTTTCATTAGCACAGGTGAGTGTTAGCGAGGACAAGGCTGGAGATCACCCTGTCACGCAGAGTTACAATAATAGACTGGTAGCTTTAAAAGTAATGTGGTGCTTGAAACCATTGTTCTTCTTCTGCTACCCATGTTTACCTGAAAGGAAACACATGCTGTCAACTTTGCATAAAAAGGGATTCACAGGCAATGATATTGCTGCTACTAAGTTTGCTTCTAAATTAACCATTTATTGGACCAAGAACTTCAAGGAGAGAGGTTCAATTGTTGTGAAGAAGGCTTCAGGGTGCCCAAGTCCAGCAAGCGCCAGAACCCTCTTCTAAAGTTGATTTAACTGCAGGATCGGGCAACCACCAGTGCAGAACTTTCACAGGAATAGCAGCTGGCAGGTGTGAGTGCATCTGCATGCATAGTAAGGTGAAGACTTTTGGAGGTTGCCCTGGGGTCGAGAAGGGCAGCAAAGTTCTCTCAGGAAAAACATACAGTAAGGGGCGGACTAATATTTCGCAAAAGGTACGGGGATTGGACTGCTGAGGACTGGGGTAAAGTCAATGTTTCTGATGAAGCCACTTTCTGGTTGTTTGTCCAGAGAAGAAATGAGCGCTACCACCTGTGTGACCAGTAAAACATCCTGGGACCATTCATGTGTGGGGTTACTTCTCAGCCAAGGGTTAATTATAATGCAAGTTTAAAGCAAAGTATTTTTTAAAAGCATTACAGCAATGAAATATGTTCTGTTTTTATTTTCTCAGTCACAAAAAATAAATAAACAAATAAATAAATATTGCTATTATAATGTGCTATCATTTTTTATCATGTTATTAATGTGATTATTATTGTGATTAAGATTTGCTGTTTGTTTTTAACTATATATTTTGTAATTAAATAAGAAAGAAGATAAAGAAGACTTTAGACTTCCTAGGTACATTGGGTACATTTTCAAATGTTGCTAAGTAAGTAATTGACCAGTGTCTTGAACTGCTACTTTTTGCTCAGATAAATGGGCCACATCACTTTCTGTTTAAAAATGGGACAGGATGGGATTTTAAGCTGGCCTTTTTTATTTTTACAGTAAATGAAAAAAAAATTAAGCCAAATTGATAGATTATCTTTAAATTATAGTAAAGCACAGGCGATTGCTCTATATACTGGACATGCTTGTCACAATTCCACTTTTGCAGGCACTGTGTTGTTTGGACTCCAGACTTCAGTTCCCAGCATTATTTTGCCTAAGAACACAGCCATGAAGAAAGAATGGTACGAAAACATCCTCCAAGAGCAACTTCTACCAACCATCCAAAAACAGTTTGTTGACAAACAATGCTTTTCCAGCATGAAAGAGCATGTTGCCATTAGGCAAAAGTGATAATTAAGTGGTTCAGGGAACAAAACATCAAAATTTTAGATCCATGCAATTTAATGCAATTGTCAATAAAAGCATTTTACACTTATGAAATGCTTGTAATTATACTTCAGTATATCATAGTAACATGTGAAAAAAAAAAATACTGACGCAGCAGACTTTGTGAAAATAAATATTTGTGTCATTTTCAAAACTTTTAGCCACAGCTGTATTGTCCTGGGTAAATTTGAAGAAGATGTCCTTCTTTATAGTTTTATTATTCATTGCTTTATTTGGAAATTTTATGTACTGAGGTATTGGCGATATTAATTTATGCAAAACATTTGTCGTTATTTGGCTTATACAGTAGTTGTTTTGGAAATGCCAGATCTGTCTTTAGTTTCACTTTGAAATGTGCCTCAAAACCCTAGAGCAAAAAGGACTTGAGTGTGTACATGGATGCTGTTGATGCAATTGCAAAAGTGAGGCATGTTGCTGGAAGGGATTAAGTGGGTAAATGAAATTGACTGATGAGCTCAACACTCTCAAAAAAGGCGTTCCTGTCCTTTTAAAACCTGCAATATTTTCTGTGCGGAGATGTGTGTGCAAAATCTTTAAGCAAGGCAAGGTGAACAATTGTCTGCTTCACTCTAATCAGGTTTTAGATGCGTCTTTTATACATGCCCTGTCAATTATGATTACAATAATCAGCTTGACTGCCATGAGTTTCTGCTAACACATGGCCAGAAATAGTACTTTATATATACACATTCTCAAGCACAAAAATCTTGATAAATCACATTCTGTCAGAAGAAACCTGTAAAAAAATGTTTATGTACACAACTTTTACACAGACATGATAAATGAGCCCCATGTTTATTTTAAATATTACTTTGCTATTTATTTCATCCCTTCCTTCCATTCTTTTTGATCCAGGCCTGTCTGTCTCAATCAGACGTCTTTGTCAAAACTTCGTCTTTACTCGGGGTGTACAGTGTGTGTTCGTGTGCGCACATGTAAAAGGAGGTGGTATGTGATATGTGAGGCGTTCCTAATATACAGTACAGTGAGGATTATATCTATCCAGCCCACGTCTAGTGTCACAAAGTGTATGCTCTGAAAGACTTCACACCTGCTATGCCTCCTGATCTACAACAAATCCAACTTCACATATGCGCCTACTGCTTATTAGCATCAGCACCTGCTCCGTAATTATGGATTCCGTAGGAAACTCATATATAGTTCAAAGTTAGCCTCTGGTCTCTGCAAAGACCTTGTACTATTATGAGTCATACTAGGCCTTATTTATAACCATGGATTCTCCTGGTACGTTGTTATTGTGTTGACCTTGTCTGTCTATTCCTGTGGTCATGATTATGTATTTGCCTAAGTCAAGTCTGTCTATGTGTGTTCTTGAACACTCTGGCTGTTCAGACAAAGGTTCATGAAGAAACCTTAATTACCATTCTCAGCTCTTACAGCCTGTCACCTACAGTATGCCTCATGCATCTATTGCTCTGATGTGCTCTACATTAGCACTCTTAGCTTGCCTTGACTCACTATATATCTGTGACACTAATTTATAGCTGTGTTGAAGTGATATGTGCATAAATCTTTCTCTATGCAAATTTCACTGCATAGATGAAGGAAGAATGAATGTAATTTATAGTGGAGTACAATAAAATAAAGAAAACAATAAGATTTTGTTGATAATGTTTCTCCATTAAAAAACAAACAAACAAGCAAAAAAATTATGACGAGGAGAACATTCTTCCCAAAATAACTGTTCAAATGTCGAAAGTCATGATTTTCAACAACAACAAAAAGGAACTATAATCTACTATAATAAGGATTTATCTCATAGACGTGTACTTAATCGCTATTTCGGAACATAATCGGTAAAACCAACATGATACTTCCTTTTAGTCCTTTTGTCTCAATTATTTTTTTCTCCTCCTTTAACATTTTTATTTCACACACGTCTATGGGTACATCCTATCATGCTGAGAGACTAGTTGAAATGCTCTGTGTGAAACTTCTATGTGTCAAATACTGAGTGTCAGATCACGTTTCTCCCACTGTCCTGATAATCCATCCCTTTCAGTTCGAGTGAACGAGAGAAAAAGAAAAAGAAAAAAAAAGGATAAGTATACCCGAGGTCTTACAATTAGACACTCCTCTTCTCACCTTTTATTGTATCCTGCTAAGTTTTTGTTTGTTCACATATTTCACCTATGTGTTGATGGTTTACAATTTATGAGCTCAAGAGCATCTCTTTCCTGAAGTGAAGCTACAGTAAAGTGGATGCAAGCACATGGTAAAACAGAACAAGAGAAGCAAGCATTTACTAATTGATATCTTAGTAGAAAGACATTAAAACGACTGGATTTCCTCGACCCATAAGAATTAGAGCACATTTACATTTAGGCATTTGTCAGACGCTCTTATCCAGAGCGACTGGCAAAAGTGCGCGGACATTTAGAGGAAGTTCATTCCACCACCAAGGTGCCACAGCAGCACAGAGTAAGAAATGTCGAAGTGAATGTCCGGATTCAGGGGAGAAATCTGACATTAATAATACATTCCTGCACCCACATGTAAACCACCTACTCAGCTTGTAACTTGTTTTATAGTACAGAGCATGTTAGATGCCTTAGATGTGGGGTTTTAAATCATGAACTTCTATTTCAGTGGAAGCGTCTAAAATAAACACAGATGCTCACCTATCTGAGCTATGCATAAAGCAGAAGTAACAGTTTGTTTTTTTAATTTGTTTCAGTGGGACCAATAAATATTATATAGACCATAGGAAAATAGTGGGAATGGCAAAATTATTCTTTTCCATTGTGTGTGTGTGTGTGTGTGAGAGAGAGAGAGACATGATTTAGAGTTGATAGTGCCTTTCTTCTCGGTTTGTGGTAATGGTTCCCAAGGGTTTATTCCTCCTGCATGTATCAGTGACATTCAATGATTTATTAAATGTAAGGTGAATGTTAAGAAATGTGAATGAATGAGCTTGATAAATAGCAGTTAATTAGTGGGAAGTGCATGTGTTTCTGTTGTTTTTTTCTATTTGTGAGCAGAATATTTAAACACTAAAGCAATCAATTGTAACAAACTAATTAGTGGTTTGTGTGTGTGTGTTTAGACAGGACTTTAAATGATTTCAATTTAAACATTAATGATCCTGGTCTCTTGTTGATGTCTTGCAGAAGCAAATTGATTCCTTACGTTTCAATTAGCATTAGGTTTCCCTCAGGGGAAATCCCTCAAACTAGAATTTAGGAGGTTGGCAAAAGAAGCTGACCTCACTGGATGAAGTGTTAGCAGGTTTTCTGATGGTTGTTTGGCAGACAGAGTAGAATATTTTTTAAATCATATTTTAAAAATATGATGAAAGTCATGGTTTTTACTTTTTCTTTACAAATTAATCCCAGAGTTTTAAAATCAATACTTATCAAAACATATTGGCATTTCTTGATGATATTACCCATGTTCTCTGATCAAATTGTCTGATGTGGAGCCTGCATGTAACTGTAGTTCATGAATGCATTGTTAGATTCTTATAAAACTTGTAGTTCATGTACCATAGAAAATGATTAACTATTTAATTATCTATTTTACAGGAACAATTAGCACAAACCTTAAAAGGGATGACCATTTCTGGAAATTCCTTAATTGATGAAATCTCACAAGAATAAATAAACAAATAAATAAATACTTATAAACTTGATTTTGGCTTCAAAATATACAAATAATTAAATATTATTATAACATGATTTTTCAGATAATTAAGGGTCAATACAAAAGAAGCTTGGTCTGATCTTTACTAATCTTGTAGTCATAGATCAAGAGGTTTTGATGGCACTGTTTTAGTGATTGCAGTGTCAGTGGCGCTTGGACTCCACTGATTCTTTCTTATCTATAATTCTCTATGAAAATCATAAAAATGACATGGGATCTTACATATAACAGCAGTGGATTCTGGATGGATTTCTGCAGAGCTTCTTGCATTGGTAAAAATGTCAGTTTTTATGAATTCGATAGCTGCCGATTAAAAAGAAAAATCCTCACAAGTTTCTCCTTATTTTTCCTCATTATATGTGAATCTTTTTGTCCCACATCCGACTCTTTTTATTATTCTATGTTCCTATGGCATGACGGAAGCACATTCTATATTTTTCTTCTTCTCCATTACAATTCATTTTTAATCATTCTCTCTCACTCAGTCGAAGATAAAGCTCTGTTGCATTGTGTGCAGAGAGGACTGTAATCAGAGAGTGGTTTGGCAGCATTTCATTTTCATCCGTCATTACTGGATTTCTTCCTGAGTAGGCCACTGATCAATACACTGCTGAGCTTCCTCACACCAGCACTCATTACCCTGCTACAGGCACTCGTACTGTCTGTGGACCTCACTGTCTGTATCACATCAACTTCTGTAATGACCATATGATATAACTGTTATAACCTGTTATAATGAACGTATGTTTATGTTATTAAAGAATATACAGGTAACTCTTTGACAAATAATTAAGCAAATGTTCGAGACAAGGTAAATGTCATGATTTAGTAGGAGGAAAAACATCCTGATATTTCTGTTTGAATATGCCATCTTGGAACTCTTCATTATGCTGCAGTCTCTCCATAGCTATGCTGGGGATGATATAGGTTGAATTTCTTCGCTGCTACGTCAATGTAGACCAATTTTCTTCACGTTTTCTAATACTGCCAAGAAGTTCAGCTCACATTCCAAAAGTAGTTTTTTTTCCTAGATCACAAACAGTGTTTTTTTCACAGCTTTTAGTAACCCGAGGTTCTCTGCTTCTACATAGAACTTAAAAGATTGCAAAAGTCAAATGGAAGCACATAAAAGTTTTTCTTTAACTGTAAATAAGCCAAAAGGATTAATTAAATTTACGAAATATTGTATGCTTAGTAGGTACTGTGGGGCAGGCAGATTTGATGCATCTTAGTTCAGGGTTCAGGGTGTGATCATTAGCCTAATATAATATTTTAACTGTTTAAACTGTTTATGCAAATTTAAAACAGTTTTATAAAGTTGTTAATTGCTGAGTTTGAGCTTTTCCAGGCATATGTCATTCTGATATACTGTACTGAAAAGGGAGAATTCATAGTTAAACTTACAAGCATCCATGCGCTTAAGCTCTGGGGCAGACTTTGTAAAAACTGTATGAAACTCATCTGAGAGAAGGACTCAACAAAGAATAGTCAAGGTCAATGTTTGAAAATTTGGACTGTTTTTCTATGAATACAGTATGTCATTGTTGCTTATGTGTGCTTAATTTGGTCTATTATTTTTTTTAAGTTAATGGAATGTGCTTGTTAAGTTCTTGCAGTGTTTGAAAGTGACAATTATTAATGCTTATGCTTGAAGATACAGTCAAACCTTGGATTGCAAGCATAATTTGTTCCGGAAGCATGCTTGTATATCAAAACTCGTATATCAAAATGAATTTAGAAATAATGTAAACTATGATGATTCGTTCCACCACCCAAAATTTTCATATAAATTTTTTTTAACAAAATATAAAGTAAAAATAAAACAAATTAACCTGTACTTTACCTTCAAAAAGAATCCAGACAGAGCAGTGTTTTTGTTAGTGTGTGTATGTACCAATCTTATCAGTTCTCTCTTACCGATCATTTCCATTATATTATACTATAGTATATCCACTATGGTATACTGTTTGACAGAAATGACGAAAAAAAAAAGATTTCATTCTACCGCCTCTAGCTTTGATTATGGTTCACATTGTTGTGGCCAACTCATGTTTGAAAATGATTCCTTTTACAGTTTGAGGTCTGAAATATGCTAAAGCCAAAAGGGAAGAAAAACTGCATTGATGTGATAACCTGGTCATCCAGTACATTCCGGTCATCAGCTGAGAATTTTATTGCCACATACTGTAACATTTCTAGAGTCTAGACCTGACCAGCTAAAGCAACCCCAGAACATAACACTACCTCCAGTGGATTGTACAGTAGGCATTATTCATGATTGGTGCATTGTTTCATGCACTTCCCTTCTTACATTGACATTCCCATTGCTCTGGAACAGATGAAATCTGAACTCAGTGCACATGACCTTTTTTCATTGCTCCAAAGCCCAATCTAGTCAAAGCCCAAGTGAGTTGAAGCCTTTTTTCTGATTACTCTCACTCCCAATTTTGTACGTTTTTGTTGAACTGAGCATGTGGAAATGTTCTTACTATTATACAAAGCTGTGAATTCGGCAGTTGATGTTTAATGATCCAACTTCTCCAATCATTTAGGTCATCTCTATTCATGATTTTTTTTTCTGACTACATTTCTTCCATGAAGATTTCCAAATAATTCCTTCCAAAAATTGATATTCTATTCCAAATTTTTCTTTAATGAATTCCAGTAACTGATTTCAGTTTTTAGTTTTATTTGTTTAATACTGGTCAATTGCATTAATTAATAACCAATTAATCTCACCCTATTGAAACTGTGACTTTTTTCCTTTTTTTTTGGGCCAGCCGTTGTATTTTGCATGTGTCTTAGGTTGTGATATGTGTGGAGTTCGGTCTATTATGTGTTCCCTTAGCAAGGAAAATCAAATATGAGATCTCAGGTTAATCGCTTCTTTTTCTTCTTCTTCTTTGTCTTTTTTTCTGTTCCGTTTCAGGGGTCACCACAGCGAATCAACCTCCATCTAACCCTATCCTCTGAATCTTCTTCTCATACACAAACTAACTTCATGTCCTCTCTCACTGCATCCATAAACCTCTAACCCTCATGCCTGGCCACCCTCAGCATCCTTCCACCAATATATTCACAATCCCTCCTCTGAACATGTCCAAACCACCTCAATCTGGCCTCTCTGACTTTATCCCCAAAACATCTAACATGGGTTGTCCCTCTGACTCATTCTGGTTGAGTCATTTTTGTTTCTATCATCCTTCATCTCTGCTACCTCCAACTCTGCCTCCTGTCTTTTCTTTAGTGCCAGTATCTCTAAGCCATTGAGCATCGCTGGTTTCATAACTGTCTTGTACACCTTTCCTTCACACGCCTAATACTTTTCTCCACCCGTTCCATGCCTGTACAACTCTTCACCTCCTTTTCAAACTCCCTGTTGCTCTAGACCGTTGATCCTAAGTCCTGCACCTTCTGTACCTCGGCTCCCTGTAGCCTCACCATTCCACTTGAGTCCTTCTAATTCACACACTTGTATCCTGTCTTGCTGCGGCTAACCTTCATTCCTATGCTTTCCAGAGCATACCTCCACCTCTCTAGAATTTCCTGGCACCAATTCTCCTTCATTCCTCGGATCCTCTTATTCTTTAAGATCTTGTTAAACAGACTAGTCAGAAACTACCACCTCTCCTCTGCATGTCCATCCCTCCACAGGTATGCCATCAGGACCAACTGCCTTTCCACTCCTTATCCTCTACTAAGTTTTGCTACTTCCTGCTCCACAACAGTCACCTCTTCTACTCTTCGTTCTCTTTCATTTTCCTCATTCATCAACTCCTTATCAAGTACTCCTTCCAACTTCCCATCACCCTCCTGGCACCTGTCAGTACATTTCCATTCCTACTGTATCTTTAATCACTCTAACCTGCTGCACATCCTTCCTACCTCTAGCTCTCTTCCTCGCCAACCTGTACAGATCCACCACTCCCTCCTTACTGTCCATCCTAGCATTCAAGTCTTCATACGCTCTTTGTTAGGCCTTATGCTGCATCTTCCTGTACTCATGTCTACTCTCTTCAGTCCTCTCAGTGTTCCACTTCTTCTTAGCTAACCTCTTTCTCTGTATACACTCCTGGACTTTTTTGTTCCACCACCAAATTTCCTTGCCCACTTTTCCCTTTCCGGATGATACACCAAATAGCCTTCTACCTGTCTCCCTGATCACATTAGCTATAGTCCAGTCAACTGAAAGCACCTCCTGACCATACAGAGCCTGTCTTTACTCCTCCCTGAAAATTACAAAACATTCTTCCTTTGTCCTCTTTACCTTTCTTACCACCAGGGTCATTTTACACACCACCATCCTCTGTTGTCTGGCATGGTCACTATCCCCTACCAATACTGTATTTTGCAGTCACTGATCACTGAACAACACAAGACGTAGTCCACCTAAATGCTTCTGCCTCCACTCTTATATGTCACCCTATGTTCCTGCCTCTTTTGGAAGAAAGAATTCACTACTGCCATTTCCATCCTCTTTGCGAAGTCCACTACCATCTGTCTTTCTGCTTTCCTGTCCTGAAGACCAAACCTGCCCATAACATTCGCATCACCTCTATTCCCTTCCCCAACATGTCCATTAAAATCTGCACCAATCACCACTCTCACACCTCTGGGCATGCTCTGCATTACCACATCTAACTCGCTCCAGAATTTCTCCTTCTCTTCTAACTCACACCCTAACTGTGGGGCATAACCACTAACAACACTGCACATCACACTTTCAATTTCCAGCTATTTTCACCTCCAGAACATTCCTTACAAACTCCTATTTCAGGATAACTTCTACTGTACCCATTTCTTTTCCCATATCCCCATGGTAAAACAACTTGAATCCTGCTCCTAAGCTTCTAGCCTTGCTACCTTTCTTCCTGGTCTCCTGAACACACAGTATGTCCTTCGCTGCCTCATGTCAACCAACTCTCTTGCCTTCCTTGTCATAGTCCCAAAATTCAAAGTCCCGAATAGTAAACTGTAATAGTTTTAATATTGTTAATATTTTTGTTTATTGTTGTGGTGGACAGGAGACAGTATGGACTCTGACTGGTCTAAGGAGCCATTAATTAGGAAGATAAAAGGTATGTGTTCATTGTGTTAAGTGGTGAAATTGCCTATGTGTTCATGGACACTCTAAATATGGAGTCCAGAGAGGTGTCACTGCAGGGCAAGTCATCACCAGACTAAACAAACAGAATGACAGACCAATAAGAGAGATAAAAACTTTGGGAGTGCCCAAATTAACACTTCAGTACAATCTTAAAAATACAGAATGCAGTGGTGAAGAAAGGCAAAAACAAAAGGTTGGCGGAAAAATTATTTCCTTTCACAACATCTAGCCAAATCAAGTACTCTTTTGTCAAAGTCTACTTCAGGAAACAGCTTCCCAGGCTGCCCGGTTCTTGAATAATATTCATTGAACAGATAAAAAAAAAATAATAATAAGTTGTGCCATAATTATTGGAAGAGAAGAGTATGAAAAAGGGAGAGATGGGTTTATGAGACAAAGTGTACTACATTATCTGTTAAATATGGTGGAGGCAGTGTTGTTACATGGGCAAGTATGGCTGCCATGGATGCTGTTTACTGATTATGTGACTGCTGATAGAAGTAGCAGGTTGAATTTGCGCAGATAGTGATTGTACTTAAAAGTATAGATAAATAATTACCCAAAGCATACTGGAAAAGCAACCTAAGAGCTTCCTAATGAGAAGAAATAGAATGTTTTAAAAAGTTTTAGTACGTTAAGTGAACTCAACCCAATTGAGCTTGCTTTTTACTTTTGGTCCAGAGTCGCATAAATTTTTCTCCAAAATCTTGTTTTGATGATAGGAGAGTCAGACCACGGTGTAAAGCCTTCTCCAGCACACAAAATTTCACACAAAATTTCACAGTTGCTCTTTGCTATAACTTGCTGTCTATGATTAATTAGCAGATGTGGTAACGGCACATGGTCAGAATAGCACCCGTTGCACAGCACCCGATGTTCACAGATAAGGTCTTTTGGCACACTGACTTATGAAGGTTGTTGCTCCCTGTGACTGTGCATGCAGGCTTGTGCTGCCATCTGTTGGCATGTTACAAAACTAGTCTCAACATTTTTTTATACCACCTTGTATTAAACATATCCGTGAGTACTACTGTTGTTTTTTCTACTATTCAAGTCCACTAAGCTATTTCTTATCATGCTTACTCAGGATGTCTTTATGACCACATTTCTTCCTTGAGGATGATGGTTCTTTACTACCTAACAGTTATTAACCCATTACTGCATCTGTTATGGTTAAATAACTTATCAGCTGAACCTTATTAATCACTACAGTAAGTAGTGGAAGTGCTCTTAAATATTTGCTTAGGTAAATCCAGGTGGACTTGTTTTTGTTAAGGATTACAGGTCGAGATGGATCCAAGTGCAGTGGAGCAACTTTATTATGTTATAATAAATGTTATGTGAAATTCGAAATTGGCTTGGCATCGGGGTTTTTATAAACGTGTTTGTTGTTGGAGCGCTTGCTGCTCTGTGTCGGGAAGCTCTGTGTGCACAGAAAGAGAGAGCAGCGCTGGAATGCGGAAGCTGGCGTGAGTGCTCTGTGTGCAATGTGAGCCTGGGAGGAATGCGGAAGTGCGAAGAGCCGGCGAGGGAGCTTTGTGTGTAGCGTGACTTGTGCAGGAATGCAGAGACGTGGAGAGCCGGCGAGAGAATGGAGAAGTCGCACAGGTTGGTGGCTGGTTTTGTGAAGCTTATTCGTGGTCGAAGGCGAGCAAGGTTCAGAGCCAGAAAGGCGAGAGAAAGGCCGTGATCCGAATTCGTAGTCGTTGAAGCAATTCCAAAGGTCAATAACAAACTCCGTGAGCGTGGAGTCCAAACGTGAGACAATAGCGAGGTCGAGAAAAACAAAGTGTGGTCGGTAGCAGGGAGTCAAGGCATAGAACAAACGCTGGAAAATTGGGCTATGGAAGGCGCACAATAATCTGGCGATGAGGTGGTGTTAGTGTGGGGGTTGATTACTGATGGCGCACAGGTGTGTGGAAAGAGGAAGGTGAGGCGGTGAGATGTAAGGAGCGGTTGGGAACATTGAACAGGAGTGCTTCTGATATCATGGCGGTGACGCTGTAATTGGACATGAGCCCGCTGCTAAGTTCTTCTGCAGCTGCGGACGAAGGCTAGGGCAGAGGGAACTGCAGCTTTCTTTTCCTGGGGGGGGAATAATGGTGGCTGCTACCCAAGGCAGCAGTGGAACGGGGACATCCCTGTGGAGGAGGTAGGGAGCGAGTTGTGGGCATATTCCACCCAGGGTAGGATGCGACTCCAGGAAGCTGCGTCCCGAGAGGCCATGCATCTTAATGATTTCTCCAGTTCCAGGTTCATGCGTTCAGTTTGTTCATTGGTCTGGGGGTGAAAACCAGATGAGAGGCTGGGGTTGGCACCAATAAGGCCACAAAAGGCCTTCCAGAAACGAGCAGAGAATTGAGGCCCTCTGTCAGAAACAATGTCCAGCGGAAGTCCATGGAGACGAAAAACTTGGTAGATCAGAAGTTCAGCTGTTTCTTTGGCGGACGGAGCCTTGGGTAATGGAACGAAATGGGCTGATTTGGAGAACCGGTCTACAATGGTCAATATGAAGGTGTTATTGTCGGATGGTGGTAGTCCAGTGACAAAGTCAATAGAAATGTGAGACCAGGGGCGATGGGCAATGGGGAGGGG
Organism: Leiocassis micropogon; assembly: GCA_028565275.1. Classification (NCBI taxonomy): domain Eukaryota; kingdom Metazoa; phylum Chordata; class Actinopteri; order Siluriformes; family Bagridae; genus Leiocassis; species Leiocassis micropogon. The sequence continues at coordinate 12,429,006 of JAOVVA010000041.1, forward strand.
TCTTAGGAGACCCTCAGGGGGGCGGCTAGTTGTTTTGTTTCTAGAACAGATGTCACATGCGGCTACAAATTGCTTAACATGTTCCTTAATGGGAGGCCACCAGAACCGTTGTTGTAGGAGTGAAAGTGTGCGTGTCACCCCAGGGTGACAAGCCAACCTAGAGCTGTGGGCCCAGTCAAGTACTTGGGATCTTACTGACGCAGGGACAGAGAGCATCCTGTGGGGGACATTACTTGGGCCTGGTTCCTGATCGAGGGTCTGCTGGACTAGGTTTTCCACTTCCAGCCACATAGTAGCCACAAGAGATGAAGGGGGAAGGATGGTTTCAGCTGTGGGTGTGTGCTAGGAGGTGGAGAATTGCCAGGAGAGGGCGTCGGGTTTAATGTTCTTAGAGCCTGGCTGGTATGATAGTGTGAAATTGAAACGAGAGAAGAAAAGCGACCACCGCGCCTGACGAGAATTAAGTCTTTAAGCTGACTTTAAATATTCAAGGTTCTTATGGTCCGTCTATACAAGAAAAGGATGTTCGGCTCTCTCCATCCAATGCCTCCATTCTTCGAGGGCCAGTTTGACTGCCAAGAGTTCTCAGTCTCCAATGTCGTAGTTTCGTTCTGGGGGTGTGAGTTGACGAGAGAAGAAGGAGCAAGGGTAAAGTTTGTTGTCCTTAGGTGATCTTTGCGAAAGGATGGCCCCTACGCCGGTCTCAGAAGCGTCTACTTCCACTACAAACTGGAGGGAGGGGTCGGGTAGGGTGAGGATGGGTGCCGTGGTAAATCGATGCTTGAGCTCCTCGAAGGCGTTGCTTGCCAGGGGGTTCCAACGAAACTGGGTCTTGGTTGACGTGAGTGCTGTGAGTGGGGTTCTTAAAAAAGCGACGATAGAAATTGGCAAATCCCAGGAAGCGCTGAAGTTCACGTCTGGAAGATGGTAGTGGCCAGTCAGTTACCGCCTTAACCTTGGTGGGGTCCATTTGGATGCCTGACGGGAAAATAACGAAACCAAGAAAAGAGGTGGAGGTGCAGTGAAATTCGCATTTTTCTGCCTTGACATACAACTTGTTCTCAAGCAGGCGTTGCAGGACTTGACGGACGTGGAGCTTGTGTTCCGATTCAGAGCGTGAGAAGATTAAAATGTCGTCGAGGTAAGCGAACACGAAGATGTTTAGGAAGTCTATGAGGACGTCATTGATGAGTGCCTGGAAGACTGCTGGGGCGTTGGTTAGGCCGAATGGGACAACCAGGTACTCATAATGGCCAGTTGGGGTATTGAAGGCAGTTTTCCATTCGTCGCCCTCCCTTATTCGGACCAGATGGTAGGCGTTCCTTAGGTCAAGTTTGGTGAACATGCGGGCATCCTGGAGGAGTTCAAAGGCTGACGACATTAGTGGAAGGGGGTGGCGATTCTTGACTGTGATCTCATTTAATCCCCTGTAGTCAATGCAGGGTCTGAGGGACTTGTCTTTCTTTTCTACAAAAAAGAATCTTGCCCTTGCAGGTGAGGAGGATGGGTGAATTATCCCTGCTGCGAGTGATTCATTAAAATATTGTTCCATAGCTTCTCTCTCTGGATGGGAGGGAGAATATAGTCGGCCCTTTGGAGGGGAGGTGCCAGGGAGAAGGTCGATAACACAATCATAGGGGCGGTGAGGTGGTAGAGAGTCAGCCCGTGATTTGCTAAAGACCTGTCGAAGATCATGATAATCGGTGGGTACTTTGGTCAGGTCAGGGATCTCCTCTTGAAAGGTGGGCGAGATTCGACCCTGTGGTGGCAGAGCGCAAACATGACGAGAGACAGGTGGGGTTCCAGCCCAGGATGCTTCGTTTCAACCAATCTATGTGGGGGTTATGTAGCCTTAACCATGGGAGGCCCAAGACAATGGGCGCGTGAGCATTTTTGACGGCGAGAAAAGTGATGGTCTCAATGTGATTGCCGGAAAACTGCAAGGTAACGGAGCGGTGCGATGAGTGATAGGAGCAAGTCTACTGCCATCAAGGGCCTGAACGACAAATGGTTGAGACAGAGGAGTGAGTGGGATTTTGAATTGAGAAGCAGCGAAGGTGGAAATCAGGTTTTGGTCAGCCCCGGAGTCTACTAGGGCATGGGTGATGTAGGAGTGACTGTCCAGGGTCAAGGTGATGGGAAAACGTGAGCGCTGATCCGGGGAAAGAGTGGAAGCAGGGCCCCCCTATAACCCCAGAACTACTAGGGGGCCTGACCTTTTAATGGACAGGAGCGCACAACATGGCCCACCTGGCCACAGTAAAAGCAGGCCCCGTCATCCCTATGGCGCTGACGGTCCCTTGGAGAAATGTGTGCGCGACCTATTTGCATTGGTTCAGGAGGTGACTCAGGGGTAGTAAATGTGGGCGCTGGGGTGTAAGATTTACTGAAGGGCCAGTGTTCCTCCTGTCGGAATCATTTATGAGCGTCAATACGTGTCGCCAAGTCGATAAGACCCTGTAGGTCTGACGGAAGCTCCCGGGCCGCGAGCTCATCCTTGATTGAATCCGAGAGTCCGTTGAGAAACCAGTCAAAAAGGGCATTTTCATCCCAGCCACAGGAGGGCGCCAGTGTCCGAAAATCAATGGCGTAGTTGGAGACGGAGCTAGATCCCTGGCGTAGTCCCTGGTGTTCTGTGAACGAACAGTCGAAAACCCTCCTCATCTCATCAGTGAAATGCAGTGTTCGTAAAGCAGCAAGGGACCTGAGCATCCCATAATGCTGTTCCCCACTCCCTTGCTTTCCCTGAGAGGAGCGTGATTATATAAGCCACACTGGATCGTTCAGTGGGAAATGAAGCCGTCTGCAGTTCAAGAACGAGGGAACACTGTGACAGAAAGGAGCGACAGGTAGACGGATCACCATCATAAGTGGGTGGGGCAGGTAGGCGAGGTTCATGACCAGTGGCATGTACTGGGAAAGAAGGCTGTGGAATGGGTGCCGGGGGCGGTTGGGTTTGCTGTACCTGAGTGGTAAGTGACGCTAAGGTTTCCGTGATGGTTTGGAGCGTGGAGGTGATCTGCCTGTTGGTGATTGCCTAGGAGGGCTCCCTGGCTCTCCAGTGCCCCCCTCAGGCGAGCTGCCTCTGCTGGATCCATTAGTGGCCAAATTATACTGTTAAGGATTGCAGGTCGAGAAGGATCCAAGTGCAGTGGAGCAACTTTATTATGTTATAATAAATGTTATGTAAAATTCAAAATTGGCTTGGCAGCGGGGTTTTTATAAACGTGTTTGTTGTTGGAGCGCTTGCTGCTCTGACGGGAAGCTCCGTGTGCAGAGAGAGAGAGAGCAGCGCGGGAATGCGGAAGCTGGCGTGAGTGCTCTGTGTGCAACGTGAGCCTGGGAGGAATGCGGAAACGCCGTAAGCCAGCGAGAGCGCCTTGTGTGTCCTGCGCAGGAATGCGGAAGTGCGAAGAGCCGGCGAGGGAGCTTTGTGTGTAGCGTGACTCGTGCAGGGATGCAGAGACGTGGAGAGCCGGCAAGAAAATGGAGAAGTCGCACAGGTTGGTGGCTGGTTTTGTGAAGCTTATTCGTGGTCGAAGGCGAGCAAGGTTCAGAGCCAGAAAGGCGAGAGAAAGTCCGTGATCC